>LPNX010928869.1:7708-127852 GCA_001517045.1 Pseudotsuga menziesii | reverse complement strand
CCTGAAAGGACTTCTGAACTCTGAATATGAACAAGTATCTTGTTCATCACTGGCGGCTCACTGAAAGTCCAACTAGGTGCAGCCTAGTCGGTAACACACAGGACAGTCGAATATTCTGAGATGGCTAACTTCTGGTTTCTTGCCAGAGAAGACTTCTTCAGGAGTCTTGTTCTCGAGTACTCTAGGTGGAGTACGGTTATGTACATACACCGCTGTTCTGGCACCTTCCGCCCAAAGATGCATAGGAAGGTCTTGATCATGAAGCATTGCTCTTGCAGCTTCCATGATAGTTCTATTCTTCCTCTCTGCAATCCCATTCTGTTGTGGATTATAAGGAGTGGACAAGTCCCTCTTGATCCCTGATTCTTTGCATAGCTCTTTGAATTCATTTGAAGTGAAGTCTCCGCCATTATCTGATCGAAAGGTCTTGATCTTCTTTCCAGTGTGGTTCTCGATCAAGGCTTTGAATTCCTTGAATTTGCTTAATACTTTATCTTTGTTTTTCATGAAGTAAATCCATGTCTTCCTAGAAAAATCATCAATAAAAGAAACATAATATGCATACCCGCTTAGTGAGTTTGATGACATAGGACCGCATACATCGGAGTGGATGATTTCTAGAATTCCTTTGGCTTTGCTTTCGCTGCTAGGAAATGTCTTCTTTGTATTCTTTCCTTTCGTACATCCTTTGCAGACCCCATCATGTTTTGTTTGGAATTCTAGAAGACCTTCAACAGCTTTGCTTGCAATAGGTAGTGATCTGTAATGCACATGTGCAAGACTTCTATGCCAAAGTTCACTTGGCTCTACTGTGTCATGGACCAAGGCTTGTTCTGGATGGCCCTTCAATTTGTACAAGCCTCCTTCTTGTTCTCCAATCACTACTGCATCATCGATAGTCTTTCCTCTTGGCCACATGATGACTTGACCATCTATGAATGCAACCCTCATTCCTTTTGCATCCAATGCTGATATAGAGAAAAGGTTCTTCTTGAGTCCTAGCACAAACAATACTTCTTTCATTGTTAGAGACTTTCTAGAGTCTAGTTTATAGGAAGATTCCCCACTACCTTTTATTGGATATTGGTAGTCATCTCCTAGCTTCACCTTGTGAGGTGATTCATGTTCTGACAGTCAGAGTCATCTTCCGGTTTATGTTCTTCCCTTCAAACAATTTGGTTAGGGCATCAAACATAGCTTTAGGTGTCTTGAGAGAGGAAACCTGTGGGATAAAGTGATCCTTGATAGAATCAGCAATGATCATCTTTGCCATAACCATCTTCTTCTTGTGTAAGGCCTTTGCCTCATCTCCCTCTGGAACTGGAACCTCCTCATGAATGTAGGAGTCTAACTCATTTTCTTCCAGGACCAGGGAGATCCTATACTTCCAGGCTCGAAAGTTATCAGCCCCCTCAAGCTTTTCATCAAGCTTGGTATGATGAGACATCTTTAAACTGAGAACCTCAAATGGAAATACAGAAGATTTAGATCTTACCAGGTCAAGATGTCAGATTTGGATTTGGAGCTGAAATCCTGCAGTACTGGATCAGGAGCAAAATAAGGTTTTGCTTTTCCGGAGTTCTGTCCACCCAAATGCCTTGAAATTTATCCCTAACTTCGATTTTGGGGAGGAGATCAATCCAGGCCTGGGCTCACTGAAAAATTCCTCTTCTGTGAAAAGCCCTAATTTCTGGCAGTAGTGACAGGTCCAAAACTGAAAAACCTCAGAATTGGATTCTACTTCGACAGAAAGATGCGCCCTAAGGAGGAGAGTTATTCCACCTTACTTTTGCTGAAAATATGTGGAGGAAGATCCACAAACTAGGAAGCCCTAGTTCCCGCAATTGCACAATGTCTTTTTCTCAGGTTAGCTCTGATACCATGTTAGTTTTTCAACATTAAGCTAGCATTATTAGGATCTTTAACTGAGAGAATAACAAGTACAGCAATCAAACACAAGAGACAATGAACACAGTGTTTTTCCTCGGGGAAACCATAAATGGAGAAAACCCCGTAACTTCCTCAGAGATAGAATCAGCACCAAAACAGTAAAAGCCCAAAACAGTAAGTGATCTCTCAACAGCAGTAAGCTTCTTCTTGTCTAGCCCCAGTGTCTTCTCCTTCCTCAACTATGCGCTACACTTGAGTGTGTATGAGTTGTGTCCTAAATAGAGAGTCCAACTCTCTATTTATACTAATCCCGACATGACTAAAACTTTACTAGGGCCGACCTCTACTAGGAGAGTCTAATAACCCTAGTGCCCCGGAACTGCGGGGACTTTAACCCTTAGACAATCGGAAGGTTACCCACAATGACTTGACATGACTTATTTACATTATTGATCCTCCTGATCGAAACATCGGGGCATGACAACATGACTCAATTACATTATAGATACATCCCAGAATAAACATCAGGTTACAATACATAAGATACATAGATGAATACATTCCAAAGTTACAAATACATCAACAGGACCAAGTAAGAATAGGACCATGAGTCAACAACCACAAGATCAAAGTGAACCGTAAAGGTGGGCAATCAATCAATTACGACCAACAAGACCAAAAGACTTTTCTCTCTCTCAAGGCACATAGTTTTATATATTTGTCATCACTGTATAAGCGGGAAGATCCAAACAGATGGTACAATCCTTTTGTCCTTAACACTACTCCTAAGGGTTAGGTACTAGGGACATCGACAAGGGGTGGCCAGTCCCTTGAGAAGCAATAACCGATTAGGAGAGGGGACATCATTATCTTCCATTCTTAATGAATGACTTTCAGCCTTAGGCTGAGTTTTAGTCTCACACTGAATCATGTTGATCAATCACTAGACCCTGACCAGGTCCTCCATTCTCTCGCATAATGGTTCTCAATACTAAGTTGAGTTTCAGTCTCACATTGAAAGTTGATCAACTAACTGTAGGACCTACTTGGACATTGTGTCCCTGGTCATTTACCAGAATATATCTCTGCCTCTACCTGCAGGCTCTACTTGGACATCACATCCCTAGTCCCAAACCAGAATACCCTAGAGGCATATAGGGGCCCTAGCCACATGCTTGGGGCTTTGCCATGGAATCAACCTGCTTGGTCCTAGACCAAGAACCCCGAGAGACTACTGGGGGCCCTAGGGTACCTTCTAGGGTCTTACTCTGTCCTAGTCAACTGACTAGGAAACCATTCTCTGAGAATGGGTCTCGCAGCTGCATTAACTTCAACAAGAAGAACATCAACAAGGACAACTTTTCTATGATGAAGAAATAACCAAGAAATCAAGTCAACCATTGCAGATGTCCCAGATAGCATTGAAGAAGTTCCAAAGAAGATTGAAGACAAAAAGACAAGTCAGCCTAAAAGAAAGAACAAATCTGCCCCAACAAATGTGCAAGTCAGCCCCATTGAGGAAAAAGTCAAGTGAACTGAAGATTATAAATGAAGTGCTTTAGCAATTGATTTTCACTCATCATCCAACATCTTCACTACTACACAAGGGTGCACTTTCCAAGGAGGGGTATTGAAGATCACAAAGAGTTATTTTGGGGTTTCTTATTGTCTCTAGAAGATTCACTACCCTTACTAGGATTTCTTGTGAAGAAGGGCGAACCTCTTATATGCTAGGGTTTCTCTTCATGAATGGTATTGTACTTGTATTGGATTGATTTCTTCTAAGAAAAATTGTTGGGTTTTCTCCCTATTGGGTTTCACAAGATAAAATTCTTGTGTCTCTTATGCATGGCTATCTTTCTATGATCTTTTGTTTCCACTACAATTCAAGTTGAAATTTTCCTATGCAATTATTCAATGAAAACTGTGGGATGAAATGAATGCTTGAAATCATTGTGAAATAATTGTAAAGATTTGAAAATAGATAAAAATTCAACACGTCAATGGAACTGTTTTGTACCATGATACCAATACAAAGTGGGAGCACAAAGGTGGCTCCTATAAAACTTTAAAAGCGAAATGCAAAAAAGAAAAGTATGACTAAAACCTAGATATCAAAAAGCTAACTCCAAAGATGAAGAGTCGGTCTAGGAGAGAGTTGTACAAAGATAATGGATCTAGGGTTTGTGATACAAACGGCATAAGTCTATCATGTTACGTTGGAACCATCACTCCTAACATCCAAGGCCAACTAGAGAAATCACAAAATAAAATGGTCCAAAGGAGGAGTCAAACGAGTAGCTAGACTAGGTAATGTGTCGCTAGCTAGAATTAGGTGTCTACCTCTATGACCTAGATGAAACTGTCTAACTACTAGTACGGGGTCAAAACTGGCCATGTCGCTTGGGTAAGACGAAAGTCGAGGTGATCATGGGCATCCAAATAGGTTTGGAGTCAAAAGCAGTACCACCATCTATCTATCTCTTGGTACCCCTCAAAGATGGGAGTGCCAAGAAAAGGAAGTAATTCGTAAAGTGGAGGCGGCTCTAGTAATTGACTATGGCTGGAGGACGAGAGTACGAAGCCAGGGGCCTCCTACAAATACAAGGCTAGACATCTCTTGTCGGGGTACCGAAAGAAACTGATCAGAGTCTGAAGCTCTCTAAGAAGAAGCTCCCTAAAGAGATAATGGAACTACTCGTGAGGACCTACAATCTTTTCAGGCAAGTCAACATTGATGAAAATATATATTCTACTAGGGTTTATAGAAATTATGACCTCATATTGAAGACATCCACAAACCTATAATAGAATTTTTTTACATACAAATAAATCCTTAGTGCTCTTTGTCTCGTTCTTGGTCACATGAGACCTCCTATCTAAAAATACCTTAACATATCCTTCCTTTGGAAGCCTTATGATCTTCCTACAGTCAAGCAACTAGCATCATGTGCTAGCATCAAATTTTAAATAAAAGGATAACACAATCTCTCCAAACCTTTGAGTATTGTGACTTAGTCCTATTTATGTATTCTTCAATACTAGGACCAATAGATTTTCCTAAAAAATACATATTGCTTGGAAAAAATGCAATTAAAACTAGGGTTTTGAAGAAATAACAAAATTTTCACTAGAGCTCCTTTGTGTGGCTAGAATTTTGAAGAAATAGCTTACTTTTCAATGGATCTCCTTTGAGTGGCTAGAGTTTTGGGGCGGCGAATTTAAAATGATCATAACTCCTTCAATATTGATCAAGATCTCTATTATGATCCCAATTGTGAAAAGCCACGACCACTTTGTTTCTAATGGCACCAGTCCTACTAGAATCTAGTACACAGACAAAAAAGAAAAGTGCACCACAAGAATTTCCCAAGAGGGTTTGGCGTCCCAACTTAAAAGAGTTGTAACTTTTGTGCTACTACTCAAAATCACTATTATGATTGTCATCTATTCTTATCTAGTGTTATATAATCTAATCTTAGCTAACAGTTACTAATTTTAGTGCATGTGCTTTTAACTGGTTTGCATGTTTAGAATTTTATCCTAACATTGGTGCATGCAAACTGTGTGCATATCTTGTTTCAACAAGTCTCCATTAGCTTTAGTCAACTGACTTTCTAAGTTTTATATTGTCCTAATATCAGCACAAATTTCTGACATCCCATCCTCAGTGGCCATTTTGTTTTCTTTCATACCAAGCATATTTCTAAACCTTTCAAATTTGATGAATATCTAGAAATTTGGGCTAAGGCTGAAATGATGCCTTTCTTGTTTATGTAGGGAGAGAATGCCTCATTAGTTGAAAGGTCATTTTGTTTTCTTTCACATCAAGCCTCTTAATGAACCTTTCAAATTTGTTAAATATCTAGAAATTTGGGCTAAGGCTGACATGATGCCTTTCTTGTCTATGCAGCAAGAGAATGCCTCATTAGTTCTTCTGCCACACAATCTAACACACGATGTAAGATCATTGAAAATTCACTTAATGTAATATATATTTTCTTCCCACAGCAAAATTCAGAATAATAATATGGGTCCTTACTTATTCCTGTGCTACAAAACCAACTGAGGTTAATTAGGAAGATCCCACATTCGTGTTGGAAGATGTATGATGGTTGGAAGATTCAGAGTTGACTTACCGCCTGCATAATTGTGCCAATTGTGGATTTGGGTTTATGAATTTATTTGTGTATCTCTCTGATTAGCTCCATTACTATCTTACAATAATATAGTGACTTTTTATACAGATTGAACATGTGGCAGTTGTTGTCATGCTTCCCTTAATTCTGCTAGGCAGGTATTTGATTCACGGTCCCAGGATATTATCAAGTTCAGCATTTGTGCATTCATGGCCATTGATAGGGATGATGACTCCTCTTCTGACTTTCACACCAACTAGGTTGTTTCCCTTCCTTGACTTTCTACTCATGACTCACTCCAAAAGATGCCTTTGGTTCTTCCATATTACTATTATGGTTGGTTGTATTTTCAAGCCCAATTGACCTACTTTGTTCATTTGTGGATATCAACATAATTACTTCCTTTCTTTCTTTCTTTATTTCTTTCTCTTCTTTCTTTCTGCAGGAGTATTTTCTTCTGACCATACTATCTAGGGCTTACAATTTTGAGTTCATCCCCTTTCTATTTTAATTTTTATTGTCTACTCTTGCTCTCGTCTCAGTTTTAGACTTTGGTTTCTTGTTTTATGGAGATTCCCTAGACACTCCTTATTCTTTGTGCCAATCATTACTTTTCTGAGTCCCATTGACCTACTTTGGTCACTTGCAGATATCCATCTAATTTTATTTCATTACATTTTTCATTTCTTCCACAGTCAAATCAAGCAATTTTGGGTGAAGATGACAACCATGAAACCACACAAATGGA
The DNA here is from genome assembly GCA_001517045.1 of Pseudotsuga menziesii. Lineage (NCBI taxonomy): Eukaryota > Viridiplantae > Streptophyta > Pinopsida > Pinales > Pinaceae > Pseudotsuga > Pseudotsuga menziesii. The sequence continues at coordinate 121,075 of LPNX010928869.1, read as the reverse complement.
AGCTCATTATAACTTTCTGACCATATTGCCTCATGAAAACTAGCTTTAAAGACAGGGACATGATGAGAAAGTACACTTAGTTTCACAAACTTGTCCATAAATATAAATGAAGAAATACAGAAACAATGGTATACCTGTCTCTGCTCCTGAAAGCGTGGTCCCGCGTGTAATACCAACCATCCACCCACCAGCAGGATCAGGACGTTCCACGGCTACAGAAACTGCTATCATATCACCCTTCTCTACGTGTGCACTGCAGGCCAATACACCTGGAACAAATACCTGTACCAAAAAGGCTAGGAATTATCCTGCTAAATAATTAAACAAATTTAAAATGCATTATTGCATCCCTTGGACAAGGTACTGCCAGGAGATGTGTAAGTAGGGAATGCAGCAAAACTCATTTCAGGCATGACATGAAGAACAAGCAGCCAAAATAGTTATAAGGTAAAAAACTACCTAAATATTGCACCACACGACTAAGCATACGAGGGAAAATGTGATGAGCAAATCAGTATAAAGCAAGCAGCAGCAATCTTCAATATATTCATTTTTTCACTTAATTTAAATCTTAAGCAACATCAACATCAAATAATCATGTCAACAAATAAATATGAAAAGGAAACTGATATACATGATGTATAAGATTATCCTCGTTAAAGCAAGAACATCCAAAAAATCAGAGTTAATAGGCAACCTATCATATCCCAACCAATATTTTCTGTCAAGTCATGATATTTTGATGATATATTGCAATATAATCGTATACCTTAAAATAGTGACTTTTTAGGGCAATAGTATCAGCAAGGTGAAAAGTTAAAACCCCGCAATATATCAGCGATATTTGCAACACTGAAAAGAATGATGAGACAATGTTCCAAGTAAAAGGTGAGAAAGTACTTAAAAGTATCCCGCACTTTATATTGGCTGTCAGGTACTGGCAACTGCAACTGGGAAGAGATTCTAAGGAGCTAAACCTATTCCCTATAATTCATCATTATGACAAGGGACGTCTTCTCCCATCAGCATGTAAAACATGGCAATACAAGACAAGCAAAAGTGAATATTAACCACACACAGAAACTGAGAATAGAGGAAACTGCAGCTAAGGTTGGCAGGATTTAGAGTAGATTCCATACTTCAGCACCACGCAGCACAGCTTCAGCACATTTGCGACTTACAATGACTTCTTTTAGAGCTTTACCAGATCCAGCATCATACCCAATTTTGAATGGCCCTGACCCTCGAACAACTATAACATATTCCATGCCAGGTAGCTTGCAGCAGAATAAGTCCTTATGATCGAGATTAGTACGTTCCAATCTTGAATCTCCATCTGGCAAAGTAGTGGTGTTTGACCCAGACACTTCCATGCTAGGTAGGTCTTCCATGTCTTTTGTGTTTATGTGGTCAAAAATGTCATGGAACTTCCATACTGTGCCAGTTCGGTTAGAATTCCCTGAATCTGCATTTATGGTTCCCATATGTTGACAAGCTTTCTTTTCATCACCTTTATTAAAATCTGTTGTATGCAAAATTGATGATAACTTTTGAAGAATTGCCTTGCGTGTTGTTTTAAGAGCATTCAAACGAACACAAGAATACAATGGTGGCCTCCTGCCAAAAAAAGAAAAGAAACAGATTACCAGGTAAATTTTTAAGAAGCAAGATTCAACTTTGTATCTATATACAACTCTAAACCTATTTGAATATACAAGGAAATAGCAACATGGCTACATGTCTATAATATAAAAGACTCTTTAAGTTTACACGTACTTTAAAATGGAATAGAGGAGCTATCCAATAAAAATGCCTAAGAAAAGTGATGCTTGAGTAAAAAATGATTGATCTCATATCAAGAAACATGATTAACAGCAACCCTTCTTTCTTATACTGAAGTTACCAATACGTTTTTATATTTAATGTTTCACTGTTTCAATTTTCTACCATTCTTCAACAAGTTTTGCTTTCAGCTTGGGTTCCAAGTGCAGCTATGATTGGTATTTATTTCAATTTGAAACCTGAAAGGCTTCATCATTTTTCCTTAAACTGAATTAAGCTCCCAATACGTTTCCTATATTTAATGTTTCACTGTTGCAATTGTATACCATTCCTCAACTAGTTTTGGTTTCAGCTTGGGCTTCCAAGTGCAGCTATGATTGGTGTTTATTTAAATTTAAATATGAAAGGCATCATCCTTGATTCCAATATTTCTTGAAGCAATTTTCAGACTTTGAATAGAGTAAAGACTAATTCTCTGCAATAAATGATTTTAAACACAGACTTAGAATAAGAATTCTTCTTTTCAGCCTTCAGGTGGTCAAGGAGAAGAAAGCTCTGATTGTGGAGACTGAAATGCAGGTAAAGTTTGAAGAAGAAAGAGTTAGGCATACCAAGGAGTTGAACCTCAGAATCTATGGTTCTGAAACTCTACAGATGGGCCTCTCTTTCATCCATGGTTCTCTTAAATTGAAGGACATCAACCTTGAACGAACCAAGATGGATAGCGAACTCTATCTCATCATTCATTTCTGATCCTCTAAGGATCGTCTCCATGCTTTGGAGCCAAGAAGCTACATGTTTCACTCTTTGACAACATTTACCTAAATGTGGATTTACCAAATTGCAAGTTGAAGAACTGAAGGCTAGAGCACAGGTGGTAACAGCCAAGAAAGAAAACAAATAGGTCATAATCTGTAACCTCAGGGTAAAATAATCCCCTATTATAAAATAGAAGCCAAGCACAAGAAGTAGATAAACACACAATACCAAATCAAGATATTATGAATAAATGGTGTATCTATTACAAAAAGGTTCACACCTTATATAGGGTTACACAATGAGCATGGCAATCCCACTTATGAGTGTGGGATACACTACTTACATAAAACAGATAAGTTAACCTAAAGTCATAAAGTGAATTAATTACAAAAATAAACATTATACTATAACACCCTTCTTTAAGGATTACAATATAGAAAGCAAAATTAACTAAAAGTAAACACACATGCACTAAAAACACATTGACTGAAGACTAAAGAACAACATAATCAAACATTTTTCAAAAGCTTCTTCTTTAGTGTAAAAATCACTGAAAGCAAACACACATGTATTAAAAATACATTGACTAAAGACTAAAGAACAACATGATCAAACAATCTTCAAAAGCTTCTTTGATAACAATGCTTGGACCAAGTAGTGATCCATCAAGATGCCTTGTAACCCTCCTAAAGATGTAGCTCCCAAGTTGAATTCCCAAGTTCCCGGTGTTACCAACTATTTTGTATAATAGTTGAACCTTCCATTGAGCCGCCAGTTGATGAACATGATTTATGTTCATATCCAGTGTATCAGAGGTTCAGAATTTCATGCCTAGCCAGTTTTGGCTAGTCATTTTTGTTTTTGTATTGAAATGACCATGCCCCATGGGGTTATTGTAATAAAGTGTGCTAGTAGGGGTTTTGAGTGGCTCGGTCTCCTGAGACTTAACTATCAACTAAGGTATTCCAAGAGTTTTTTTCCTTGTCGATTATTCTTTGCCTTCAGCCGAGTAATAATCGATGAGTTTTTCTCCCGCTTCCTCCAAAGCTGGAATGCCCGATTTTGAAAGTTGGGCCTTGGGGGGTTATTAGAGTCCAACTGATGAATATGAACCTACTAGACACTATTTGTATGTTCTATGGTCATTTCCTAAGTCCCGGGATGCATTAAAACATTGTCCGAAAAAAAAATTTGCGGATGCGTAGAAGTTTTTTATTTTTTATTTTTTACTATAGAGAAATAATTAAATTTTTCAATTAATTAAACCATTTTTACTATGGTTTAATTGAAAATTTGCAAATTGTAATAACTAAGTGATCCAGGGGTGGTTTTTGGCAAATAAAGATTTGTTTTCTAAACCAAAACACTCATTTACCCCCTAGACACACTTATCCTAAGTTTTGGATGATTATTTTTCTCTCAATTAAATATTTCCTCAAAATTAATAAATGGGGAATATTTACTCCCCGAGGTGTAGATCAATTGGCAACCGTTCACTTGTTAAGGTGTACGGGCTGTTAAGCAAGTCAAGGGTTCAAACCTCGTTGCAGCCTAAGATGCGTTGTGGGGGTCAGCGTATTCTCCTGGAGGTTATAGTGGTAGCGGTCGGAATCAACCCCGTGTCACGCGAGTACAAAACCGGCTAGTTGCCAATTACTCCAGATACAAAAAAATAAATAAATAAATAAATGAGGAATATTTAATTAAAATAATCATTATTTTATTAAATGGAGAAAATCAAAATATCTCCAAAAATAGCCAAATTGAATTTAATAAAGGGCTAAATAACTCGGCACAAATTATCGGAGGAGATTCCGATAATCATCAATCAGTTTTGAGTTAGTATCGGAGTGCAGCAATCAACTCCCTCTTGAGATTTGCGCCTCCTTCCTCATGTGGGCAAATTCCTCTTGGTGGAGGTTTGTGGTTGGCTGGGTGATAAGACCGAGAAGGATTGAGGCCACCTCACCCCCCTCATTACTCCGCAACTCAGTTACAACTCAGTCAAGCATCAATTCTGTTGTCCGGCGATTCCAGCAGCAGAAATCTAATGAAAGTTGTCTCCTCACTTGAGAAAGTGGGAGAGGTGTGACCTTGGGGGCAAGCACAGAGCTAGGTACTGTCACCTACTCCTAGCTCCTCCGTTTAGGCTAACTCCTAACGAAGCCAAGGGCGGTAGTCCCTACAAAACAGTTTTCTAAGGCTCTTAAGTTGTTAAAGTGTTTTACTTAGTTGCGGATGCGGATGGGTGTTACTTAGGAGTTTATTATGATATGAAGTGTTTGTTTATTAAGAGAATGACAATTAATCAAAAGCAATCCACGTTGCTAACAAGAGATTACACAGATAAGCAAAGATTCCAGACTTTTAACCAAACATTCAGATATAACAATTAAAATGAACCATGGACAATTGATCAAGGTAGATAATTATTCAAATATAACCAAGGACCAGTGCCTTATGGAGTCAATAAAATGCGTGAATAAAATAAAAGTCTAGGAATTAAGCTAGTGAGTATTTAGATTGTGCGAGTGCTCTTGGTAGATTTTTAAAAGATTTTAAGGGTGATCTTGCTTAAAGTGTCTGGATATCCTAACCGGAAATACCTTCAGTGGCTCCGTTCGAAGACATGACGGACCTGTCTGGGATCATAGCTAAGTGTTCAATAACTTAACTAACTGTGCCCAGATTGGGTTGCCCAACGCCCACACTTGGAATTTTCCCACTTGCCTCAGTATTTGATCGAAACAACACCGGTGCGTTGGTTATGGGGAAAAAGTTTTAATTAGGTTACTCTTGAGCGAACTTTAACAAGTCCGTTCACCATTCTGAGTACGAGCCCAACCCGAAAGTCGGCAGAGCATACTAGGTGAAGGATGATCAACAAAGTTAATTAATTATGGGGTGTGTGTGTTGAAGGTTTTATTAAGTTAATTAATTAAACTCTCCGATAGAGAGCGCTCTTGACCTTGTCTTATGACAGAGGTTCAAGAGTCTTATCTAATCTAAATAAAACTAATGCAAGGATTATGCAATACTAAAGATGCTCTCCGACAGAGAGTGCTCTTGACTTGTGTTTCTGCAAATTCAAGAGTCTTACTTAAGAATTAATTGATTAAACAATATGATGCGCAACAATTAAGATGAAGATGATTGATTAAACTCTCCGACAGAGAGCACTCTTGATCCACCTTATGGTGAGATTCAAGAGATTTATGAATGTTAGGCAGTTGATTTACTTATATAAAAGATAAACAATTAAGAAATAAAGTAATCAACTTAATCAATGAATTAAATGTGATGGACCAATAACTAGTATTCTACGAAAAAGATGTAAATATTATGAACATAGACACATTTAATTCTAAGCATATAAAAAGATGGACACAACACAAGCCTCCCCAAATAGGGGAGGATGAGAGTGGGGACTTAAAAACCCCACTCAAACAAAAGATGCTTTATTAAAATTATACAAATTGCCTTTAAGAATTTAATCCTTGAAAGGACTTTCAAAGGAAAGTATACAACTCTATTATTATTGCAACTTGCGTAAAAATGAGAGTGATTTACTTTTACTTGGAGCTTTTCTTGAAATTTGCAAAAAGGGAAAAGAAGAAATTTGAATGAGAGCAAAAGAACAAGGCAAAAGAAGGCTGAAATAAAAGGAAGCGGAGGGGAAAAAAAAGGGAAGGCAAAGAGGAAGTCAAAAACAAGAAAAGGGAGGAATAGGGTAGCGAACTATGAGGCCAAAGGAGTACAAGAAATGATGAAAATGGGGCAGCGAAAGAGAAAGAAGATGGCTGTCATAAAAAGTAAAAAACAGGGCAATGAACAAAAAGGGGAAGAAAAGGCCCAAAACAAGGTGGAAGAAGGCCAAAAAACTAGGGCAAAAAGGGATAAAAAAGGGGCACAATAGGGCTGTCCAAAATGAAGAAAAAGGGTGGTAAACTAAGGCAAAAAACGGGGCAACGAAGAAGAAAATGTAAGAAAAGGCAAAACAAAGCAAGGAGGAAGAGGCTAGCAAGCAAGGAAACAAAGAGATCAAAGAGCAAAGAGAGAACTAGAGGAGGGAAGTTCGGTAACCAAGAGAGTATTGAATTTATGGATGGAACCAAAGAGAGAGAGTTAGACTCCCAGCTTTCTTTTTGTACTTTAAAGAGGAAGATCCCTATAGGTCCTGCAATGAAAGTGTTAGATTAAAAAGGTTGCTTGAACCCTGGGATAGAAGCAGTTGAGCTCACACCCTTCTTCAACTTGTGAAGCCTGATAACACACTACAACTTAACACAAACGTGAGATCAAAATAACATGCTAGTATGCTAAGAAAATTGAATCATGATCAACATTACGTATATACTGATTACTCATGTCCATCAAGATACTAATCTATTTCGCATAAATAACCAAATTGAAACTACAAATGATTGTTCTACTGTGCCAACAATGGCCTTCTTGAGCTAACAAAGAAACAATTAATCTCATACAAGCATTAAGGAAATAGGGGTTAGAGACAATATCACCTCAACCATTTATAAAAGCTACCACATCCAAGATCTCATGGACCTCCAAAGTCGAATCTTTATTAACAATTCAAAGCAAATGCTTGATACAATTTTCTCAAAGTAACTCTGCTACAAAAGTTCATCCTAATAGAGCTAAAGGAACCTCTATTTATACAATGAGAGAGTGTTAAAACCCTAAAACCAAATCACATAACCTGACCGGCTTGGCCACCTAACAGAGAAACCAAACCTAAAATGTAGAGCTGGGAGTGAGGGGAGGCCTCCACCTAGGCAAGGCGCCCCCACTCCAACCCTGATCACTGCAAACAAGCCACCAGCGCACCCACACGTGTGATGACGCCTTCAAGGAGAGAGAGGGGCGTGAGACTTAGGAGAGACACCTGGGATGTTGGTAAACCACCTTTTTAGGTCTGGATGCAACCCCTGCTAGGTTTAGGAAGGCCACTGATGGTGTAAGCCTCAGTCTTTACCTCGATCAAATCATCGAACCAATGAGTGCTCTCCATCTCATTATTTAGCTGGAGATGACAAATCGGCTAACTGAATATAAATTAATTGCTCACTAAATGCTGACTGAAGCTGAGTTATGACAACTCCAAACATCATAAATGCCCAATGAGATGTCATTTAGCCTTTTATTTCGCTGAATTTGGATTAATTTGGAGAGTTTTAATTTTCTCCAAAATAATCATTTTTTAATAAAAAATCATTTATTTCCTCGAAAATGACTTTTTTGAGAAAAATGGCGTTATGTGTCCGATTGATGATCTGAAAGTTGGCTCTGACTGGCTGGCCGATCAAGAATGATTTTTGGCTTAAGATTAGAGCCTTCAATCACTGAATTTGGGGTTCGGATGACCGACTTATTACAAACGGGTTTTTTCCATTTAATTTATGGAAAAATTAACCCAAAAAACTTCAGAAAAATAATTTTAAAATTTTAAAATTAATTTTTTCCCTGTTCGAAAAAGATTTTTTCAAAAAAAATTTATATGTCCAGATGACCTAGGACATGACCATGCTCTACCTAAATAATGCCTAGTAGGTTTATAACACTCAGTTGGGCTCTAATAACCCCCCAAGTCCCAGAATTCAACATCGGGCATTCCAGCTTTGGAGAAAGCGGGAGAAAACCTCAATAATTATACTCGGCTATAGGCAAAGCATAATTGTCAAGGGCAAAAAACTCCCTGGAATACCTTATTTGAGATTCTACGTCTCAGGAGACCGAACCACTCAAAAAATACCCTACGAGCACATTTTATTACAAACCACGCGGGGCCATGGTCAAAATTATTCAAATCAAAAACTGGCTAGCCAATATTGGCTAGACATGAAGACGAATCAACTGATACACTGGAATTAGACATTGAACATGTCTGTCAACCAGCGGTTCCTCAGGTAACCCAACTATGGTACAAAAAAGTTGGTAACAGTGTGGATGCTTTGAATTTAGTCGTCTTCTCCAGCTCATCTTATGTTTTGCAACAACAACTTGGATTGCTTAAGTGGTAATTGTGTATCTCATAAAAACTCCTAAACAACACTCTTTCACACCACACATCCAAAAACATTTAAAAACAAGAGCCTTGGACAACTCTTTGTTAGGGACTACCCCCCTCGGCTTCGTTAGGAGTTAGACTAAACGGAAGAGCTGGGATCAGGTGACAGCACCTGGCTCTTTGCCTGCCCCCAAGGCCACACCTTTCCCACTTGGGAAACAACAGTTCAAAAGATTTCTGCTGGCGGTGTGCATTTGGCGGACAATACCCAAATTTCACCTCCTCGAACTCTCAAATTAAGAATCTCTCGAATTAAATTAATGGACAACAATCTACATGCATGTCTCATAACCTCATTAATGGACAGCAACATGTGCCGCCTAATTCGCAACTCGGGTCACGTGGCAGAAATATTCAAGCCACCGGGTGCGACCTTGGGGCCAAGTAAGAGTCAAGTGCTATCACTTGATCCTGACTCCTCCGTCTAGGCTTTCTCCTAGCAAAGTCAAGGGGGGTGGTCCCTATAAAAATAATCTAACGTTGTTAATCTATGATAACAAAAGTTACTTTAGGAGATGAAAAAGATTACTGAGAACAAGACTTTTGCAAATAATTTAGATCAACAGCATGTGATTTTAAAGAAACATTCCATTCAACACATGAATTAACTTAGATAACAGAAAAGTAAATGCGTGATTGATGCACAATAGACCAGTGTTAATGGAATCTGATAGAGTTGTGACGTGAAAGTGTTGTAATTGTCTTGTTGGTCAATTTTAAATTTATTAATGAGTTGATTAAGGAGTGGGTAAATTGTTGGTCGGTTTTATTAATATGGTTGTGATCTGGATTATTAGAAGGGAGAGGGGATTCCAGATATACCCAAAGGGTACAAGGAATGTGTTCGGAATTGCTTAGAAGTGATTCTCACAGAAAATATGAGTTAAACCGAAGTCGCAGGGGTGTGTCCAATGCTACACCAAACGAGGGTGTAGCCCAACGGGACCCCATGGTCACTGTTTAGTGGTTCCCACTTCACTTGAAGACTTTTCCCACAACTTAACAATATTCATAAAATGTTGAATTTTCGTTTGGAGATCAATTAAAAGATGAGACTAATTACTAGTCACTCAAATCATTTTCTGATACAACCAACTGATCAGACGAAGCTACAGCGGAAGTAGAGCATACGAGCATAAGATTCTTGTTAATTTTAAGAATTTTAGAACATATTTTCTTGTTTATTAAGACCACAAGAGTCTCTTTTAGGTTTGTATACCTTACTTGGGAAAGCAAGGGGGTTAATTTGCCAAAAAAATAAAAATAAAGCAAAAATGAAATATTTCTTAATTAATCTACCACGAATCTCTTTCCCCTTTCGGGTAACTCGAACATACATAGGGTTAGTATTTCTTATCCTTGAAACAATAAAGTAAAACTAAAATCAATCAAACAAGAAAGTAAAAATTAAACTAAAGCAAAAAAGAAAACCATGAAAAATGCACCGACACAAATAACCCAAGGGGGGATGGGGAGTGGGCTCTTGGGAACCTTCTCAAAAAATTTATTAAAATTATTACAACTCTAGATAAATGCACTTTGGTCCTTATAACTTAGATCCAAAGGCTTACAACTTGATAGAAAAATGATTTATAGGTGAAAGGAGAACTCCGTTGAGCACTTAATGGCCCATTTTCTGCAAAACGGCCAGAGTTTTCCTTCTCTTTTTTGCTAAACCAAAAAACGATAAGGGTAATGGAGTCATCCTCTTGGTGAAACCGGAGGGATGAAGTTCCTATTCAACAATGTATGAGGAAGATGAGAGCAAACAAGCTCACAAAGATCCTCCTGACTTGGTCACTTGAAACACTTTACAAACACTTGCAAGAGGGAATTAAATGCACTAGTGTTAACCAAATAAGAAATTTAGAAAATGCATACATTCAAGCAAGAATTGATAATATTTCATGAATCTCTTGTAAGACTAACAATAAGAAGTAAATTACTCAAATCTTACTTCCTATTCTACTAGAATAAAAATTTCCTTCAAAGACTAGTGCCATTCCAAACTACAAACAAGCATTGGAAAACATACAATTACCTCAGTGATTTATGAAGCAAACAACAACCAAACATCCAATGGTGACACCCGCATAAGCCTCCAAAGCCTTTCTTTTATTTTTGCAAAAAATATTACATAAGAGCGCAAGCAGAGGTTGCACCTTTTGATGCATTATAAAGGCAAGCTTCCTTCATTATATAGAAAAACCAAGCAAAGGGAGGTTCCACTTTCTGATGCATTACAAAGGCAAGGTGTCTTCATTATATAGAAAAACCAAGCAAAGGGGGGCATGGGCCACTGGAGCTGACTGGGGTGAATTTGAGTTTGAGAGGGAGTTAATCCCTTGATTCGGGCAAGTTAGAGGGAGTTAGAGGGAGTTACACTCAAAGTGTGAACTTCTTAAAATGCATAAGATGTCATTTCTTCAATAAAGTCATCACCATTGTTAGTATCGAATGGATCTTCAGTGATGCTACATCTCCTTTAATCAACCCAAGAGCACAAGCTGTGTGACCCATCATCTTGCAACATGTCAACATCGTAATACAAATGAGCTACATCATTGAAGGATGAAACCCTAGATTGTCTTGTTGAAAACACTGATAAAACACTACTGAAAATGTTGCTAAAAGTACATTACTTATTAAACTGTTGGTAATATGCTGGAAGACCATTAAGAAACCCTAAACTGCTAGAAAAGAAATAAAATAATAGGAAAATATCTCAGTTTTGATCATTTTCTATTCTTTGAAGATGAAAAAGCTTCTATTGCAGCTCTGAATCTTTTAAAATACCCCTGATGTTTTGTTTTTGAATGGGACAGCGATGCCTATGTCCTGTCTTTGAATCATGATACAAACAAATTTTTGTTTAGAGAATCATGGACAGCAATGCCTATGTCCTGTCTTTGAATCATGATACAAACAAATTTTTGTTTTGAGAATCATGGCTTCTTGTCTGCAGGATTTGTGTAGGAATAGTATCTTCCTTCATTCCTCCAAGGTCAGCTCATAAATTTGCGTCCTCCTTTCATTATCTTGGTGGCAATTGTGTAACAAAATCACAGCTATGGTGACTGCATACAACAAAGGCTCTCTCAAGTTTGAGAATGGTGATGCTCTCTGATGGCTTCTTCACTAAAATATGATGCTAAATATCATAAGCAAGCTTTGGTGACTCTCTTATATAGATGACATATCGCTTCTATTTACGATTTATGGAGATTCGTGGGTTGTGACTAACAAGGATGGTAGCACTCCTTAATACGATGTCTTATGGTGGCCCTTTCAATGCAACTGATGGTTGCTTCTCATTCATCCAACGTATTTCTTCAATTCGTGGCTACGACAACTAAGCATTTCTTGATAGGGAGGTCTTCCTTGATATGCAGCTCAAGGATCTACCAATTAGCACCAGCTATGATCTGTAGAGGATAAACACATGCAATAGGCTCTCCACGCTATTTGTCTATCTCACATCTTCATGTTTGGTGACTGGAAAGCTAAAAGACCTACAAACACAGGGGCTCTCAAATCTTGAAATAGCATCTAGAACAAGATTCTCGATTCATGGTGGAATTTTGTGAGAGTTCATTATTTCTATCAGGCCTCTTTAATTCTCTAGATCATTGTACGATGCAAGAGAAGAGCATACTTAACTTTTGCAAGAAAAAGAAAACAAATCATTGATCCTATAATCTATTAACTAGTCCTAGCCTCTCTCCCACTCTAATACCATATTACAAAATAGAAGGCAAGCATGGGAAGGAGATAAACATTGATATTATGAAGAACTAGTGTCTATTACAAAGAGATTCACACCTTAAATAGGGTTACACATTGAGCACATCAATTCCACATATGAATGTGGGATACACTACTTCACATAAAACGAGTAAGTTGACCTAAAGCCATAAGTGGATTTATTACAATAGTAAACCTTATACTCTAACATCCCCACCACCACCACCACCCTCATCTGCCTTCTTGAAGTGGTTATGTCCCTTGCCATCCACATGAAGCTCCCATCAAATCCAAGAGGGGACAACTTCTATATTCATTGCATGTTGGAACAATAATGGTTCTATTTGGTCCTATCCTAGTGATTTCCAAGATCCACTTCTGTAATATCCCAGATACTGATATTCTACTGTTTTACTATTCTAGGGCTTGCTTGTACAATCAAGTCTTGCAAAAATACTGAATTTAAAGGTGCATGCAAGGTGCCGAGCCAATGGCCCTAAATTATAGCTAAACTAGGGCAAAGATTTCCAGGAAGAAGGTAAACACTTACCACTTATAAAATGTTGCGAGTCCTCTAGAAATATGATGCATGCACGAGAGTTGGATGGTAGTGCTCCTCCTCTGAGATTGACGCCCAGCTGCACACGCGTGCCCTCCTCAGGAAGAAGGTGACGTTTTTTATGAAGGGATAGTCAGATGCTGCTGAAACTTTGTAGGACCGTTGGTCTTCACTTGCTGGAGAGATGGACTGCCACATGCAGAGTCCTCTAAGTGCCCTAGCGAATTCTTTTACCTCCTTGATGCTCAACGCCCCTTTCCTCACTGATATGCTGATAACTGCCCCAGATAAGCAAACTGGAAACTGAAAATCACTCTATGTCGTGGGATGAGCCTATCGAGAAAGAGGAAGCCGACATACAGAGGAAAAACTGGGTTTTGGGGTCCCAGCGAATCCTTCTGGGATTCCCAGCTATTTCCCAGCTGCAAAACATGAACCTGCAAATAATCCTTCTGAGTATCATGGAACACGGATGTATAAGATGAATGCCGTTGATAAACCTAGATGGTCTATCCTGAAAGAGACTAGGGCAGATAGTTGCACTGTCGAACCCTCGTTAGCTGAAGACGTCGTCTTCAACCCCAACTGGTGTTGTTGCACGTTGTGCTGTTGCTCAAAAACTCCAAATCAACAATAATAATCATAGATACCTCCTTTAGTCCAATAACCCTTCTTAAATAGATTATCATACGCTTTTAGGGTTTGCATGTCACTTTAGGGTTTATGCTCCACTCTTGCATGCATGCAATTCTAATTTTATGTTGACTTTAAGCCTAAAGAAATAAGGCTTCCTTTATCAGATTGATGACTTTAATACTGAATGAGTGTCCCGATCTGTTCTAAGTATCACATGTCCTCAGTCAATTCCCTTTTATGCAGTACCCGCTCGAACCTATGGAAATTAAGTAGGTTAGCGAGTGTTTTGGTGCTTAATTAGAAGAGGACATTACAGTCCTCCCCGCTTGAAATTGCTTGTCCTCAAGCAACTGCAAACTAGGATGATGCAATACCTGCTCTCCCTCCCATGTGGCATCCTCCATAGGTAATTCTTTCCATTTTACCAAGTACTCTCGAATCACCCTGTTTCGAAGTTTCCTTTCTCGCACCTGTAGGATTCTCTCTAGAATCACTACCAAAATCCCTTCATCATCTAAGGGAGGCAACTCAGTCGATGGAGCAATGCGTTGCCCTACTGTTTTCTTGAGGTTGGATACATGAAATACATTGTGAATTTTGCTTTCCTCTGGCAGTTATAGTTCATAAGCCACCTCTGCAACCTTCCTGACTACCTTGTAAGGACCATAGAAGTGAGATTTTAGCTTTTTTGGTCCTTTTTTCTTGAGGGAAGATTGCCTGTAAGGTTGTAGCTGGAATTATACCAAATCTCCTACGTCAAAACTCCTCTCAATCCTGTGTCTGTCTGCATATAGCTTATATAGCTTCTATTGATTCTGAGCTGCCTATAGATTCTCCTTCAAGGCCTTGAGAATATCTTGACTGTCCTGCACCCAATCTTTGGCCTTTTGTGCCCTGCTGTCTCCAAAATCCAAGTCTGCAAAATTCAGTGCCTCATAGCCATATAGAGCCTTGAAAGGTGTCATTTTAATAAACAGGTGGTGGGCACTGGGTAGTATTGTAGCAGTACTCTCCTAGGTGTAGCCATTTAATCCATGTCCTCTGTTGCCCTGCTACATAGTTTCCCAAATAACCCTCAATCCACTTGTTGACAATATCTGTCTGCCCATTGTTTTGAGGATGATAACTTGTGGTTGTAGCAAGTTCTGTCCCTACCAATCTGAACAGCTCCTACCATAAAGCACTGGTGAATTTACTATCACGATCACTGACAATGGTTTTGGGTAGCCCATGGAGTCTGAAAACCTCTGAAAAATAAATCGGCTACCTGTGATGCTGAATAGTCGGAAGAGATAGCAAAGAAGTGAGCAAATTTGGTCAACCGATCTACTACCACATATAAGTAGTCTTGTCCCTGTACCTTGGGTAACCCTGTAATGAAGTCCATCGAGATGCTTTCCCATTTTTGCTCCGGTATCAGTAATGGTTGAAGTAACCCTGCCGAATGAGTGTGTTCGATTTTATTCTGTTGGCAGATACTGCATTCCTGAACATGCTGTATTACCTCCTCCTTGAGGCCTTTCCATGAGAACCTTTCTCTGATCTGTCTGTAAGTCTTCAAGAACCCCTAATGCCCTGATAATGGGGAGTCAAGCAATGCCTGTATGATCTTCATCTTTAAAGTTGATTCTGGGATGAGGTATATCCTACCTTTGTAATAGATGATGTCGACAATGATCCTGTACCTGTCATCCTGGACCTGTCCATCTAGTAACTCACAAGCAAATGTGTTTTTGGAATATTCTACTAAGAGAAGAGACCTTCAATCCGTGGATATAATCATGAGGGATAATGAGGCTGGTTGTCTAAATAAAGCATCAATTACTACATTGTTCTTACCCTTAACATACTCTATTTCAAAGTCATATGCATGTACCTTGCTCACCCATTTATGTTGGCACTCATTTAATTCTTTTTGCTCTAAGAAGTATTTGAGGCTGTTGTGATTTGTCTTGATTTTAAACCTACTTCCCACCAAATACTATCTGAATTTAGTTAAGGCATGTAAGATGGCTAGCATCTCCTTATCATATATGGAGTAGTGGCATTCATAGTCTTTATGTTTTCGGCTTTCAAATGCAATCGGGTAATGGTTTTGCATCAGAACCGCCCCTGGTCCTTCTCCTGAAGCATCACACTCCGCTATGAATGGCTGTGAGAAATCTGGTAGTGCTAAAACTGGACAAGGACTCATGATTGTTTTCATTTCCTCAAAGGTTTGTTGTGTCAATTTTGTCCATGTGAATGCCCCTTTGTGAGATCGGTGAGTGATGCAGCAAATTGAGAGAACCCCTTAACGTACCTCCTGTAATATGTGCAAAGGCCTAAAAATCCCTTCAATTCAGTAATTGTCGTCGGTGTAGGCCAATCCAAGATAGCTCTAATCTTTTCCATATGAACCTATACCCCTTCTGCGTTGATTATATGCCCTAGATACAACATCTCTTTCATACCAAACTCACACTTAGACATTTTCGCGTAAAGTGAATGCTCTTCTAGAATTCTCAATGCCTCATCCAAGCGTTTCAAATGTTCCTCCCAAGTTTTACTATAAATTAAAATTTCACCAAAGAATACTAGTAAATACTTCCGTAATTGAGCCCTGAAGGTGTGGTTCATGCAAGATTGGAAAGTTGTTGGGGCATTGGTGAGTCCAAAAAACATGACTAGGAACTCATAGTAACCATAGTGGCAACCAAAAGCTATCTTGGAAATATCCTGATCCCTTACTCGAATCTAATGGTACCCTGATCGAAGATCAATCTTTGAAAAGTATTTGGCACCCCGTAGCTCATCCATTAATTCATCAATCCTGGGGATGGGATACATGTTTTTGATGGTCTTCTTGTTGGGTGCTCTGTAATCAATACACATCCGTAAGGTGCCATCTTTCTTTTTAACCAAGACCACTGACGATGCAAATGGACGAGAACTCGACCGAATATCTCCTAGTTCTAGTAATTCCTTGATCGTCTTCTCAATCTCGTCCTTGTATCTTTTGGGATGTTGTATGGAGTGGTTATGACTGCCTGTGTCCCCTCCTCCAACTCAATAATATGCTCAAATCCCCTATCTGGTGGTCGAACTGTTGGAAGATCCCTAAATACCCTCTCATGTTTCTGCAATAGTGCCTGAATATCTGCTAGGTGTTGGGTGTCGTTATTGGGAGGTTTTCTAAAAGTGACAAGGCATTTTGTTGACCATTCTATGTCTCCTTGTCTGAGTACGACCTCCATTCTTTGTGATGATACTGGTTTGGGGGGATAAGTGTTCATGCCCCCTCAAAACTACCCGTTTTCCATCCTGCCCCTGGAATTCCATTTCCATTGCCCTGTAATCTGTAGTATATTTTCCTATTGAATAGAGCCATTAGACACCTCATACTACATTTGTATCAACCACATTCACCACATAAAATGAGTCCGTCATATTGTAGTTCCCTAATGCGACATTCAGTTTGGGAATCCAAAAGTTGCATTCCATGCTATTATTTCCTGCTTCCGCTACAGTGAATCCCTCAAATTTCTCTATCGGAATACCCCGCTTAGGCACCCATGCCGCATCAATGAAATTGCGGGTTGCTCCCCCATCAATTAGTACACCTACCCTGTAGCCCTATACTACTCCCTTGACCCTGAAAGTATGAAATCTAGGTGCTCAAGATAATGTAGCAATAACTCCCTCTGGTGCTTCTCCTTGAAGTGGCTCTTCTTCTACTGCCCTCAATTCCTCTGTTGTTTCCTGTTCGGATTCCTCCCCTTCACTGTCTAAGTAGACCTCTATATAGTGGGCTTTGGCTTTCCCTGAGCACTTGTGTCCTGGAACGCATGGTTCCTGACAAGTGAAACACATATTCTTTCATCTCAAATATTTCCTCGTGTCATCGTCCAACCTAGTTTTCTTTGGTGATTCCTGTTGGAAAAGGTTTTATGTCTTTGTCTTTTACTGGAAAGTTTGTCTTAAGTGGAAACTTGTTCTTCGGAACTAAATCTTGTAGATCCCTGGCTTTGCTGATCGCATCCTATAGAGTGGATGGTTTGTAGGCTTTCACCCACCCCCATAGAGGTTCTGTCAAGGAACCTAAAAACAACATAATCAATCTACTCTCCGACACATCTGTTACCATAAAAGCGATTCTCTGAAACTCTAAGATGAAGGCCTTGGCACTACCTGATGGTTGGATCTCCTAGGGAGCCTGAGGGGCACATAGAGTGTAGCCAGTAGATATTACCATATTGTTATCGTGTCGGGTTCATGTGTGCAATTAGTTGACGTCCAGGTTCAGTCAGCAGTGAGATATGGGCAATTTTATTTTCCCAAGGCGGTATTTTGATGCATTAAAATAATGAAAATGGCTAATGAAGAAATCGATATGGGTAATTAAGGCAAGGAAATGGCATCGAATTAGTTCGAGGCATATTGTTGGGGTCATCTTCATCCTCCGGCATCAACTTTTCTCTCCATGGGGCCCAGACGTCCTAGCATTTTGTTACTTGTTTGGCGTTTTGATGTATTTTGAGGGGCATGACCTAGTGACTTTAGTCACTTTATGTTATGATGAGTGATTATACTTTATGATTCTGCCATGGCTTCATGCTAGAGAAGGACTTGTATCACCTCCTAGCCCCGACCATGTGTTATGTTATATCTTATTCATTTGTTTTTATGTGGTGCGCCCCTCCTTAGGCGTCTTACTGGGTGCGCCCCCCCTTCTATTAGTGAGTTGATCCATGTAATTGATATCCAGCTAATCTTAGTCGTTGATTAGAGTGATTATATCTTTTGATCTTAGCCCTTTATCTTTTTGGATCTAGGTTTTGTGTATCGGAGAGATCTATCTATTGAGATGCTCTGTCATTAAAAAGGGACTTTTGGCTCTGAGAATATTGGAATACAAGAAAACTTTTGGAAAATCTCTTGGAAGCTTTGTGAATGTTCGTGTATGTGATTGTTATGTCTCTTGCTTAGACATTTCAGTGGATGTTGCATGCAAAAGGCATACTTTTGTGGAGGTCGTAATGATCTTTTGTAGGGTAGCGACTTGCTTGAGGGAAGATTGTGGAGGCGACTTGCATCATCTCTTCTTGTGAATTGTTTCAACTTCAAAGAGTGATCAATTGTTACTTTGTGCATTGGATTTTTCTCTTTAGATGACATACATTGCTTATCTTTCGTCTGTGGATCAAATCTCACTTCAGTAGTTTGTTTTTGCAGGTGAAGAGGGCACACTTCCTCCTTAGACAAGGACGTTTTGCTTCGTACATGCTGGATCTAGCTCGAAATTGCAACTAAGTGGAAGGATCATCAACATACAAGGCGATTGCAAGTATTTTCAAGTACGATCTACAAGGTTAGTATCATTTTCCATATTTTTATCCAATCGTCACACAAAACCCTAGTTTTCTAAATTTGATAGATCAAGTGCTTATTTGATGGTGGCCATCAAAACCCACTTAGGAATAAATATTTAAACCCTATATCTAAGGTTTCAACTCAATCTGACTCAATTTACCCTTGGATCTAGCACTAGTCTTCTCTAGGTGGGGTGGCCTCCTTGGGCTTTTGGTCATTCTTTTAGATCTATCAGTTGGGTATGCCTGAACCCACTCTAAATCAACAGATCTACTCTTCAAGCATCATGATCTAGTCATTCTCATCCAGATCTATTCCTTTTGGGTCCATTTCATCCATAATTGCATAAACCCTAGGTAGATCTAATTAGAGTATTTCTCTTTTAGGATAGATCTATTTAGATCTACATTATTAAACTCTTTATGGTACATTTCTTATCAATTTGAGAAATTTTCATTATTTTCAGACTCCCCGACTTGGCTTTAACCTCACCTATCACATTCATCCTCTTAGATCTAGATCATTCTACTCATTATTCACCTCTTGCATTCATTGCATACCCCTAGGAGTGTCTTGAGTAGGTTCGCTAGCCTTCATAAGCTAGTAGGGTCTCCCCCTTGATCATTCTCTGGATTGATCTAAAGTGACAAGAGCCCGTCCGGTGTGACAACTACCTTTCATTTATAGTGGACGAGGCCCTTGCGGTGTCACCGACTAGCTACCTTACCTCTACCATCTCGGATAGGATACCTTCATTGGGTAGCTACACTTTGTGTGATAAAAGGCCCCTATACCCTGAGCCAACAATAGCAAGAACTTCAAACATGGAATGGTAGAAAGGGTTGTTCTTAGCAATGCTAAAAGGTACATCACCCCATAGAAAACATTTGGTCACAAACTTGTCAACCTCCTCTTTCTCCCTTGTTTTAATTAATGACCAAATAGAAGGTTGCCCCCTAATTGTTGTCCTCAGCAAAAAAAAAAGGTGAGTATTTCGAGGGCATTGTGGAAGTTATGACCTATGGCTCCCATGCTTCTTGATTGTGTTCTAGATGCATGTTCATCTCACAACTCCTCCTTATCATCCCTCTTCATAGCCATATCAAGAAGAGATTAGTTTGCAATACACATCACTTGTAGGGTAACTACAGGACAAACCTCCACTTCATGCCCAACAAGTTTGGCAAGGTGGTATTTCGAGCAACTAAGCCTACCATAAATCTCCTTGCCACATAGTTTGCAATTCAACCTTTGTCTATTATGAGGGTCGACTGGTTCACCATAAACCCCAATTGGATCCAATGGCTTTAGCATTGTGTTGAGTTGAGATTAAACCTATGGCACAATAAAAAAACGAAAATAAACACAACAGATTGCTTGAATCTTTGAAAAGAATGCTTGAAAATGAGTTGAATGATCAAATCTTCCAATGAAAGACAACAAAAAGAGGTATATATAATGGCCATTGAAAACCCTACACAAAATTCAAATGGCCATTCAAATGGATTGGACCTATGCCACCGTACCAGCATCGGAGTTTTCACTTGTAAAGTTGTATTTTGAAAAGGAAAAAAGACACCATGTTGAAAACCCTCAAAGACCATTAAATGAGTATGCTTACCACACTGATGAACATGGGACCTATCAAATCAACTCCACCTTCTTGGAACCCCTCCAAGAAGAAATAAAAAATGAAAAACTTAGTGAATTATGGAGGATGAATTTTGATGGTGCTTACTCTAGAACAGGCAAGGGGGCTGGGGTTGTCATTATTTCACCAGAGGGTAAGGTTTTTAACTTTGCTTTCAGATTGGAATTTGAAGCAACAAACAATGTGGCGGAGTATGAGGCACTTCTACTAGGCATTGAGATTGCCAAGGACATGGGGATCAAGTTGCTTAGTATTAAGGGGGATTCTGACTTAATTGTCCAACAGGTTAAGGGTCAGTTTGCATGTAAGTGTCAAAGACTTAAAAAATATAGAAATGCAATCTGGGATACAATGGAATTCTTTGATGCCCTTAATATAGAAGCAATCCCTAGAGATCAGAATAGTGCCTCCGATAAGCTTGTAGTTTCAGTGTCAACTCTTCAGCCATCGGATGAGATGTTAGAGGGGGATTGTCCTTTAGAGATTAACTTTAGACCTTCTGTTCCTGATAATGTAGAACATTCGTAGGTCTTCAAAGATGATGAGCAAATTTTGAGATTTATTCATAATGTCGATGAATTCCTAAACTTTAAAGTAAATGATTAGGAGGAAAATAAAGAGTACCATGGAGAAGGCGACCAGTTTAATAATCTTGTCCCACGTGGTCTAGTTGCCTTAGAAAACATCTTTGACAGACAGGACAAAAAAAAGAGTAATGTTGAGCAAATGAAGCCGGGGGATTACATTGAAATCAACATTGGGATGGAAATGAAACCTAAAATAATAAAAAATGGAAAAGGTACTTCCGAAAAAGAAAGGAACAGCCTTATAAACTTGGTCAAAGAGTATAGGGATGTATTTGCCTTTACTTATGACGAACTCAAAGCATATGAGGAAGATGTCTTTCAACATACCATTCCCTTGAAACCAGAGTGTCAAAAGGGCAAGCCTTTCAGACAAAAACTTAGGCAAATAAATCCTAAGTTAGCACCAATCATTAAAAAGGAGTTAGAAAAAATGTTAGCAGCAGGAATAATAGCTCCTACAAGACATTCAACGTGGTGTTGTAACTTGGTAGTAGTTAGAAAAAAGAATGGGAGTTTAAGGATATGTATAGATTTCAGAAATCTAAACATAGCATGTCAGAAGGACAATTACCCCCTCCCCAATATGGAGACCCTCCTCCAACGGGTCACTGGATCAAACATGATGTCGATGCTAGATGGTTTTTCTAGTTATAATCAGGTGGTCATTCAAGAAGAGGATAGGCATAAAACCACTTTCACAACTCCTTGGGGCACTTTTGAATATCTGAGAATGCCCTTTGGCCTTTTAAATGCAGGAGCTACTTTCCAAAGGGCCATGGACTATGCTTTCAAGGAGTTGATTGGTAAAATCATTAAAATCTATCAAGATGATCTTACTATATTTTTGAAAGAAAGATCCAACCATGTTGGTCATCTCAAGCAGATATTTGAGCGATGTAGGAAGCATGGTATTTCTTTGAATCCGGCTAAGTCAGTTTTGGGCATAGAAGAAGGAAAACTCTTGGGACACATCATCAATAAGGACAGTGTCAAGATTGACCCTGAAAGAATAAAAGCCATAAGAAAGATTCCCCTACCTAAGAATGTGGAAGCACAACAATCTTTCAATGGTCATATAAATTTTATCAGAAGATTTATTCCTAGCTTGGCTGAATTAATGAAACCTATGCAGGCCTTGCTTAAGAAAAATGTCAAGTTTGTATGGACTAGTGAAGGAAGGGAAGCCTTTGATTCTATAAAGAATGCCATTACCAGGTCTCCAGTCTTAGTCAGCCCGAATTACGCAAAAGATTTCATGATCTTTTCCTTTGCTTCAGAAGACACTATTGACAGTGTGTTGCTCCAAAAGAACTTCGAAGGGTTCGAGCAACCTATAGCATTCATGAGTAGAATCTTGCAAAACTCCAAATTAAAGTATACCATCATGGAAAAGCAGGCTTATGCCTTGGTTAAATCTTTGAAACATTTCAGGACCTAAATTGGGTATTCTAAAGTTATTGGATATGTTCCCCACACTGCAGTGAAAGACATCTTGTCTCAACAGGATTGCTTGGGAGTTAGAGGCACATGGGTGTCCAAGATCCAAGAGTATGACCTTGAAATAAAGCCTACTAAGTTAATCAAAGGTCAGGGCCTTGCCAAAATACTTACCCAAAAGAATGAAGAAGCTATTGAAATGATTGCCGAAAATAATGCTCCTCGGCCAGCCATGACTCCTGCCCTTCAAGAGCTTGACAATCATTGGTATTTCGATATCATTTTCTTCCTTCGCCATCTCACTTGCCCGGACCACCTCAAAGGTCACAAGCGTAGGGCTTTGAGACTCAAGACTACTAGGTATTGCCTTACCCAAGAAGGTCTGGGTTGGAGGAACCCAAATGGTATCATACTTAGGTGCATAAACGAACAAGATTCCAAGAAAATCTTGGCGGAATTTCACTCAGGATTTTGTGGAGGCCATTATGCAGCAAATACAACTGCCCACAAGATCTTGAGAGCTGGATATTATTGGCCCACTATTTTCACAGATGTTCATAAACATGTCAAGTGTTGCCAAGAGTGTCAGCTTTTCACGGGGAAGCAGAAGTTGGCTATGCTTCCCCTTACATCTGTTGTGGTCCTTGCCCCCTTTCAGCAATGGGGGCTTGATTTTATCGGCAAATTTAAGGATAATTCTAGCAATGGTTTTTGTTGGATCCTTACGGCAACCGATTATTTCACCAAGTGGGTAGAGGCCATACCCACTAAAAATGCCACTGAGAAGGTTGTTATAGATTTCATCGTGGAAAGAATCATCACCAGATTCGGAACTCCCCTAAAAATAACAACCAATAATGCCAAGGCTTTCAATTCCGAAAAAGTAAATGATCTCTGTTTTAAATATGGCATTATTCTATCCCACTCATCTGATTATTATCCACAAACAAAAATTTGATGACTATCCTTAAGAAAACTGTGGGCGATAATAAAAGATCATGGGATAGCAAGATTAAGTATGCTGTGTGGGCAGATAGGATTACCAAGAAGAACTCAACTGGGAAATCCCCTTTTGAGTTAGTTTATGGACTCACAACCACTCTTCCAGTCAGCATGTAGATTCCGATCTTCAGAATGTTAAGTGAATATGGCACAGAACAATCAGAAATGGAACAAAGGATCAATTAGATCATAGAGTTGGATGAATCTAGAAGAGCCGCCCTTGATCAGTCACTCAGACATCAAGAAAGCATGAAGGGCACTTTTGATAAGTCAGTCAGGCCAAGATCCTTCCAAGTAGGAGATACTATTCTCTTATGGGATAAGAGAAGGGAGAAGCCTGGGAAGCATGGAAAGTTTGATAGCCTTTGGAAAGGCCCGTTTATCATCCGCAGCAATGCTGGCACCAATTCTTTTCTCCTTGACACCATCGACGGAGAAACACTAAGTCTGCCCATGAATGGGCAACACTTGAAGCCCTTTTACCGAAACAACCTCTAAGATGACCAAGGGGTCATCCCAGGGCTTCTCTAAACCCATCCTTGTTGTATTTTTATGTACTTTCTTTTTGTATCATATTTGATGTATCATAATGTTGTATCATAGTTTCTTATTTTTGTATATTAGCATCTTTCATTTATATACTAAAAAAAGCAAAGAAAAAAGTTTATTTCATGTACTCTGATTTGAAAAAGCAAAAAATATTTTTCTGGTACTTCATCATGGCATATTTTTTTATCATATACATGGGATTGAGACACTTCTGTTTACATGCAGGTACCAGAGATTCCTGGATTCTCAGGCACTCTCTTTGATCAATAGATCAAGCAAGTACCCGTCCCACAGTTGGAGCCAAATGTTGCCAACTTTTTTGTACCATAGTTGGATTAGCTGAGGAGCCGCCATTTTACAAACATGAGAAATGTTTGTTTCCAGTGTATCAGATGATCTGCCTTTATCCCTAGCCAGTTTTGGCTAGTCAGTTTTTATTTTCAGTAATTATGACCATGGCCCCGCGGGGTTTGTAATAAAATGTGCTAGTAGGGTGTTTTGAGTGGTTCGATCTCTTAAGACGTAGAATTTCAACTAAGGTATTCCAGGGAGTTTTTTGCCCTTGACAATTATGCTTTGCCTATAGCCGAGTATAATTGACGAGGTTTTCTCCCGCTTCCTCCAAAGCTGGAATACCCGACTTTGAATTATGGGCCTTAGGGAGTTATTAGAGCCCAACTGAGTATGTATAAACCTACTAGACATTATTAGAATAGACTATGGTCATGTCCTAAGCCACTAAGACCCTCAGAAAAAATTTCGAAAAAATTTTACCGGACGCGTCAAATTTTTTATTTTTTATTTTTTTATTTTTTAATTTTTCCTAAGTTTTTAATTAAATTTTTCCATAATTTAAATGGAAAATTTAATTTTGTAATAAGTTAGTCATCCGAAACCCGAATTCAGTGATTGAAGGCTCTAACCTTAAGCCAAAAATCATTCATGATCAACCAGCCAGCTATCTCAAAGTTTCAGAGGTTCATTCAGCCTCATAATGAATCATTTCTCAAAAAAGTCATTTATGAAGAAATTATTAATTAAAATATTAAAAATGAATATTTTGGAGAAAATCAAAAACTCTCCAAAATTAACAAAATTGAATAAAATAAAAGGATGAATGACATGGCATCGAGCATTAATGATGATTGGAGTTAGCACATATCGGCTTCAGTCAGCATTCAGCGAGCATTGAGTCCTCAGCTACTTAGCCAACTCTCCTCCTTCAGTGATGACCACGTTTGGATGAGTTGGGGCTTATCTATTGGCCCATTGATTTGATCGAGGTTGAAGTGTGACATGTGTTATTGGTTTCTAGGTATTGGCTCCTCCATACCTATCCTCAAGCCCCTCCAAACCTAGCACGCCTACCTTCTTCATGCCTCACGTGTGCCTTCCTTTTACCTCACATCAGAGCACTGGATCCTCACGCTTTTGATGGTGGAGAGCTCGTATTGGTTGGAGCTAGTTGGTTAAGGATGGGAGTGGGGGCGCCTTGCCTAGGTGGAGGCCTGCCCTCACTCCTACCCTCATTATCTTAGGTTTTGTGCTTCAATGTGGCTATATGGCTAGGTTTGCGCCCTCCTTGCATGGGGTGGTGTGGTGTTAGGGTTTAGGCCTTCTCTCATTGTATAAGAAGAGGCTCTTATGAGCTCTTCAAGGGTGGAACTTTTGTGCTGGAGTTACTCTGTAGAAATTGTATCAAGCTTTGCTTGAATTTGATTAATAAGAATTTCAACTTTGGAGGTCTATGAGCTCTTTGCATGTGGTAAATATTTCATGGTTGAGGTGATACCACTTTTAACCCATTACTTTTAAATACTTTGAATGAGATCAGTTTCTTTGTTAAGCGCAAGAGGGCCACTGTTGGCACGGTAGAGTAATCGTTTGTAGTTTCAAATCGATTATTTATGCAAAGTAGGTTTTAATCTTGATGAATATGAGTAGTTAGTTATACATAATATTGATCTTGGTTTAACTATCTTAGCATACTTTTCATGTGATATGATCTCACTTGTATTTGAGTTTTGGTATTATCAAGGTTCACAGGTTGAAGAAGGGTGTGAGTTCAGCTACATCTAGCCCAAGCTTCAAGCAACTAGTTGTTTAACACTTTGTGATTGCAGGGCCTACAAGAATCGTGTTCTTCTCATACGAAAGAAAGCCGAGATTCTCCCTCCATCTCTTGTGTTCCATCCACAAGAAACTTCTTTCTCTACCTTTCTCTTTACCTTTTTTTACATTGTTCAAAAAGTAGATCCACTCTTTCAATACTCATATTTAGATCTATCTTTTAGGGCATTGTTAGATCTAATATCATTCATTAGATCTAGGGAAAAGTTTGTTCTTTGCATGTAAAATTTTCAAAATTTTTCTAAGTACAAAATTTTCCAAAAAAAATTATTTTTGCAATGTCTTTCCCATCATCTTTTAGTATTGTTTGCTTGCTGATTTTTTACTTTTGTAACAGGTACAGTGGAAGTGCTGGAGAAAAATTGAAGATACAAGCTAAAAAAGACTCATAATCCCCCTTTCTTCTTTCCCCTTTCTACAGCCCGCTCCAAAAGCCTTCCAAGGATAAGAAAAGAAGCAAAAAAGGCATCAAAGGAAGCGCATTGTAAAAAATTAATAAAAGAGCAAGTGGGATAACAGCCCCCACACCCCACTTCCCCCATTTGGGGGAAGCCTGTATCGCCATTGTCCATATTTCAAGTTTTTCTTTACTTTGTTTTATACCTGCAAATAAATAAAATGATGAAAGTAGAATAGGGATAATTAGTTTCATTTGGTCAAAAAGTTTAAGTTAGATTTGATTTCATTAGCCTATTCTCGTTAGTTTCCTCTTATGCAATCTACTTTCATGCTAGATTAGGTTTGATTTCATGTTTGCTTACACAAAAGTCTTCAGAAAAGAAAAGTTGTTTGATTAATTGCTAGTCAGTTGCTTTTATTTCATTTAAAAGTTTAAATAAAAAAAGAATCAAAATATCTTGAATCTCACCATAAGGTGGATCAAGAGTGCTCTCTATTGGAAAGTTGCTTTTGTTATCTTGGTTTTGTTTTACTTACTCCCATGCTCTCGCGATTAAGGCCTAAAAACCTAAAAGAGATTCTTGGGTAGATTAGTTCTTGTAATTTTTCTTGAGTTTAATTAAGTAATTCTTAAGGCCTCTTGAACTTGTCGAAACCCAAGTCAAGAGCACTCTCTATCGGAGAGCATTCCCACTGCATATCCTTGCATCAAGCATATAGTTTAGCTAAAACTCTTGAATTTCTGTCATAAGACAAAGTCAAGAGCGCTCTCTGTCGGAGGGTTCTAATTAATTTACTTCATAAAATTTTGCAACTCACATTCCCCTAATTAATTTACTTCGTTGATTATCCTTCACCTAGTATGCTCTACCGACTTTCGAGTTGGGCTTGTACTCAGAACAGTGAACGGACTTGCTAAGTTCGCAAATAAAAACACAATAAAAATTTTACCCATAACCAACGTACTGGCGTTGTAGAAAGTTTCCCAAGTCATTCCTAGTAAGGGCGCTGGAACTCCCCGCTGTCTAGAGTCTCAGCTAGCTGGTCAATCTTCGCAAAACCAACCTAGGACACTGGGCGGGTCGTCAAGTCTCAAATGAAGTAGCTCGGAAGACTTTCCCGGTCGATCTCTTGATACCTTTCGCTGAAACCCTAAGCAAGATCATCTAAAAACTTTAAATTAACCAAGATTAAGCACAATAACCATTCACTGACATTATTTTGAGATTCACATCATCTTTACACTCGAAGCATCTCTGATAAGTTGACTCCATATGCACTGGGTCTTTCTTTTACGCACTATTGATAATCTGGGCCATTTGTCCATTGGATATTTTGATTAAAAGTTTATATCTGTGAATGCTTTATCATTTCGTGAGTTCTCAAACTATTGTCTATCTTTTAATTCTTGTGATAGCAACGTGGATTGCTTTGTCTTGTGTTCAGAATTCATAATAAATAAACATATCTCATCATAATAACTCCTAAACAACACCCATCTGCATCCGTAACCATTAAAAACACTTAATCAACTTAAGAGCCATAGAAACTCTTTTGTAGGGACTACCCCCCTTGGCTTCGTTAGGAGTTAGCCTAAACGGAGGAGCTAGGAGTAGGTGACAGTACCTAGCTCTGTGCTTTCCCCCAAGGTCACACCTCTCCCACTTTCTCAAGTGAGGAGACAGCTTTTAGAAAGTTTATGCTGCTGGTGTGCAATCGGCAGACAACACACTTCACTATGGCCGTGCAGTTGAGAGTTGAGGATAGACTCCAGGGTGCTCAGAACTTTCCTACATGGAAAGAAAGGATCACAAGAATCCTAGACATCAGTGATGCAGAGGAGCACATTGACTCCACGAAGGTTGCACCCACAGATCCGACAGATTTAGCAGCTTGGAAGAAGATTGATTCCAGAGCCATGCCGATTATCATGGATGGAGTGAAAGACCATATAGTCCCTCACCTTTCTGGTAAGAAGACCGCAGCAGAGATGTAGACGGCTTTGGAGAGTCTGTACCAAAGCAAGAACGAGAACCAGAAGATGGTGTTGCAAGAGAGGATGCGCAGCACCAAGATGGCCAAGGGAGAAGGAGTGGTGCCTTATCTCACGAGGCTCACACAGATCAGGGATGAGCTTGGAGCTATTGGCTCTAAGACAGTGGATGAGGAGCTAGTTCAGATAGCCCTCAATGGCTTCTCTAAGCCATGGGACACCTTTGTCAAAGGTGTTGTGGCTAGGGAGAAGCTCCCTGATTGGCAAAGACTATGGGATGACTTTGTGCAGGAGGAGACCCGCATGGGTCAAGGATCAAGCTCATCCAGCAGTGCCCCATAGATTGTGGATGAGGAGGCTCTAGCCCTTACAAGGAAGAGCAAGGGGAAGGCAAAGAGGAAGAAGGATGGTAAGAAGAACCTTGACGTGTCAAAGGTCAAGTGTTTTATCTGCCACAAGCAGGGATACTTTGCCTCCCGGTGCCCAGACAGGAAGAAGAAGAGTAACACTCAGATGGTTGGATCTGTAGTGGTGGATGAGTTCAACAGGAACTTCGATGAGTTCTGTTTGATAGCTTGCATGGCAAGCACCACAGGGAGCAGCATATGGTACAATGACAGTGGAGCATCTAGTCACATGACTGGACAAAAGATATTCTTCAAAGACTTACAGGAAGGTGGAACAGGGATCCACGTTGAGCTAAGTGATGATGCGCGGTATCAAGCGCAGGGAGTTGGCACTGTTTCATTTGAGAGGGAGTCTGGAAAACCCCTCAGTTTTGCTGATGTGTTATATGTTCCAGGACTGACCAAGAACCTTATATCAGTCTCCCCTCTGGAGGACAAGGGATATCAGGAGAAGTTCCATGACCATAGATTGTATATCAGGCCCAAGGGGTCAAACAGGAGCTTGGATCGGGTGATTGGCAGAAGGAGCGGGAAAGTGTACATATTACACTTTGAGCCTGCAAAGGCTCTAGTCAGTAGCAGCAGCAGTCAGGGTGAGTTGTGGCATAGGAGGATGGCACACTTACACCATGGAGCACTGAAGCATTTGAGACAGGCAGTCATTGGAGTTCCTCAGGTACAGGAGGAAAAGCATAACCACTGCAAAAGTTGTGCTTTGGGGAAGAACATCAGGAAGCCTTTCCCACAGAGTGAGCACAAGTCTAAGGAGCTCTTGGACTTGGTGCATTTGAATGTATGCAGACCTATGAGTGTCCATTCGTTCAGTGGTTACAGTTACTACGTAATCTTCATTGATGACTATTCCAGGAAAACCTAGATCTATTTCCTGAAGGCCAAGTTAGAGGTCTTTGAGAGGTTTCGAGAGTTCAAGACTCTTGTGGAGAACCAAACAGGAAAGAAGATTCGAGTGTTGAGGACAGACAACGGGGGTGAGTACACTTCCAATGAGTTCATGAAGTATTGTTCGGTTGAGGGGATCAAGAATGAGCACACTGTGCCCCATACCCCACAGCAGAATGGAGTTGCAGAGCAGAAGAACAGGACTATGGTTTGAGCAGCCAAGGCCATGCTATTTAATCAGGGATTACCACTATTCCTCTGGGTCGAGGCATATAGGACTGCAGTATACATTCAGAACACGTGTCCCCACACAACCTTGGGGAGGAAGACATCAGAGGAGGTCTTCACAGGCACTAGGGCAGATGTGAGTCACATTCACATATTCGGCAGTGTCTGCTATTGTCATGTTCATGCTGACAATAGGAAGAAGTTGGACCCTTCTAGAGAGAAGGGGTTACTTGTTGGTTACAGCGAGATTTCGAAGGCACATAGAGTTTACATTCCTACTCGTAGGAGGATCATTGTGAGGAGGGATGTCCAGTTCGATGAGGACAGGGCCTTGCAGAGATCTCTGGACTTACCAACAGAACAGCAGCCAACACAGGAGTTGGGATTCAAGTTGGAGGAGCCAGATGTACAGGTACAGGTATAGACATAGAGCACATGTTCTAATGGTCAAAGGGAGTCAGGTGGACAGGATCCTTCAGTCATTGACTTGAAGGATGAGCTGCAGCAAGAGACGGATATCCAGCAGCCCCAGCAGGTTGACACTAGGCCAAGGCCTAAGTGGTTTAGATCCATAGTGCAGGATTCCAGGCAAGTAGATCCTCCATAGACATCTTTTAGACGGAGTGTACCACCAGAGAGGCTTAGTTACATGGCACTGATGACAGAGTTGATTAACTCTGAACCTTCCAGCTTCGGGGAGGCTGCACAACATGATGTGTGGCAGGAAGCTATGGTTGAGGAGTATGACTCCATTATGAAACCAAGTATGGGGGGTTGTGCCGAGGCCACAAGGGAAAAAGGTGGTGGGATCCAGATGGATCTACAAGGTGAAGCATGCAGCAGACAAAAGCGTGGAGAAGTACAAGGCACGCTTCGTGGCAAAGGGGTTTTCACAGAAGGAGGGTATTGATTATGAGGAGACCTTTGCCCCTGTTTCCAGGTATTCTTCCATTCGGACCATTATCTCACTAGCAGTTGAGATGGGTTGGCGTGTCCATCAAATGGACGTCAAGACTGCCTTCCTCAACGGAGTTATAGAGGAGGTATATATTGAGCAGCCAGAGGGGTTTGATGTGGAGAACAAGGAGACGCACGTATGCAAACTGCATCGAGCTCTTTACGAGCTCAAGCAGGCACCTCGAGCATGGTACTCGAGGATTGACAGCTATCTACGGGAGATGGGATTTCAACGGAGTGAGGCTGACCACAACCTGTACTTCTTGACAGGTGAGGTGCCTCTCATACTAGTCTTATATGTGGATGATCTCTTTTTGATAGGAGATGAGAGGCTGATTGGAGACTGTAAGTCCAACCTTGCAGTAGAGTTTGAGATGAAAGACCTTGGGCTGATGCATTACTTTTTGGGCTTGGAGGTTTGGCAAAGAGATGGATGCTTCTTCATCGGACAAGGGAAGTATACAGTAGAAATATTGAAGAGATCCAGGATGGAGGACTGCAAGCCTATGGCCATACCTCTAGTTTCCAACTGGAGGAAGATTGATGCATCAGGGTCAGATAGATTTAATCCTACCTTGTATCGTCAGCTTATCGGATCACTTATGTATCTGGTCAACACTCGACCAGACATCAGCTTTGCAGTCAACTCTTTGAGTCAGTTCATGGTGGACCCTCAGAGAGTGCATTGGACGGCTGCGAAGCACATACTTCGCTACATCAGAGGTACAGTGGAGTATGGATTGGTTTATGAGCGTAGGGGGGAGTGTACAGTTAGCAGGTTTTAGAGATGCTAACTGGGCTGGATGTGTAGAGGACTGGAAGAGTACTTCAGGTTGTTGTTTCAGCATCGGATCAGGGGTTGTCTCTTGGTTTAGCAGGAAGCAAAAGTCAGTTGCATTGAGCTCGGCAAAGGCTAAGTACATGGCAGCCAACATGGCTGCTTGTGAGGGTATGTGGTTGAGGAAGTTACTTACAGGGTTGTTCGAGTGTGAGCTAGAGGCTACAGTAGTTCACTGTGACAATCAGAGTGGCATCAGGCTATCTGAGAATCCAATGTTCCATGACCGGAGCAAACACATAGACATCAGATACCACTTCTTGAGAGATTGTGTTCAGAGGGGAACCATTCGGTTGGAGTACATACAAACAGATGAGCAGGTGGCGGACATTTTCACCAAGGCACTTTGCAGACAGAGTTTTGTGAAGTTCAAGGATAAGTTGGCGTTGCTACCGAATCCCTTCCTCATTGAGAGGAAGTGTTAAACTAGTAGCAACAAGGAAGGTCTTCCTGCATGCATGTGTTCTTGCATGCAGAAGACTTAAAATAGGAAGCCAATTGTATTTAATTTACTTTTCCTAAGTTTACTTTGGAAAATAAATTAAAGTGATCTAAATTAACTTTAGTGAACCACTAGTTAAAGTGAAAGTGAAATTAGGGCTTTTGCTTTACCACTAGTTAAAGTGAAAGTGAAATTAGGGTTTTCGCTTTACCTAAAGTTATAAAAGAGAGATCAATTGGTGGAGAGAACACACACTTGTATTCCGACAGAGACAGGATACAGACAAGGAGAGAAAGTCAGACAGAGGATTAAGCCGAGAAGACGGAGGCGCGTGCAGCAGGATCATCGAGCTTCGTACAGCTGGGCCGTACACTCACACAGGAGGGTGTTGAGGTTTAGCTGGGATTTGCCCAGTGATTCTGCCGGGTACTCCATTCGCCAGGTTTGGGTGAATTTGCAGTGATTGTAAAAGTTCCATATTTTCTCATAATAAAATCTATATCTGACTACTGCACCGGTTTTCCCATATTGGTTTTTCCCGGGGGTTTCCATACCCAAAATAATTGTGTCAATACCGTGATGTGATGTGATTTATTTCTCGGTTTTTTATTCCGCTGCATACTGTAAAAGATATTCATGTGTGGTTATCAGTTGATATTTTGCATGCACTATTTAGCCCTAGTTGAATGTTAAAGGAAAATTTACACAACCTGCAATAAAGATAGGCCCTAAGTTATCTGTTGAAGGAGATAAGTCGAAGGTTGTATGCATACAACTAGCAAGTTCAAAGAAAAGGCTGAGAATTGATAGAATTCAAGACAGACTGGGAAGGTTTCACAGATGACAGGTCAACAACAAAATGCAGACTAGAATATAGCTGGATATAGACCCAACATGATATAGCCTGGATCAGGTGCAGAGTACAAGGGAATTGTAGTAAAGGGCACAGATCCAAAGTATGGGTGCAAGGCAAAAGTATAGGTATAGGGGAAAAGATTCGCTCCGCTTGTAGGATCAGTACAAATAGGCAAATGACTTAATGTTCAGTGGCACTTTATCACAGATATAGTGCAGAATAGAAATAGTTCGAAGACATCTTCCCTAGACTTCTGCGTTGGGGTATGTTTGGTGTGTCTGTCAATGTGATCATTAAGGGGGGGTTAGAGTGTTAAGTTATTACTTATTAGAGTGTCAAAATTTAGCTATATGTCCTTTTACTTACTATATCTATGTTGCTTTGGCTTCACCCTTGTTATATTATGTTTGGTGTGTCTGTCAATGTGACCATTAAGGTGGGGTTAGAGTGTTAAGTTATTACTTATTAGAGTGTTAAAATTTAGTTATATGTCCTTTTACTTACCATATCTATGTTGCTTTGGCTTCACCCTTGTTATAGTATGTTTTGTGTGTCTGTCAATGAGACCATTAAGGGGGGGTGTGGGAAGAGGAAGATTAGAGTGTTAAGTTATTACTTATTAGAGTGTCAAAATTCAGCTATATGTCCTTTTACTTACCATAT
The DNA here is from genome assembly GCA_001517045.1 of Pseudotsuga menziesii. Classification (NCBI taxonomy): domain Eukaryota; kingdom Viridiplantae; phylum Streptophyta; class Pinopsida; order Pinales; family Pinaceae; genus Pseudotsuga; species Pseudotsuga menziesii. Next base: position 87,119 of record LPNX010928869.1, on the reverse strand, counting down.
CTATGTTGCTCTTGGCTTCACCCTTGTTATAAAATGTAACAATCCATTTTATCTCACGTTGGGATCGTCAGGAATGTTATTTTATTGTTGACAACACCCAGCTCAATGTTAAAATAATTGTAGATTATTTGTATGCCATTTTTCATGGAGCATAGTCATCTTGACTGCACTGATATTATCTTTGGGAGGCCCAGTTGGTACATGTTCTGATATAGGCTATTTGTTTGATGTGAAACACTAATTCTCCTCTGTATTTTGATATCAAAACGATCATGCTATGGACCTGATTTGTGAGATGGCAGTTGAGAATTTTGTTGCAGCTCTGTACAGGCCTCACGGCTTAGTTATGTGAAGCTTATGTGCAACATACAAGTTGGAACTTCTTTCTAAGGGCAATTAAGGTGTTTCAGTTTAAAGTACACTCTCTTCGGGTAAGGATAAATGTTTTGAGCTAAATGGAGGAAATTCAATTTGCGTTACTTGAAAAGACCATTTTAATGTCCAGGCTGTCAAAACTCTGCCAACTCATTATAGGATTAAGATTGAGGTTCTATGTCAGCTACCCGACTTTTGAACCTGGATCATTATCTAAATTTTAACCTGGATCCTTGTCGTGGGAACTCTGTCTCAACCACTGAAGTTTACGCAATTATCAATCACTGAAGTGTACACATTAATGGTACATACGCCTTTTCAGTTAAAAAAAGGCTAGAAAGCTGAGTAATAAATAATCTACAGGGGTTAAGCCCTAACAAACACAGCTGGAGATGAACACTGACATGCCAAAACAATGCCTGGTAACACTAGAATATAATAGAGGAGAAAAAGATTTTGGGGCAGAAGATTCTTACAACAGGGAGTCGGAAATCCGAGCAAAATGCTGACGGCCATAAGCTTTGCTAAAATATTCTTTGACTTCTGGGTTCCACTGCAATGTTGGAGAGTAGGTGTGGCGTTCTTCCTTCTCCTCCATATCACAGCTACCAAGGTGACATTTCTCCATCTGTTATACAAATGCAAAATGCAAATGTTACTTTCCTTCAAGCTTGCAACAAGAAAAAGCCTGGGAGAGGCAAATATAGGCTGAACCTTCTTGAGTAGCAGTTGAAGCTTCGATCGACCTCGGTAACGAATACAAGAGAGGAAATACATAAAGTCTAATCCATAGTTATTCAGATGGTAATTTGATGTTTCTTGAATGTTTTAGTCCCCACATGCGTAAACCAGGATATTGTTACCCGCGGTCAACATAGGTTGACTTCGCTCGACCAACTCGGCCATGTGGCCATCTTAAGCAATTGCCCTAAGTTTTATAAGGTTTGTTTTTTTAATAAATAAATAAATAAGGTGTGTGTTTTTAATAATAAAAAACACACCTTTTATTTATATATATGGTATTGGTTGAAAGTGTGATGTAGCTAATTAAATGTGTGCTTATGTTTGATGGGATTATTTGAATGTGCAAAAAAAATTGAAACAAAAAATATATGGGATGATGTGGATATGTGATAGGTTGATAGTGAAAGAGAGAGAGTGGTAATAGGCATTTAATGGTTGAAGAAGGTTTTATTAAATAGTTTTTATTTTCACTATTTGATTGTCCACTTATTTGTTAAGGTGAAGTTTGTCCTTTCTTATCTTATTACTTCACCAAAAATGGTTACTTGTTTATTCTATGTTATAATTTTCTTATGTTTACAAGCATTTTTTGCACTCTATTGTTTCTTTAGTCTATAATTGCAATATACATCTAACACCACCACTTTGAATTAGCTTGTCCTTTTTGTTTTACAAGATGAAGTTCATTGGTGTCATTTGAATGTAAAGCACTTGTAGCATTCATCATTTGTAATTCTTGGCAGTACATGTAGTTGTATATCTAGGTCTATTACTTCTTTGTGGATGCCCGCGTTGATTTAGTCATTTTGTCCTCCGTGGAGGTTTTTCGAGTCATTAATGTCATTGTTGCAAGAATGACAAGTTGCATGTAGATGAGTTAGATACTTCAATGATTGTTTTTGAAGACCAAGAACAAATTTTGCTCATTGCATGTAAGTCAAGGGTGTCGTGGTTGGTCAACATGAAGGTATTGGAGGCTCTTGAGCCAATCTGTCATTATGTATTCATTCATCAAGGTGCAGATGGTCAAGGGTGTTGGTGTTTGGAATAATTGCTTGAAGTAGTCATAGCACACCTACCCTTCTATATGTATGGGTCTATAGAGACCATGGGGTGACTTTTTGGATAAATTCCCCCCAGTTGTGTCTTTGAGTTGTTTCCTTGTATTCATGAGGATCTTGCCTTTATAGAATCCATTGGTAAGGAGCAATGGTATTATTAATTTTCTTGTGTTGCTTTGCAACTAAGTGTGCTTTGTAGTTGCAATCTTGGGTTTTTTTTAAGTGTCTCTCTAATTAATATTGTGCTCATGCATGGATGTTCTATGATAATATGTTCTCTCTAACCAAGGAAGGAGTTAAGCTCCATAGACAAAAATATATTGGGAATTCTAGCAGTGTTAACAAATAGGGATTTTTTGTTGATAAAGATAATATTATATTTTTTGGTTTTAATGATTCTCAAAGTTTTAGCAATAACTCCAATTAGTTTTAGACTTTGTGTTTTTCAAAGCTTTCCTTCCTATGGATTTTAGCTAGAGTAATCCAGTCAAAATTATGGCAATGGTACCTGGTGTAGATTGTTCTCATATGTATTCAATGTATCGGTAAGTGGTCATATCAACCTTAATTTCATTAAGGTATTTCACAAGTAAATGAGAGTCGAACTTGTACTCCAACTTCTCCTAAATTTGGAATCAAGGGTTTTATGGCATTGTGACTCTTGCTATTGTACTCTTTGTTGCATGCTATCATTGCAGTAAAGGAAAGAGTCAACTTCTATAGAAACAAAGGTATTAGGAGTGTTTGGATTTCCCATGGGTAACACATATGTTGATAAAAAGGTGTTTTCAATTTATTATTGTTATATCATTCTCAATTTGTTATAAGTAGCCTAATATGCACTATAATTCCTTCACTTGCAAAACCAAAGGTTTGGTTTACTTTACAAATTACAAAATCCTAGACATGGGTGGCTTAGTTGTCAATTGCCATAACCAATGAATTTCTCTACTACATTTAAATGTTTTGAACTCCTACTTTATTATATTTCTTTGTTGTTAGCAACCCATAAATTACAATGTTGGCCACCATTCTTGTTCAATTGTCATGAAGTCCATGGAATGAAGCTCATAAGTTGTATGTTATTGTAGTTGAAATAAGTGGAAATATTTAGCATGGTATCTGCCTTCGTAATGTCCTATAAAGACCATGTATAACAATTCATTAATAGTCTTCCAATTATGTAAGTTGTATTTGAAAGGATCATTCACACTAACACTAGACAATATCATTGCAGAAGTGAAAAAGCTTTAACTCCCATGATGCTACTTCTAGACTAGTTTCTCTTTTGTGATTTGCAATTCTACAAATGATAATCATGAGAAACAAAAAAACTTTCGTTTTAGTCTTTAGATTTGCTAGTAGGCTTACTGCTTACAAAACCTTGAAAGCAAAACACAATATATGTTTCGTTGGCCTCAACTTTTATGTTGTCATGACTAAATGTTTAATTGAGGCTTCCTTGCAACTTTTCCTTTAATCTATATGAATACTTTAATATCTATAATAGTTAACAAAAATCGAAATATGAATTGGATCTATTTCATATATGTCATTTATTTTTTAAAGCTTCTATTCTCTTTATGTTGTAGATAATTTTATTCATGCNACGGATCAACTGATACACTGGAATCAGACTTTGAACAAGTCTGTCAACTGGCGGCTCCTTAGGTAACCCAACTTAAGGCACAAAAAGTTGGATAACACATGCTACTCGCTTTTGTTATTGTAAACCACTCTATAATTTGTCATAGTTGTGATCTTAACTTCCAAAAATTGCTCTACTTTCATTATAAAGATCGGTCTATTCATCTCACTTACAATATGATAACGGTTCTATAGAATTCTATTCTCATCTTACTCACTTTTGTTATTGTGAGATGCTTCCAGTGATAAAGGGTAAAACAATATGATGCCACTCTCTCCAATGTTGATTGTGTATTATATATCATGCTTGTTTAAATGGACATTAGTGTCATGCTTTGTATTTATTAAAAGATTATGCAGTACCTTGAAATAATCCATGATTTTTAGATATACCTTCATTTTAAACTTGGTAAAAAAATATGATGCCACTCTCTCTAATGTTGATTGTGTATTATATATCATGCTTGTTTAAATGGACAATAGTGTCATGCTTTGTATTTATTAAAAGAATATGCAGTAACTTGAAATAATCCATGATTTTTAGATATACCTTCATTTTAAACAATTTCAAATTTTCTAATAGCATGTGAACACCAAGGATTTTAGTTCATGGTTGGTGATAAAAATGAGTTGGTGTTGTAAACCAAGCTTGTTTATAGCAACTTATTTCATTTGATAAACTTTCAATGAGCCCTTGTTTCCACTTTATGTGTTTTTTTTTCTTATTAATTGACCCAGTTTCTAAGCTTTTTTTTGTGTACAACAATGTCAAGTAATGGCCTTATTGCCAAATTTTGTGAGGTGATGTTTTTTTTTCAACAACATATATATGGCTTTGGTCAATTGTGAATAGACTTCAAAAAAATCATTTGAAGGTCTATCGATGATCCCTTGTTTCTATCCTATGCAATTTTGTTGTTTATCTTATGTAATTGCTTAACTAGCTGAGCCTTTTTATGTTTACTATGATGTGGTATGATGGCATTATAACTTGTTTTATAAATTGCTATTTTTTTATCGCAAACATGCACGTTATTGGATAGATTATAAATAATCCTTTGGAGATAATCAGATAGTGATTATATGGTATGTTGTTATTATATGACACTTGCTACATTTTTTTTTGGTCAAACTATTATTCTATGACTCTTTGCCTAACGCCCCATAAAATGTTTATATGTACCCAAAAAAGTGATAAAACTCCATTAATGTTTAGATCTAAAGCTAAATGCAAGGACTAACTACTTTGCAACCTTACTTGTTCTTTACTTTATTTCTTTCTCGCCATAGTTATGGTCTTGTGGACATAAGCATGCTTTCACCCCAAGAGATCCATGTCAATTTATCATAATTAACTTAAGATCAATCCTTGTCATAAATTGATATGACCTTTAGTAAATCCTTGTCTTAAACTTATATGGCCTTTATTAAATAATGCCAATGGAGTCTATTACAAGTAGCTTAGATTTAATCCTTGGTGCACTTTTGTATGGGTTTTACTAAAGAATCCTTAAAGTAACACGTCCCATCTTGTGCCACCCAAACATGTTGATTCTTTTTTTTTAAATTTGATGGTTTAGTGGATAGTTAAAGACCTTACTCTTAAGCAAGCCTTATCATTGCTTATGTTTGAGTTGACCTTGTAATGAGAAAATCACTTAAGTAAGTTAACCCATGATATTATGATAAGTTACTCTGGATTTTTATCCAAACATGAATGAAATATTTAAAGCATAAATTTTATAGGAGAAATAATGTTGAACAAAATATCCACTTTATATAATCTTTTACAATCGTTTTAAGTGAGAGGTGAAAAGGGAAAAGTCTTGTATCCCCATTCTTTAAGAGGTAATTGAAAAGAAATCCTCCTCTATTATGCATCCCAAGTTCTCTCCACCAAGAGCTTTCATGGTTAAGAGATCAAAAGATACCCTCATATTACATATATGTTGTTTTTCAATGTCAATTGGGTTTAGCCTAAGTGATTGAGGGATGGAGTCTTATCCTCCCCACCTAGGTTATATTCCTATAAGTGATATGTTGAGATCACAATGAGTAAATTGTTGTAACAACTTCAAGCCCTATTGTTGTCTAACCTTGTGCATTGGATAGTGTAGGGTTTACCTTAGGTACCATCATCAAAATGAGTGGAAGTGCTCGTGGGTTTTTCCCTAGGATATTTATTTAGCAAAAACAAATGTAGTTTTTGGATATATTTATGAAGCATTAGACTCATACCTTAATTTGCAATTCAATGGGATTTGGTCATCAACAATAATGCTTCATAATGCATTAGTTCCACCTAAAATATAAGCATTTAATAAAAAGTTTGTTCAAAAGGTTTCTTTGTTTATTTTTTACTACTTGGAAGATCATATAAAGGTTTTGGAAGAGGGACCATGTTATTAGGGAAATCTCAACATCCACAAGTTCTATAAGTAATTCGAAATACATCGGGTATATTTTTCAAGGCATGCCTAAATAAAGTTTTAAGGAAAATAACTATGGTCCAATTTTTGTTGAGCTTGACCTGAGTCTAGTTCTATTCTATAATATAATTCCATAGTGGGATATTTTTTTATAGATCCAAGTGCTAGATTATGAAAATATGATGTTTCATCACAAGTCTTGCTACTATAGAATCTATTAGAAACATTCATTCCTAACAAACTTGGCTCCTCTAGGCAAACAAGTTAAAAACAACAAATCCAAAGGATATAGATCAATGGGGAAGAGAACTTAAGAGGAAACTATAAAACAAAATCCTAGAAAATCGAGACCAATGGCAACGATTTAGGTATCAACCCTCCTTACGAGGCTTGTGATGTGGATATGGCCATAGTTCCTTCCCCTTATACATAGGATGTCTTAGTTAAAAGTTCATGTGGTGGAATAAAACATCAACGTGATTCAAACAAATCATATTAGGAAAATAGAACATGGATTATATACAATTGAAATACAAATAGGTTGCTAAATCCAACTGCCCCTCTATCAACTATAGAACCTTTGATTAAATGAAAATATATCTAAAAGAAGGAAAAAGAATAAAAGTTAAAAAGCAAAATCCAAAAAATCTTAAGTTTAAACCAATTACTTCACAATATCAGCATATATCTCTATAAGTTTTGTCATGCTTGAGGATCATTATTCCTTTTTATTTGTGATGTATGTGTTAGCTTTCGAGGTTACTCTAAGAAATTTTACACCATGCTTAGGGTGCATGGTATATGAATGACCCTTGGTTGTTTTGTTATGGAAATGCACAGGTGTATGTGGTTTTCTCTTGGATTGCTAGATCTTGTATGGGTGCTTATGTGGTTTTTTTCCTTGGAATGTTGAACACCTTTAGATAGCTTGGTGACATTCTTCATACTAGCCACATGGAGGTTGATTACATGTTTGGAGGGTGCCTTGCTTTGGAGGAAGAGTATTGGGGATTCTAGAGGAGGGAATTGACCCCTACATAACATGATGACACTTGGATCATTTGCATGGATGCTTTTACTTGATTTATACTATCTTGAGATGGGGGAGAGATCATGTAGATGTAGTGGACTTGGAGGAGCACATGTATTAGGAGAAGTGTTGGAGCTTTGGAGGCCTGTGGAGGAGGATCATTGGACACTTCTCGTGGAGTGTTCATGGCTTGGATCCTTGCTTTTTGACAACATCACCTTGGAGTTTGACATGTGTCCTTTTGAATGTACCAATGAATATGAGTGAACCTACTTGCATAGAATATTTTGCTTGTAGTGGACTATGTCTAATTGACATCGTTATCATCCCTTAACTTTTATTTAAATAAAGAAAATAAAGTGTCTTTTTTATTAATTAATGTATTCACCAACAATTTTTAACATAGATGTGAGTAGTGAAACACACCTCTCTCTCTCTCTCTCTCTCTCTCTCTCTCCTTGCAGTATTCTTTATTGTATTCTCTCTCTTTTACTTGTAACATTAGGGTTCTTAGAAATTCAAGGGAAATTCAAGGGTTGTGGTTTCACCCTAAGGAGAAAAACAAGATTAAGACTTGGTAAAACCCTAGGGGTGTAGAAGCATTGTACTTGTAGTTATTATGAGAGAGGAAGACTATAATTTTGTGGCATAAGGAAACCCTAATGCTACATGTATGCATATTGAGTAGTGGAAGAGGAGGGGATGCCTTGCACCTATGGGAGAAAGTGTTGAAGCTGAAGAGGATTTCTTGTGCCGATGCTTACTTCTTGGAGATTGTTGGTCTTAGATAAGGTTTTCTTGGTTTTCCCTAGTTATAGTTTTGGAAAGCTAGAAGGATTGTACTAGCCTTATTTTAAAGTTGTGGTATGTACATGCTCTTCTCTCTCTCATATATATATATATATATATCTTCTAGTTGTCTAATGCTTGTGTAATTGCATATTGTATTCTTCAGTTGTCATTGTTTTCTCGATTAAGTAACTTCTAACACTTATATTATCCATGCTTATTTGACATTTTTAAGGATTGAAATTGTTAATGGATTTTACTTATAAATGGAAAACAATAGATCATATTTACTACTACAATTTTGTTGTAATAAAGGGATTTTCATATCTAGTTTATGCTTGGAAAATCATGCCGTAAGGAATAAAACTAGTTGGCATATGGTTGATATCATTTGTCTTGGGCTAACTAGTGTGTTGGGTTAAAGTGGGATGAAATATTGTCCATCGTTTATTGTTGTAAATTAATATTTTAGATCAAACCTAAGGTTGAAGCTCATAGGGATCTAATATCCCCAGCTTGGTATTAGAGATATCAACTCCCCGATATTCCACAGAGGTTTATAAATTTTCAACCAAGATACAATTATTTGCAAAATTCCTTTAAACAATGGTTTTTATAGAGAAACTAAAATAAATGAGATATGGTGCAACCCCAAATAATTAGACTTCAGAACTATGTACTATGGTCATCCAAGACTGATATTTGATGTGAATAAATGGTTATTAAATTTCTAGTTCAATCCTTTTGTTAAACAATTTGCATCCCACATTTTTAATGGCTCTTTTATAGTAAAGGGACTAGTCTAGCTAACTAGTTTTAGTGGAAATGTCATGAACAATACGAAAGACTTGCAAAATAGTCACAAAGAGGTTGTATGCCCATATTTACACCCTATAAGCAACTCAATAACCTTTAACTCAAATCATAGTTGAACTATTTATATTTTTGCAAAGATAAGTAAACTAGCTTGCATTCAATTAGGAAAGTCTGTTGGTTTCCAAATGCTTCCAAACTGCCTGAGATCATTTATAAACTGCCAATAGAAGATTATATGAACTCTAAAATTCCCATATATAGATGAACATACCATTAAAAAGCTTCATATATATTTTAAGGTAAGTTTTCATTCACAATTCAAAAACTAGGCAGTCTTCCAAAAACGCAAGTAAAATTGCCTTTTTCTCAATCTTCTCAAACAAAACCAAACAACCACAAATTTTTGTATGAAATAAAATATAGGGTCCAAACAAACCCCAATCAAACCAAATGGCCCTCAGACATTACACTTTACAAATACTCAAAGATTTTCTTCAACAATTTGCACATTTCGAAGTGCATCACACCTAGGATGGCCAAAATGACTAGAGGCAATGTCCCTAGGAATTACGTGGAAACTTCTATGCCTCTAGTGAATACTAGAAACGAGTAAATAGAAGTAAGGGTCTATACTTAATATCTAAAAAAACTTATTACTTATAGATTCATAATAGAAGGAAACCTCAAATAGATTCAAGACTAAGTGCTCAAACTACATAGTTTGGACACAACACCTTGCTTACCCAAGGCTTCCCAAACACAACACAACCAACTCAAATTTCCTCAACCACACTATATTTTGACCCCAACTCATCCAAACTGAATTATATGATCAACATATTGGTTTATGGAATCACATAAGGAAGATTTACAGTGCATAACTCGATATTATTTTCCATTGGCACATGGAGGTTATAACCGTAAAATCTAACAAGAAACTGATAGAAATACAAACTGAGATTTTATTAAAAGCAAAGGGTCGCTTCCAAGATTTCCATGGTTGCTTCTTGTAGCTCCAAATAAATAATAAATTGATACAAATGATAGACAAATAGATCCAAATAATTACATAAAGAAGCATAGGCAATTTATGCTCCAAGGGAAAATTTCTACCTTGCAAAACTTTGTCTTTTTGGTGGATCTTCACTTCAATATTTAGATATGCTCCATATAATGTGCCCTCCACATGATAGAGAAATTATGCAGCCCAACAAGATGTCCAAAAATATCAATCCACACCTATAAGTGCATCCTCCTCAATCCAATATACAGATACTAAAACCAGCTCTTGAAAATGCAAAACACAAGAACATTGCCTCTACTGAAACTCTACCACACTCAATGGAAAATGAACCAAACCTGCAAAATATATTATTTTATGCAATGCATCTCCATTAAAAGGACTGAATATCCCTTTCCTCATCACCAAGTTAAAATATATCTCAATCCCTAAACTAGTTTGTTTACAAAGGCGCGCATCTCCTTACTGTTGTAAAGGGGCACATCACCCAATGCATAGGAAAAGCTCAAAGCTCTTCAATCATCCATTAAATCTGCAACAAACCTTTTCAATAGGTGCACCCTTGCCTCTTTATGCAAACTTAGAAACCTTTCATCTACCCTCTTGGAACTCGAACCAGATTCTTTGGGTGATTGTTCACCTTCCTCCTCCTTGAGATTCAAGCCATCTCTCTCGAAATGCATGCCATAATGATCCACTAATGGAGTTTTTGTTATGTTTTGATTCCAAAGGCTCCATCAACTCATCCATTGCACCGTCTCTAGCTTTTCTGGACAATTTCCTTTTCCTCCATTAGCTTTTATTTGGTAAAAATGAGAAACATGCTTTTATCCACCTTTTCTGTTTTTTCCTGTTTTTGCCCATTTTAATGAGAAAAACATCTTGTATGGTCCCCATTAATCTCCTAGGCACCAAATAAACCACTTCTTGCATTAAATTATCAATATTTGGCCTCATCCATGACTTATGCCACCAACATTACTATTTACATGAATTTATCGACATAACATTTTGTCCAAGATTAATAATTTTAATCAAAGGATTTAAAATTAAAATTTGGGGAGATGACAAGGGACTAGATCCGAGAAACCTCCTCATGAGGTGAAAATTTTGAATTCATAATAAAATGACATGTTGAAGAAATTTCTACAATATGTTGTATATGTTTACATTGCATTTATTTTTGTTTTTGTTTTTGTTTTTATTGTCAAAACATCTTTTATTTAAAAAAAAATGCTATTTTGAAATTTTTAATCAATATCAATATCAATATTTTGATTGATTACGTCATATATTATTAAACAATTGAATCTTTATAATGAAATAACAATCAATAATACTAAAAACAAACAAATTTTAATATTAATAATGGAAATACACTAATGTCTAAATATTATTTGAAGCTTGGTTGATCCACTGAATTTGTTCAAATGGATTATTTCAAGGCATAGTTCACCATGAGGTTACTAATTCTAGTTCAACTAAGTGCCACTAGATTACCAATTGTTATTGTGGTTCCCAATACTCTAGTGGTTAGACAAAAATATATGTGTCAATTTCTAGAATATGAATCAACTATCCATAAAGGATAATTAACTAATTCCTTAGATGGAGACATTTCTGAAGATCCGTACATAGCATGTTTGGAATGGTATAAGAACATCATTTTTTACTTGAAATCTAGACAATTATTAGCGTATATGTCATATAAGAAGAGGAGGAATTTAAGAATGAAAACTATCTAATATGCATTGATTTCTGGAATTTTTTAGAAGGAATTTTTATAGCATGTTCCTAAGGAACTTGGGGCCACTAAAACATGATAAAATCCCACTGAAAATGCATGAAGGCTTATGTGAAGGGAATTTTTCATCGTTGCTAACAAAAACATAAAGTGATAAAGCATGATATTTATAGGCCAATACTATTTGTGAATTGTTACAATAAAGTTAGAAGTTATAGTGCTTGCTAGAAATACTTAGGTTGGATTAGTCGTTATGCCTTTGAGAGGTATTGCCGTGAAGACCCCCTTCACGTAATGGGGATTTTATGTGACTAGTTTGAGCAATCAAGAGTCGAGCAAGAATCACTCATACATTCTTAATGAGACCAATTATTTTACAAAATGGCCACATGTTATGGCACTAAAGGTCACTGATGCTTCCCAACTTATTGAATCTTTGGAACTGGATATTGAAACCATATTTGGGGTTTTGAGTGAGGTCATCACCAATAATGGATAAATATCCGTGGGCTCAAAATTCCTTTCCTTTTTTGAGAAATATGGGATAATCATCCAACTATTATCTATAATGTAATGGACTTTTTTTTAACCAAAACGATTTTTTTTTATTGATAAAGAATATATTGGACTTTCACCCAATTACAAATTGTTTCGAAAAATTTGATCCTTGCATCGAAAACATCCATTATCAAGGAATGGGATGCAGTAAACAAGGTCCTTCATTAACACTTAACATTCTAGGAGGAAGAAGATAGCCTTGATTTGCTTTGATGTCTGCCAGCTTATTCAAATCACGAAGAATGTGATAAGAAGTTACTGAAGCACAATCTATCAAAATGTAATGCAGCCTTTTCATGATCACATTCAGACTGAGTTTATTGAACAATGAGTCAGAATTTAAAATTTTAATGATAATTTCAGAATCTCCAAATATTTGCAAGTTGTTATGTCCCGCTTCCTGTGCAAGTTGACATGCTTTTAGAAGTGCAAATAATTATGCCAGGTTATTTGTAAGGTGTCCTACTCCCCAACTGAAACTTATTTCTAACTTTCCGCTTGGATAGAAAATCAAGCCCCCTACCCCTGCTTTCCCCAGGTTTCCTTTTGACGCTCTGTCAAAGAAGATTGAGACTTTATTTTTGGTTTTCCACCATTCTGAAAATTCATTTGCTAAAAGTCTGACCAGCCAAAAAGGTTTAATAACAGGCCTGCTAAATCCCATATGAGTTTTATCTACTTGCTTTGATCCAAGCCATTTGTGTTCAACTTCTAATTTGGTTCCATCAATTTGATGAGATCCTACTGCTTCTAGAAGAAATGCTTTAGCTTTCGATGCTACAGTTTTGGTTTCTGAGTTTTGTTGTTAAATATTAAGTCATTTCTAGCCAACCAAATTTTCCACCAAATAAATTTTGGAATGGCTTGCCAGATTTTCCTCCACTCATGACTAGAAGGAAGGGAACCCGAATACCTTGATTGCCAATTTTTAAAAAGCATGACAGGTTCAACATTAACTGGATCAAAAGAGTAAGGCAACCCACGTAGAATAAGTGCCCAAAATTTTTGAGCAAAAACTCATTCAACAAAAATGTGCTGAGGATTCAGTAGCTTGATGACAGAAGAAACATCTGAATGGTCCTAAGAAACCTCTTCTTAATATGTTTTCTCCAATTAATAATTTCTTATGCATAAGAGTCCAGATAAATAATGTGATTTTTGGAATGCTGGGAAGAATCCATACCAACTTCCATATTTTTGCGTTGTGGGAACAAATGGAGGCCGTAGAACAATTTTGAGTTGAATCGTGTAAAAGTTTGAATCTAGCAGTTGCAGAGTATATACCACTAACGCCCCAGCCCCACGTATCTTTGCATGAATGATGAACTGGAGCCTTTCCAGCCAACTACTCCAACAATGATTTCTGGAAAGCAAAAGAGTTGGGGAGTTCACGTTCTGGAATGATTGGAAGGGACCACGCGTTCTAGTCTCCTTTTGCATCCAAAAGGAATATATCAACCAATCTTAAAACTCCTTTATTAATCAACCAGTTCTTAATCTCACTAATGGAATTATCAAAATTTAAAGGAGCTTGTCCATTGATTTTATCATCCCACAACAAGGTCTGTCTACCATTGCCTGGTATTCGAAAAAGATGCTGAACAAAAAATTCAAGACCGTTCCAGCATAAATTCCATGAATTCGAAACTTTGGAGGTGTTTTCCATATGCATATTTCTTAGATTCCCTCCATGAAGGTATTTTTTCCAGAAAATATTACTTACCGGATGTTTTTTATTAGAAAACAACTACCATAGCAATTTTCCTCCCATTGCTATGCTCGACAGTCCTGGGTCTTTGATTTGCAATCCTCCATCAAGAACAGATCTTTTTACAGTTTCCCATTTGACAAGATGCATTCGGTTTTGATTTCCTTTGCCACCTTTCTAGAGGAAGTCTTTGATCAATTTGGATATCTGATCCATAAGCGCTTTTGGTGCCAAGAGAAGAGAAGATTGGTAAATAGGAAGAGATGAAAGTACTGGCTTGATCAAAATAACCTTTCCTGCCTTCGTTAGCCAATGACCACCCCACGAAACAATATTTTCCTTAATCTTGCTAATGGTTCCCAACCAGAGAGAAGGGTTATTTTGACCAAGAGTTAATGGGAGATCCAGATATTTAACCTTGTCCCAAGAAGCATATCCTTCAAAACCCAAAATCTGAGAATTCTTTTCAACTTTTAATTGATCTAAATTCCATCCAAATATTGCACTCTTTCTGTTGTTGATGAGTGCCCCTGAAATAATACAGAATTTATGCATAATTTCTGAAAAAGACTCTTGCCATTTTTAAAGAAGCCCCTCTCAAGAGAAAAGCGCCATCCACAAAAATTGCATGGTTAATACCTTCAACTCCTACTGTTGAAGTTATACCCGGGATAATGCCATCATTTTTCCTTGCTGTTAGCTTTCTGCTTAAGGAATCCACCATGAGAATGTACAAAAAAGGCGACAAAGGACGGCCCCGATGAAGACCCTTGGTAGCTTGAAAGAAGTTTGTGGTTTGCCATTTACTAATGGCACTATCCAAGGTTTGTTAATGTAAGCTTTTATCAAATTTATGAAGGCAGAGCTAAATCCAAAAGAGTGGAGAACTGAGTAGAGATAAGAAAGCTTTACCTTGTCAAATGCATTTTCCATATCGAGTTTGATAAGCATGCCCTTCTCCTTCCGATGAAAGCTGGAGTGCATAGCTTCCTGGACTTGAATTACATTATCTAGAATATGTCTCCCTTTTACAAACCTCCCTTGGAGAGAAGAAATCAATTTCCCAAGTAGAGGTTTAAGTTTGTTGGCTAATAGCTTAGAAAATATTTTATAGGTAGCATTGCAGAGTGAAATGGGTCTAAATCGATCAAAAGAAGAAGGATTAGCTTCTTTAGGAATTAAAGCAAGGAAGGTGGAGTTTGTGCAACCACCCACTTTGGCTTTAACCTGAAAAGCTTTTATCATCCAGAGTAAATCTTTCCTAATTACTGACCAACAGACTCGATAAAAATGAAAGGAGAAGCCATAAGGGACTGGGGCTTTATCCGACTCCATGGACCATATAACATCAATATTTTCTTGCTCAAAAAAAGGCTGCATTAACTCACCATTTTCTTCCTCACTCACCAAACTAGGAATGGTGGACAAAAATTCAGAGGTTAAGTCTGAGTCAGAGGAGCCATCATCCGTGTAAAGGTTCTGAAAATTCTCTTCAGCCATTTGTTTAATTTGAGAAATGCCTTTAACTGATTCTCTAGACAGGGAGGATATTTCCAAGATATGGTTTTGAGAAAGTCTGACTCTACACTGCTTGTGGAAAAAAGAGGTATTCCGATCTCCGGATTTCAACCAAGTACTACGAGATTTTAATCTCCAGTATTCTTCTTCTCACCTGAAATCTTGAAAAGAATTGAATTGAGCTTTTTGCTCTTTTCCTAGCAAGGCGGGAGTAATTTATGAGTTTTCCATTTCCAATTTTTCCAAAGCTTCTTTCCTTTCACTGACTGGATTTTTTTAGTGAGTTTGACCATTCTTTTAAAGCAACTTTGGTATTTTTGAGCTTCCTCTCCCAAACAAAATTCGGCGATCCTACAACTGGAAGGTCCCATGCCATATTTATAGTACTCATAAAACCATCTCTGTCTTTCCACAGTGCACTGAACCAGAATGGAATGGGGCCAAGGTCCTCTTCATCTTCAATCTGCAACGAAATCGGCTTATGGTCTGAGGTAATCTTAGGCAAGATGCTGGTGGAAATGACTTTTTTATCTAACAATAGAGAACTCTGCACTAGAAAATGATCCAATTTGGCAGAAATGTTTGCTGCTCCAATTCTGTTGTTTGACCATGTGAATCTTCCTCATTTTGGCTTAAAATCGACCAGCTCCCACATTAAGATGCGATTATCCACCTCTCTTAGTATGGGATCTCTCCCATAAATGCCTCCATATTTCTCTTTTTCATTCAATATAATATTTAAATCACCTGCTACAATGATATTTAAGAAATAATTAGCAGCAAGAACAACATCCAGTGTGCTCCAACATTCTCATTTTTCCAGGGAGTTAACAAGCACGTAGAGGTTGAAGAGACAGAACGATTTTTGACTTGGATTATGCTGAAGTTTTGAAAATAACTAATGTTTCGTTGTGTGAGATTGTTTCATAGTAAAAGCATTTTCTGTCCATAAAGTGGAAATTCCACCAGTGGTGCCTCTGTCACCCATAGCCATCCCTATCTTCGTTTTCCATTTCTTGCTGCTTATGGATAGAAGACTATATTCATCAATTTTTGTCTCTTGGAGCAGAAGAACATCTAGAGAGACCATTCTTATAAGATCATTAACGGCTTCAATTTTTTACGGATTTCCAAGCCCTCTGCAATTCCAAGAGACAAAGTTCATTATTTGACGGAAGGGGGAGGGCCTCCTTTTAAAGGTCTAGCTCGAGTATTCCTCCTGATTGACATCTCAATGGTGGGTTGATTTCATTGCATATGAAGACGCTCGACTTCTTCCTCCTGAACCATCTTATGATATTTTCTCCCTTTTTTGGAGGACCTCTCAAGGGGATCTTCATCAGAAGAGCCATATTTGTCCATAGGTTTCTTTTTTTTTCCATTTCTGCATATGTGGGAGAATGTCCTTCCACAGGAGAGCTGAGAGGCTCAACATAACCTTTGGCATCTTCACTTAACTGATTTTGAGGTGTAGGGACTTCTCCCTCTTCAAGCACTGAGAGCACTTGTTCTTCTGGGATGCTCAATACTTCAAAGTTGTTTTGAGATGTTATTTATGTCATTGCTGCTCCATTTTCTTTCTGTTTCTGTCCGGAGGGATTGCTGCTCATCCCCACTTCTACTCTTTGTCACTTAGCTTTGTTTCCTTGCTTTACTGAAGTGTTTTTTTGAACTTGAGTCCATTGATCTCCCTTTTCTTTGATAGCTTCTTCCTCAACTTTTTTCTTACAAGATCTGGCAAAATGCCCATATCCATGACAAAATCTGCACTTAAAGGGCAGTTGTTCATAATCTAGCTCTTGCACATGAGACCAATCTACTACTTTTAGATTAATAGCTTCAGGAAGCACTATTTCCAAGTCCACTTCGACACATATTCTGGCACATGTATATTGATCTCTTCTGATGGCCTTGTCAATGTATTTCCCCAGAGTGTTTCCTATAGCTTCTAAGGATCCCAAGTTCCAACAATGGAGAGGAAGATGTGGCAACCTAACCCAAACAAGAACAACAAAAGGGACGTATTGATTTGGGTCAAAGTCAGCAGTCTATTTGTTTAGGTAGAGCCCTTGAAGACCCATGAAATAGGGCCCATTTCTAAAGATTAAGTCTCTATTAGCTGAGTTTTCAAAAGGAAAGATATAATCTCCCTTACATATCAGGTTGCTGCAAATTCCCTCTGAGATGAGAGGTTTCCAGTTCCTTTGAACCCATCCTTCGATTGTCTTAGGGGATGGCCAAAGCCCAGTGATTTGGCCAATGAGACCCCGATCAACAATGCTTAGGGCTGTTCGACACGGTTGATCGACCGGAAGGTTTGATGTAGGAATATTGTCAAGCTTCTTAATGAAGGACTGCTGTGTTTGAGATAGCTTCCTCTTGCTACCTGAAGCTGTCAGTTTCCTGAAGGTGTTGAGATTAGGGGAAGAGGAGAATCCCCCTCCATCCGCCATGACCTCAAAACAGAGTCCCATAAGAACTCAAAATCAACCACCAAGAAGAGACAAGAAGCTAGCAGCCCATTAATCGATTATCTTAAAGAGTAATCAGGGAAATAAAGGAATGCTCCCCTCGATTGGAGGGTTAATCCCAGAGCGAGAAACAACACTCTCCACCATAATTTAAAAAAGAAAAACCTCCACAGAATGAATCAGCAGGCAACGATCATGGAAGGCCTATCCAAACGCCTAAACAACAATCGATTCAGGAGAAGGTTCCATGGAGGAGTCACCACCGTAGCCAACCCAACAACAAATGTCAAGACCTCCAAAACACTGAAAACTAAGAGCCGAAGAAGAAGAATCTTCTTGGAGCAAAAAAAATTCAAAATTCAGCAACCCGTGATCAAAAAAAGGATATTGTCTTATTATTTTCAATTTTATTCTTGGTATCTTTTAATATCTTTAACTTTTCCCATAATGTAATGGACTTACAAAACCCACCATTAAGGCATTAATCAAAGTTATGAAGAAAATTGTCTCAACTAATCAAAAGAATTAGCATATGAATTTTATGGAATCTTTATGGGCTTTTAGAGTAATTCTTAAGGAAAGCACTAGACAATTCACATATCCATTGATATATGAGAAAGACATTGTCCTACTATTAGAATTTGAATGCCATTTAGATATTCAAGCAGAGAGTTCTGATAATGTTTGCAGCAATTGAATGGAGAATGAACATACAAACTAAGAAAAACAAACCACATAGGAAACAAACAAGTATTGCTAAGGAATTTATAGTATATTCATCATAATAATATCCGGTGTTACAATAGTTTACATAGGTAGAATTCGAATGCATGGACCATGAATTCGAATCCTCCAAGTGGATAAGGTTGTATCTAACTGAATCTCTAACTCAAGGTCTCCCAAACAATATCGAAGTCCAAGTAGACAACTCCCTGATGACCAATAATTCCAACAAGTAGTAACAACTAGTTAACTCAGTGAAACTGAGTGTGGTAGGTAGGAAAAGCATTCCTCCCCATGCAACCATGCATTGGTAGTGCTAGCTTAACTGACAAAGAAGTAACTGATTGTAACTGGGGGCTAACTAAGGCTAATTAGTACTAACACCAATTAACTGAAGTAGGTTGGTGTTGGGACTCCTAGTAGCTCCTAAAATGTAGGGATTGGTCAAGGAGGCGCCCAAACTGATGCATGCACATGCAGTAAGTGGTAGTTAACCTCTAGCAGTATTCCCCACACTCTAGTGATTGGTACATGTGGCCCTATTGGGCCAAGTGGACCCAATTGCACTAGTGGACCCAATTAATTAATTTAAGGTTCATAAGTTAGGAAATAATTAATCTAATAGACATTTGACTAGGGGAGGATTAATAATCCTAACACCCCCCTTGAATCCTAACTTGGACAACTGTGGGCCCTGGTAACAAGACCATAGGTCACTCAAATACAATCTAGAAGATAATAAAAAATGCTGCTTAATATAATTGAGGAAACAAGGGAAAACCTCATGGGAAACCCCCCCCCCCCCGCCACCCGGCCACCCCGCCCCCCCCTAAAAAATAAGTAGGAAAATAGCAATCTGCAAGATATCTTTAGAAGAAAGAAGCTTCCTCCTTAGAAAAATAACTTGAGCAAAACAATGCTGCAAAATTGCAGTAGTATGGTCCATGAGTGGACCTCTCAATGTACTTCTGAATTGATGACTCTGTTTGTTTCTACTGGATGGTGAAGGTAAGGAATGGTCAAATCTCTACTTCTGTGGGCCATGTAGTTGATCATTCACCATCATCAAGTAACACTGACCTGGAACTTTGTTGCACAATTCTGTAGAGAGCGAATCTGTCAGGGATAGTAAAGCATGCTCATTCTGATACTGGGACCTAGTTCTTCTTTTGTCTTCTGGAACTCCAACACCACTTCCAGCTGCATCAAGAAGCTTTTGAGCCCATCTAGGTTTAGGATTCTGATTAGGAATGGGTACTGGATCTGGATCTAGAATCTCTTGAGATTCAGTCTCAATAATAAGATCATGCTGTATGTGATCTTCTTCATCTGAATCTGAAACCTGTAGCACATCATCATCATAAAAAATAGGTGGAGAAATAGTTATACCTTCCTGCGCTGCTGGAGGAGTATCATGCAACTGATCTTCTTCGAACTAGACACTTCTTTCAATGAAGCATCTTTTGGTAGAAACCTCCATCAGTTTGTAAGCTTTTGCATCTTCTGCATATCCCAGCAGAATGCATTCGATACTTTGGGCTTGGAAGGCCTTCCTCTTGTCAAGTGGTATCCTAGCCCAAGCTTTGGAATCAAAAACTCTCAGATGAGAGACATTGGGCTTATACCCGTGCAGTGCTTCGAATGGTGTGACCCCAACCACTGACTTGTGGGGCACCCTATTATGCAAATATGAAGCACAATTTACTGCTTCAGCGCAAAGAGAAGGAGGTAGATGATTGGCATGGAGAAGGCATGTTGCCATTTCTTTCAGTGATTTGTTCTTCCTCTCAACCACACCATTTTGTTGTGGTGTGTATGGAACTGAGTGTTTCATTCGAATCCCCTCTGATTCACAGAAGTTCTGGAAATCTCTTTTGACATATTCTCCTCCTCCATCGGATCTTATTGACTTGATCTTCTTATTGAAACTGTTCTCAACCATAGCTTTAAAACTTTTGAAAGTCTCAAAAACTTCTGATTTTAGTTTCATGAAGTAGATCCAGTAGTACCTAGAACAATCATCAATAAAGGTCAGGAAATACCTGCAACCATTAATGGAGTTTGTGGGCATAGGTCCAGCTACATCACTACGTATAAAATCAAGTGTAGAGACAGCTTTATGTGCCTTCCCAACATCATACTTCTTTTCTGGATGCTTACCTACCAAGCACCGAACACATACTCCATCGGAAGTTTGGATGGAGGGAAAACCTTCAACCATGTTATCATTGTGGAGCTACTTCATATATTTGAAATTGAGATGGCCAAATCTCTCATGCCAAATCTTGCTAGTGTTGTTAGCATGAGACAATAAAGTTGTAGGAGGAGAAACATGTAAGAAATGTGAAAAATCATAAGCTTTGGTAGAGTGATTTGTAATACCTTTTGCTACAAGATTTCCAGTGGCTTTTTCTATGATCTCAACTAAGTTTTAATCGAATGTGACCCTCTTTGGAGAGCATGTATGAGTCATCTGGTTAACAGATAACAGGTTAGCATCAAGGGAGGGCACACATAAGACATTCTTGAACTCACCATGCTTTTCTCTGACTGAGCCCCTTCCTTCTGCTGGAATCTGGGAATCACCTCCCATGTGAATATTAGGCCCCTTTGATAGTGAAAGAATAGAGAAAGATTCTTTGGAGGCAGCCATGTGGTTGGAGGCTCTAGAATCTATAATGTATGTTGAGGATGGAGAGAGAGTTGCTTTCAAAGCATGACACCTTTCGGCATCTTTTGTCGGTGCTTCTTCATCAGGCTTATTTTCTCTTGGAGGAGCAATGTTGTGTTGCTTGAGAAGAGCGGACATCTCATCAAGTTGCTTCCTCATACAATGTTCTTCAAGATGGTATCCACTTTCACAATAAGGACATAACTTATTTTCAAATTTCTTCTTCTTAGAGCTGGAGGCCCCTTCAGAAGCTTTCTGATTTTGTTTAGGCTTCGAATCAACTGCCTTTGGCTCCTTCTTCTTTGATTTCCCCTTTGCTTGTGCTTTGGAAGAGTCAATAACCAAAGAGCTTGATCTTTGGAGGTCTGGATGACTCCCATTTGAATCAATTTGTCTTGTTCCTTGATTAAGGACTCAGAGAATGAATCTAAAGAAGGAAGTTTCCAATCAGGAAATCTTTCCCGCTTGGAATGAAACATAGAGACATATACAGAGTACTCAGGGCCTAGTTTGCCGAGTATGGAAAGGACATTTTGCTCATCCTTCCGCTTTATCCCACACTGTCTACATTGGAGCACTAGAGACTTGAATTTGGAGAAGAATTGCTCAATAGTCTCGAAAATGTTGGGATGTAAAGATACCAAGTCATTCTCCAAAATGTGTCCCCGAATCTCATCTTGTTTGTTAAAGAAGCTATCAAGCTTCTCCCAGGCTTCTCTGGGAGTCCTCAATCCTTCTAGATGAAAGAGGAGATCTATAGAAATATAAATACATAAGTACCCGAATGATTACTCACAATGGTTTAGGAACTTGTTCCGCTCTACCGGATGATGAGGCTCAACCTCCCATCCATGTATGATCCTGTGGTAGCCATGCTTGCGCAAGGCTAGCTGCATATCAATCCTCCAATCAAGGTAATTGGAAATTGTGAGGATCCGTGGTTCAGGAGTTTGAGAACTCATAATTGCTTCGGTTGGAAGACTGCAAATACTTCTCTCAAGCTACGTAGCACTTGTCAATTTCACTGCAATAACACACTAAAACATATGGACTGTTAGAATCATGATTTTCCTCCCAACATGAACATGTTTTTAGGGTTCATCACGCCCTCTCCGTTGCTCCGAATGAATCCAGAGCTAGTAAATTTTCATAGGGGACTTCTGTGGAAACCTAGCTGCTTCTGATGTTCGATAGGGAGAAACAAGCATGAAACTTGCCTGAGAAGGCCCTGATACCACATTAGAATTTGAATTCCATTTATATCTTCAAGCAAAGAGTTCTAATAATGTTTGCAGCAATTGAATGGAGAATGAACATACGAACTAAGCAAAAAAAACCACACAGGGAACAGACAAGTATTGCTCAGGAATTTACAGTATATTTATCATAATAATATTTGGTGTTACAATAGTTTACATAGGTAGAATTTGAATGCATGGGCCATGAATTCGAATCCTCCAAGTGGACAAGAATGTATCTAACTGAATCTCTAACTCAAGGTCTCCCAATCAACATCAGAGTCCAAGTAGACAACTCCCTGATGACCATTAACTCCAACAAGCAGTAACAACTAGTTAACTTAGTGCAACTGAGTGTGGTAGGTAGGAAAAGTGCTCCTCCCCATGCAACCATGCATTATCCATGCAATGGTAGTGCTAGCTTAACTGACAGAGAAGTAACTGATTATCACTGGGGGCTATCTCAGACTAATTAGTACTAACAACAATTAACTGAAGTAGGTTGGTGTCGGGACTCCTAGTGGCTCCTAAAATGTAGGGATTGGTCTAGGAGGTGCCCAAATTGATGCATGCACATGCAGTAAGTGGCAGTTAACCTCTAGCAGTGTTCCCCGGTGACTGGTACATGTGGCTCCATTGGGCCAAGTGGACCCAATTGCACCAGTGGACCCAATTAATTAATTTAAGGTTCCTAAGTTAGACAATAATTTATCTAATAGACATTTGACCAAGGGAGGATTAATAATCCTAACACCTACTACATTTAGAATTAAATGTTGTATCTTTGGAAACGAGGATTGGAGACGAGGAAGGGGTCACCCCATTGGAATCCTTGTACTGCCTTTTTTTTTTAATATTGAGAAGCAAAAGAACTAGTAGTGGCTACAAATACAAAGAAAACAATATATAATGACAAGACATTTCAATGAGAAGACCACTATGATATACATTTAGAAGGGACAACTGGTTTTTCTTTGGAACAAGGCTAAAGAAAAACCTTCGATGTTGTATTTGAAGTTTGATTGTCTATGGATTGACCCCTATAAGGTTGATAAGAAGTGCAAGTTTAGTTCTTGTATGCTCAAAAGAATGGATGAAACTATTGAGAAGTTTCCTCTGAATGGGAAACATCTCAAGCATTTCTTTGTTTAACCTTTCCTTGCCATTTCAACATAGTACCTTAGTTAATCATTGCTTCACATAACCTCTCGTATTTTTTCATTTTAGATAACTTGAATCCATGTGCCCTAGGAAAGGCATCATGAATCCTTAGAAACCTGCAAGGGGGTCACATGTCCTATAGTTGGAGCAATATGCTAATGTTTTTCCTTTAAATTACCTTTTTAAAAGTTTATTTTTCATGCTTGTTGCATTATGTGTTTCACATGTAGAATGTTAGGCATAAGGTTTGAATTTCCATCGTTTTCATTTTGCCTTCATGCTTCCACATTCAAAATTTTGCATACATAGTGCAAGTGATAAAGTCCTATTTCCATTTAATTCCCATCACCCAACCCCTACATTTCCTCATCTCTACATTCTATGTGGGATGTAGATTATTCTTTGAATGAGTTATAATGTGTCATGTTCCCACCTCTTGCATTCTGCATGTAGAATGTGGAAGGTATTCACTTTTGATTTCCACATTTTTCATCAATTATGCCTTTAATAGTTGCATCATCATTTCGCATTAATTTTAACTTGCATCGTATTTCAAAGTGTCACTTTAAAATTCAACCAAATCGTCTAGGATATAAAAAAAATATTAGTTTTGTTTTGTTCTAGATCATTGTCACGTTATGTTCGATGGTAGTATAGTTTTCTAATTTCCTTCAAAGTTGTTCTCCTTATTTGTTGAGAGGTATCTGGTCACTGGACCCTCATTTTGCAAGCATCCTCCTAAGCCAATGACCGAAGTGCTTATGCACATGTGGGGGTAGATATTTCCCAAGATGGGAAAGTCCGATTTCTTTGGCAAGACACTCAAGAGCCACTTGATTTACTTGGAAATGAGGATGATAACACCCTTAATATGATAACATACCCATACGCAAGGTTGCATTAGCGAGGATTTCCCAACATCCTATTTACCATGGATGAGCCACCAAATGGTAGAGGCAATTATAGCGTTATGTTTTGATTAATCTAGTTACATTTCACTGTCTACTTTAATGCACAAGTAATTTACTATAACATTTTCTTTACAATGTTTAATTAAATTGTCTAATTCTTGTTCTCTACAATTTTGCAGATATTGACACTTATGTTGTGGACATGCCTCCCCAGCTTGATGAGAAAATGGAAAAGGAAGAGGATTTACCACACTTAAGGAGACCTGGCCTGGAACATAGGTTTAATGCTATATTTCGCTAGGATATGGAGGATCAGTTGTATGGGTTGTTAACTCTACAGGGAGTGCGCCTTGATCGAGTCACCATGATCATGAGAGACCCATACCTTATTGTGATTTGGAGGAGTCTCACACGTGATATGACATTGCTTATGTGTCATATCATGGCCCGTGCATCCAGGCTATTAGAGAGGTGTTGATCATCTAAGAGTGCTAGTTTTGATGTATCTCGTGAGGGTGGTGATCCTCCACCACCACCACCACCTCCTCCACATGTTGATTGACTTTCTTTCCTCTCCTCCACCATAGGACGATTGACCACCCTCTCCTACACCACAGGTCATCCACCCACCCTCTTTTGCTCACCCAGTCGACCCATCACAAATGAAATAACGATCCTCTCCTCCTCACCCAATAGACCCACCACAAGTCATCTGGACACCCTCTCCTACTCACTTAGGTGACCCACAACATGTGGATTGAACACCCTCTTCTCCTCACCTGGTTGTCTTACCACCCTCTCATCCTCACCTAGTGAACCCACCACCACCTCCTAGTACATCTCATCGTAGTGCTCTTTTTGATACAATGAGTGGATTGGGTTATATAGATACTTAAGGAGATATATTCCAATTGCTTTATTCTACATTTGTACGTGGTAGAGGTACTGATGCCTCTTACTCTGCTCTAGGAGGTATTGATGCTTATGGCTTTGGTGGTGGACTTCCTAGCTCATAGCAATTATTGAGCACATGTATATATCTGCATTTTATATTTGTATTGCAATGATATTTGTCATATATTATGATTTTCTTATCATTATTCATATATATTATGCTTGTTTCATATTAGTTTATGCTGATGTCGACGTATATCATGTTGCAGATATTGTTCATGTATATTTCTATCATTTCATATTGTGTTAATGTTGTTTGATTTATAAAATGTATTATGTGTCAGTGATCTAAATTGGAGATGCATTATAATGTTTAACTATAGTTGAAGATCATATAACCATTTTTCTCCAATAATTATTTATTGTCACTTTTCTGTAGTAATTATTTAATGTCATTATATGATAACTCACTGATTTTTTATTTGAATTATTTGGATGACTAATTGGTGAATGTATGATTTTAGTATGTTAATTGTTTATTTCAACAAAATTAATTCTTTTAGTTGAGATTGTCTAAAATTTGTATAATTTGTAAATGTATGTATTTTTTAAGGTTGATTAAGTGTGAGTTCAATGTTCATTCAAAAGATTATGTGGAACAATAGTAACAAATTTCTTTAAAACAATTTCAATGTTTTTGTGTTATTTTTTACTTTGTATTTCTCTAAAAAATTAAATGGGTTGAAGAATGAATAATTTGGTCATAGTATTGTTATGGTAAAGTTACAGATAGTATGAGCTATCGACATTGGATGCTATTATTATAATTCCATTCTTATATTAACAAGACCCACATGGGGGCATGTACTCCCTGCTCTTTTGATGGGCATGCATTTTATAAGAAATGTTGTTGATTGTTTGATTACAATGTGATTAAGACATACACAAAAATTGTAAAAATGACGTGAATTGTCCTATGCTTGTATATTAAGTCTCTAGTCATAGTCCTACTTTTTATGGGAAAAGACCAACTCTTATAAGAACGAAATATAAGTTAAGTTCATGGGGGTTATAGTAATTGGTAATGAGTAATTGAGATGAGAAGTTGTAAATGGAATGTCACGAGTTCAAATCCCTAGTGGGTACTTACTTAAAAATAAAAAGAATGTAATAGAAGTTATTGCTCTTAATTTTAATTTGTAGATTTTCTAATGTTTTCAGACTCATTTTTTTTAGACATTACACCTCATATTCAAAATAAAATAATGTTTTTATAAAAATTTATGTCTCTTCAAATGAAAACACATTGGTTAAAGCATTCTAAATATACAATAATTCTGTTCAAATTTATACATAACATTTTGCATCAAAATATACACTTAACAAAGAATTTTTTATTTGCAAATTTTAAATCAAAATTATAAAATATTTAAATTACATATTGTTGTCCTTAATCCTACAAGCTTCAATTCAAGATTAAAAATACCAACACATTTGCAAATTTATCCCATAAAATTTTAATGTTCTACTTGAATTATTTACCACCAACATAGATCCATCTTAAACCTGGATCTACCAAGCACCGAGAGAGATCCAATTTCTTGAAGTGTAAATTTTATTATGTTATACTTTTTACATGTTTAAAAAAATTTAAACGTTAAGAATTTTTATCATTTTGGTGCTTGGTAATTCCGAGTTTAACTTGGATTTTTTAATTACTCATTTGGTTCTAATTTTTAATTTTATGAGCTGACATGAATTATTTAATTACTTTTTACTTTTGTAATTTTACATAACGTTATGCGTTACACGTTATGTGACAACATCTCCCCAATATTGGGTTGTAGAGCACTTCTCTACTCTCGATGTATCTATATTGATCATAAAATATGAGGGAAATATGCTACCAATTGATTTTATGAGATCAAGTCCTAGAAGTTATGTTCTCACTCCACTAGAGAATAAAAC
Organism: Pseudotsuga menziesii; assembly: GCA_001517045.1. NCBI lineage: Eukaryota > Viridiplantae > Streptophyta > Pinopsida > Pinales > Pinaceae > Pseudotsuga > Pseudotsuga menziesii. The sequence goes on along the minus strand of LPNX010928869.1, from coordinate 59,642 downwards.
ATATACTCTAGTAAAAGACTCATCTAATTTTATGTTAGATATATTGGCAACCAACACCTCAAAAATAAACCTTAATATTCATCCATATTTTGATAATATTGTACTAAATTCTTTTAATTTATAGATATTCATTAGATCAAAGATGATATACACATTTCCTATATATATATATATATATATATATAATTGAATTCAAGTATACCAAGGAGGATATGCAAATTTTGAATAATATCCCAAAGGTCCTTAGTGATGCACATGGGCTTACTATCCAAAATTTTGATAAGTATTTCATAATCTATTTTTTATTTATTTTTGATATACAATATTTATGCCAAAATCCTCAAAAAAGTAACTTTCTGAGAATATTCACCTGCACTTTGTTAATATTGCGACTTCTAGTTTTTATAGAATTCAAGTACTAGACGAAGGAGTCTATACAAATATCCATTATATATTGTGAATTCTATTGATTCAAATTTGCAATATATATTCTATTTTTATTTCAATCAAGTAAAGCACGAAGGCTATACAAATTTTGAATAGCTATGCACATGGAGTTACTATAAGTCTTTATAGGTAACTGTTGTAATTGATCATGATAATAAACGACCCTCTTTTGGGAAATAAACTATCAACTGTTGTATCCAAAAGACTAGAGAGGAAATGCTCTTGGGTACTCGTATCATTATTAGAATGGATTTAAGATGGCATTTAATAAGTGAGTAAAGCTTAATGACTTTGAATAAGTGAATATGGTCTTTTTATTGGATAAGTCTCAAGAGAAGCCCTAAACATAACTAGTGTAATTTAGTTTTTTTTGGGCCATATTTGAATAGAAAGTAAAATGGATTTAACACTTATATATTGTAAGGAAAATGCGAACATTAACACCCAATCCATCATCAACTAGGCAACATTTAACGTAATATTAACAAACTTCGTATTGTACAATGAAGATATATTTGAACACACTTTCATTAATGTAAAATACGACCATAACATAAATGTCGAAATAAAACATGTAGATATAACTATTCATTGCCATCACATAGATTATCTTCCTCGCTTGGCATGATAACATTATTGTTCTCAAAAATATGTTTTGATCTCGAATCGTGTCTTAGTATGAACCACCAATTCCTATCCAATACTTTTGGGTAAAACAACAATTGGTTGCAATGTTTTGGGTAAACAGAAGGCTCCTTTTTCACTGCACACCATTTTAGAGTTGATGCATATTAGTCCACTATTACGATCTTCCTTTACATTATTTCAGTCGAAAGTATCCCGCCAATTGCACCTAAATAATGCATTGTAAAGATGAGAAGTCCACTTGCATGATCTTTTATATCTTTCCAACGCAACCTAGCTTCTCCTCTATTATGTTCTGATCACGACCTTGACTAGATTGGTCGAACTCAACCTCCACTCCACAGTCAAATGTGACACATCCACAATGAATATTCTTAGTGCAAAAATAATGTCCATATGCCCACATGGATGGGAACAAAATGCACCTAAAAATGTAAAGAATTGATGCTAATAAAAACATAATACATGTTATAAATCAAACGTGCATTATAAAATGAACAATGTAGACAAAGAGATTATTATAGAGTTGTTGCACCCATTCCATATGTTTAGTGCACCCTCTTCAACATGTGGGTAACAACCAGATGCACCATATTTATCACTGATATGGTCAACCACCCAACTATTGGGATAGATCATCGACATATTTTTTTTTAAATGATCATGAAAAGGCATGCTAATATTTTTCAATTGTTTGAATTCTTTCTTATCACTATCCCATTTCCTTCTCTACTCTTCATATAATGCGACCCCTGGTTGCATTGTCTCCGCATTGTAAAGAACAAATTTATTGACGACATCAACTTTTTCATACGTTGATGTAATAATGAAAGGACAATGATTAGTATGAGATCAAATATCTATTATCAATTTCATTGTAAACAATTACTATATAAAAAATTGACAAAATATAAGTGGCTTACTCTTTATCATACACCTTTTTCATTCATTTGGAGTAGCTCTCCTTTCCTTTTGTTCTCATCTCATTGGTCGTCCCAAACCACTCCCCCTAGTGTGTCCTTGATTTTCTTGATGTACTCACTGGTGTAATAGAATGACTCATACACTATGTACCCCTCTTCCATAGACCGCTTGGGGTTCTCCCTCTGTCTAACAAACCCCTTAAACCGACTCCATTTTCCCCCGGATCTAGCAATGGTCACTCTTAGGCAAGTCACCCTCCTTGGTTTTTAGTCATTTTACTAGATCTATCAAGTGGGTATTGTTGGAACCCTATCTAATTGTTAAATCCATTATCAAGCATCTTCTCTGGTGTCATTTCATCCTTAATATCCTCATTTGGGTCCACATACCAATTATTTTCCTAAACCCCAGGTGGATCTCATTTGGGTATTTCTTATTGGCACTAGATCTAATCACCTAAACTCATTGTGGTACAGTTTGTCTTTGGTTGAGTATTTCTCTTGTGTGTAAGCCTCCTCAACTTGTTCTTAAATTCTTATCTGCCACACTTACTTTCCTAGATCTATATCTATCCATCCAATGCTTAGCTCTTATATCTATCTTTTTACCCTTAGGGTGTCTTGAGTTGGCTTGCTATCCCTCATAGGTTAGTGAGGGTTTTACCCTTGATCTTGCTCCTAGCTTGGTCTAAAGCGACAAGATCCGGTCCATTGTGACAACTACCCTTCTACAGTAGTGGATGAGGCCCTTGTAGTGTCACTTGGTTAGCTACCCCACCTCTACCATCCCAAATAGGATACCCTTTTGTGGTAGCTACACTTTGAGTGATAACAAGCTCAAATTAATTGATATTGTACAAAATTCAAATTTGAACATGGGATGACTATACGAGTAATTAATTTATATTGTATAACATTCAATTTATATAGTTACAATGTACATATTGTACGACTGTAGTAAAGGCACAATCATATAACGACAACAATTAACAACTGTACAATGGCATTCCATACGATTGTGCAATCATTGTTGGTACAAAGAGTGGCGACTTGTTACAATTGGTTACTTTGGTTGGATTTGATACCACTGTAGTAGGCTCATAATTAACTTAGAGGCTGAGACAAAATAAAAGATTATAAAATATGGTTGATGAATTTTGAGATGAACTTTTACAAGAATGAAGGTTTGAATAAATATGTGAGAGGGGATTGCCTTGGTGCCCCTTTCAAAAGGTTGTCTTTTAATAATATCTATTAATTGCTTTTATTATTTATTATTGTTTATTAATTTTTGTATAAATAGTTTTGCACATGAATCAAAGATATCATATATTGAGGGGTATCCTAGCTCCTTTGACTATTTTTAGGATACCTTGATTATCTCTAGGTGGTTAACTCCTTAATCTAGGGGCGCTCCCTCAGATCTTAGATAATAACATATGTTTAGACACTTTCTAAGAAGCTCTATATTGGAGGTTATTACACATGTTTCAAGAAGTCATACTACATGGTAAAACAAACATGCTCTTAGAAGGTATTTTGCACGAGGACCACCCATTTATCCCTTTATTTTATTATGTGTTTTGATTTATCTTTAGAATGTTGTCAGGAGATGTATTATTTTTATTCATCCAAGGAGAGATCATGGATTTAGAGCTAATTAATTATCGTTTAAACATACATACTACTTTTCTAAATAAGATAATTTTGTGCTACACTTGAATAAATGTATCTTACAAATGTACTTTATACCGACAAACATAAAACAAACTACATGATATATGATTAGTAAAAATATGAAGTAACTCTTTCTTAAAATGGGTTTAACTTCCTTGGCCTTATTGATCCCACTAAGGTATTTTGTCTGCAGTTGTTTTTTTTAAGATAATTTCATACTTGCTATTAGTCTTGAAATCTGGCCTCAAGAAGGGAATACAGTTCTTTAATAGTAAAACTTTATCAGCTTGATTTGTATTGAAGATCTTATGAAGACTGTGATTTTAAGTGTTCCTATGCATGTGTGGCATCCCATTCATCTCATATTTGCTGATTTAATATTATTGGAAGTTGCCTCAATTTTTGCTGCAATTAGGGTTTATTCTAGGGCAGATTTGTCTTTGAAAAAGAGCATTAGATAAGGTGTGGAAATCTTTCACATTCAAATGCTTGTTTAGGCAAATACTGGTGTGGAAATCTTGCCTTGCTTTGTATTCTATTCAATACTCTTGTTGTTTTTACTTCTATGTTTAGTGATTATTGGGTGCCATTTCATTGAAAAATAGAACATTAGATTTTAACTTGAAGTGGAATAACCATTTGTTATCATTACATGTGCCTAGATACAACACCTTTGTAAGGGCCTACATTCTATCATTTTCTAACAATCTGATTTGACATTCATAGGTGAAATTTTGTATGTTAAAATGACATATCTTATTGTCTCATCCATTTAGGCCTGTTAGTTGTCTTTAGACTCCATATGCCCAAGTGGATTTTTGACTCTTGTAATTCCATTCAACCACCTTGAATATAAAAACAATAAATCATTCTAAATAATTTAAGCTTAAGTCTCCATTGCTTAGCTTTAATAATCCTAATTCTAAGGATATCCCCTTTGCCAAATAAGAACCAACTTAAAATGAGATGCATTATCGTGATGACACCGATAACTCTCTCGAATTACCTTTAAAATCGTATCCACTATTTGGACTTTATAGCTTAAGTACAACTTTGAGTAGTAACACCTTTCTCATATAGTAATCCTCGGATGCACAACAATTACTGATTTTGTGAAACCAGTGTAGATCCATCTTAACTATGGCTCTACCAAGCACTGAGAGGGATCAAGTTCTCTTGAGGTGCAAACCCTTTTTAATTTACTAAAATGTCTAATAAGTATTCCTACTTGGGAGGGAAATGGCCAACTTGCTTAAGTAATTTTAAAATAAGGTAAATATCAGTAAAAGAATGAGCTAAGTAACATTAATACTCATATAATCAAAAAGCTTTTCAAAAATTACTCTACTTGTCTTTTTTTCAAACTAATAATGAATATTAAGAGTAGTTAATGAGTAAAATAATCCATATAAAATTTTAAAATCTAGATTTCCAGAATAAATTGGAATTTGAAAACATTTTACCATCAAATGATCTTAAACATTTATCCAAATGTTTTTGAGAAATGAATTGTTTTTCTCTATAACTAAAAATGAACATTTACATGTTAGGGTTAATCTTGAATTGGGAATGAACAAGGATGTAAGTGGTTTAAGGCACATGGTTTTAGTGACCCATGGTTTCTTGCTAGTTGTATTTGCATTTAAAGAGAGTTATAAATATGGTTGTAATAATCCATTGTAATGTGCCAAAGTGAGAAGAGATGCTCTTGGCAGCCTTGGTCGACAAAAAATAAAACTATTATTGAAGGTTGCTTTTTTTCTACAATTTTTCTTTTTACTACTCAAGTCAATTGAATTTTATCACTGAATTGGTAAGATTGTGAGTATTTCCCTAATATGGTTGTATAATTATATGAGTATAATATTTTTTTAATTATAAGCCGACATGTTATAAGTTTTTTTTTACTTTTTGTTATTATTATTTTATGTGCCACGTGAGCGTTATAGACGGACACACATCTAGCCCATTTAAACTGTAGAAAACGCCTCTAAGCGCAATTAAAAATGATCGCCAAATGAGCACAATATAATTGTGAATTGTGACAATTTCTTCTTGTATTGCCTTGGCATTACAAAAACTAGAACAACATTAATAACAAATGAAAAGTCCAATGGAAGCCACAAGAAATTAGAGTGCCTAACACATCCCCACTGATAAGAGCATATATAAACTATATCAATGGACATGGCATGCTAGACACAAAATAAAATAATACATGATCTATGGATGCATGTGTCAACTATAATGGAAGATAAGCTACTCATTAATGATTGGTAGCAAAACATTATTCATCGTTCATGCCCATTCCACGAACTGTTCTGATCAATGTTGCAAACAAATAGCAGGTGTTCTTTTTCCCAAAAATTGAATTCAATCCTTGTGTGATTGTACACGCATGTTACTTGTACATATAAACTAGGTGATTTACCATTTACTGACCGGAGTTGGTAAGAGTGTTGTTATCTGTCTCAACGATCATGTTATTTTGAGACCTTATGGAGCGGCTTATGGGGCTGGCAGTAGAATTATTATTCTCTTCATCAAGGCTCACATTATTTTGACAACGATTAGAGCTGGTAGAAGAAGTGTCATCTTTTTCAAGTTTCATGTCATTTTGGGAAACCTGTGATAACGGTAACTTACATTCTTGCTCACATTCAGCAGAATCACCATCACATAAAGAACTTTTATCAGGATTATGATGCTTGCTAGGAGATTCCTTAAAACTGGAACGCCCACTAGCACCTTCGTTATTGTCTTCATCGTGATTCATTTTGCTCAGCACATTTGTAACACCTTGAACTGATTTGATGGACTGCTTTAGAATATTCTTGGCTCTATCCTTCACATTACCTTTACGAGGATCTTCCACATCTGTTTTCTGATCTCCAAAGTTATCTTTTGCATTGGCATGCAAATTTTTAGTGTCACAATTCATATCCACAAATTGATCTTTAATATTTTCAGGAACATCGTCCAATACTAGTTTGATTCCATTTTCTTTGTTGCTTCTAACCACACGTTTTTCAGAAAGTTCTCTCTGCCGTTCATTACTTGGCTCAATGAGCTTGTCATTGCCCTTATCTTTTTGGAATATCGAACGTAAACGTTGCATTTTCTTTCTGAATTTCTTCATCTTATGCCCTTTGCTTGTGTTATCATTTTCTTCCTCTTCTTCATCGCTACTTTCTTCACGCTCATTGAGGGATGTCTGGGATTGTATGGACATGGGACTATCCTGAAAGCTATGATCCTCTTCGCTTTTTATAATATTGTTCTTCCCTGATTTATTTTTTCTTGGACTCCAAGTTTTTGAAACATCACTACCGGGGTGATGAATCCACATGGGGCAGTCATTGCTACCCGGCGAACTTATTGCTTCCATCTCATCTGCTATTGGGGCATTTTCTTTCCATTGTGAATGAGAACTATAGCTTGTAGATCCATTGACATCTTCATGCTGCATGGAGGATTGATCATCAACAAGCTGCTCCATCTCCTGTTCAAAGAAAAGTGTGTTACACCAAACCATAAGCAATGTATTCTGGAGAATGAAAACTAGAAAAATAACGAGTTTCAACTTGCCCGCTTCTTGGAACTAGTGTCTACATCCACTACAGTGATAGCAACATGCAACCTCCCCATTTTGACATTTTGAAGAGATATCCATTTGTCATGCCTCTGACCGCCTCTCAAATTGTTGACATTGATTTTGTAATCACTACAGTGAAAGGGGAAAGAGGTCAAATGATAAAGCCAACTGCGAAGAATCAAACAAATCCATGCTCATATGAAAATGCACGAGTAAGAATCAGACCCAAGCTCATCATCACGAAAGGTATCCTTGTCACGAACATTCAGAACAAGTTGGTTAGGTGAATCCCAACTTGAAATTGGAATTTTGAATTCTTCCTGCCACTTTGGAGTCAGTGTTTTCTTCTGTATCTTTGTTTTAAATTGATATGCTCCAAGGTAGCCTTTGACAAATGGATCAGCCAAACCTACATAATGTTCAAAACATTCCTAAGTAATCTGTAGACTGTTTCAGAAAAAACTTAGCGCTCTTCAACAAGACACATTAAACTAGGTACATGACAAATGGAAAATATAACTTTTAGTGGAATTTTAAACAGCAATTACTTCCGACGAAATCGGCCGTGAATTACTTGGACAAACGTACCATTTGTATCAGACGGTTTCATATCAGCACCTTCCAGAATCTCCAGTTTCACATAAGCAAGGGGCAGTTTTCCATCTATGTGAAACCATTTTCCTACAAGTCCACAACTTTAGTAAATGCATATCATCAATGCAATCTCATTTCTATAAACAAATAAAAGCATTTTTCAGTATTTTTCATCATAGCCATGACGGTAATTAAGATCAACAAGAGCTTCCTACATCACGTACATGTGGAAGGAGAATATTTCAGTATTCTTAACAGCATGCTGAAGACATAAAACAAAGGATACCTGCAAATCTAGCTCCATAGAGGGTTGTCAATGAGTACATTAATGAACTTCGAAGAAAGCATAATGGATCTTAAAAGGCTCTATAGATATAGAATCTGCCCTTTTTTATCAGAACAGTCGACATGTTTCTCTTCAGGACTCTCTAGGGTAAGCTGATATCGAGTTAAGTTTAATGGTTCTAACTTCTATTCACAGCAAACTGACCCTGCAACAACCAAAGACAGATGACACCTATTGCAAGGAGAATGGCTGTCTCAAGAGAGAAGCTTGCTTTAACTAGTTCCAGCACGTGTTGTAAAAGAATGAGCAATTGTTGCAGAATGGTAACAAGCAATTGCAAGCTTGGTGAAGCAGTGCTTGTGAATAAATGAGGTTTTTAAATTCAAGATTATTGGTCACAGGTAGAAAGGCTGATGTCAACATCCATAATGACAGCTGCCAAAACATTGATGGGTGGTTGCTGGCCAAGTGCAGGTATTTAGTAGTAACAGATGAGACGACAGCTTTAGTGTCAGTTGCAACTTGGAGATCTATAAAGCAACACTCACAAAAGTTTCAAGTGGTCACTGCTGATACAGTAAAGTCGCATTAAGCACTTCAATGTAATAAATCATTGTCCTCCAAATGAATGTTAGATTGGATGATCAAAGATAAATTATTAGCAGCAAAATTAGTTGCTGAGACATTTTTCACTTGAAAATCCGACAGAAGGTTGCGTAATAAATGCAAGCTAGACTGTGTTTAAAGATGTAAATATCAATATTTTCTTGCTAGACATAAACAACGAGACAATTAGAGTTGTACTAGAGTGAAAAAATGAATTTTGAGAAAACGCAATCGCAATATGTTGTTGTTACGTCCCATTTTATCATGGGTGTCCACATGTGATTTTTGTCACATTGTCAGCAGAGGGTTACATGTTGATGGGGATTTAGACATGGCCTAGTGTTGATATTACCTTTGTGATGATGCCTTGGGGTTCTTGATGATGGTGCTGTAGTGTTGATGATTGATAGATGGTCTCCTTGGTCAATGGATTGATGAGTTGGCATGGAGGTTGGGGTTTGGTTGTTATGTGGGCATTCATTGCATATATGTCCCACTTGATGGAATATTGCACATAGATATATTTGTTAGTTAACAGTTTGACCCCTTGATGCATGAAAACAATTTCTTGCACATGTTGACTAGTTCTACATTCATTGGTTTTCCTTTGATGAATGCCCACTCTTTGGATGGTTGTTTACACACTCATATAGGCCATTTTGATGGGACATTTTAAGAAGGGCTTCCTAGCTCTGGGAGCACAGTTATCTTTTGACAGAGTGCCCAGAATTGTGCTATCTCAATGACATTAGATGCAGAGTGTCCGCAGGATTTCTGAAAAACAGTTGTAATAAAAATCTGATAGAGATTGGAGAAGTTAGCAATTCTAGAACTATCGTTTAAACAATCACACCGTATTTTTTTCGTATGCCTTTTGGAGCCTTTTTCATGGAGAGCATTCACCTTGGAAGCCTTCCACTCATCATTTTGTGCTGTATTTTGAAGGAGTGTTCAGCATTTTTGGAGCTTATTCATGGGGATGTCCACTTTTGGAGGTGGCTTGTTGATGTTTGATCCCAATCTGTTGGAGCACTACCTTTGGAGGCTATGCTTTGACTTCTACTTGTCATCATTCACTCTCATTTTACTGAGGCACCCTCCTTCTTGGGCATTTTCCTTGGTTGGAGCTTGTACATGTGGCATTGTCCACCATATTTAATGGTTATTGTTGTATTAGTTGGAGTATTTTGCTTTTGTTTACTCCATCCTAGGCTAGATTTAGGTTTTTACTATTATTTTATTGTAGAAGGAAGAGGAGCTAAAAGCTAGATAAGGCTTTGCTCTCTCCTTCATTATTCATGGTTGGATTTTAAGAGATCTCATTCTTTTGGAGCTTAACAAACATATCTTTCATGCTGCAACTTGAAGTGTAAGGGTTTCTTTTCCATTAAAAGTGTGGCATCCTTGTTCCTATTTCTAAATATTTTTAATGAATTGCAAAATAACTAGAACTTGTTAATAAGGGTTGATTACAAGGGTAATCTACCTCATTGGAAGGGTTGTAAGAGAAAAGACTCCTCCAATTCCATTGATGTCTTATGTGTGATTATATTACATTGCTTTTATCATCTTTCTATAGTAGTTGCTTGTAATACCTCATTATATGAGACACACCCTAGTTATCATTGTTTTGATGTGACACCATTCTTAGTCCTCATAGCGAATTCCTACAAACATTTTTCAGCATGTTAGGGTTTATTTGTGGTATGTGCATGCAATCCTAAATTCCCTAACCTTTCATGAACTCGTCCCTTTCTTGGACTAGCCTCCTTTGACTCCTTTTGCCTTGGGGAGTAGCAATAGTTTTCATGGTCCTCTCGTGATCCTTTTATTTATTTTTACTACAAAAAGACCTAACATTTTGCTAAGGCCATCTCTTCATATCACCTTGTGCCTCATTGTCAAGCTTTAGCAATCCATTCCCTAGGGAACCCCCCCTTGAGTTGGAGAAAAGCCAACCTAAAGTGTGGAGAGGTGGTTACTGAGGTGACAAGGGGTAACACCTCTAAGTTGTTGATGTATTTGTAACTTTGGAATGTATTCACTTGTATATTTTATGTATTGTACCCCGATGTTTATTCCGAGAAGTATCCGTAATGTAATTGAGTCATGTCATGTCCCGATGTTCCTATCGGGAGGTTCTATAATGTAAACAAGTCATGTCAAGTCATTGTGGGTAACCCTCCTATTGTTCAAGGGTGAAAGTCCCCGCAGTTGCGGGGCCCTAGGGTTATTAGACTCTCCTAGAGAAGTCGGCCCTAGTGAGTCATTTTCAAGTCGAGAATTAGTATAAATAGAGAGTGAGCCACTTTATTTATCACACACTCACTCACACTCAGTTGTAGCGCATAGTTGAGGAAGAAGAAATTGTTGGGGCTAGAGAGAAAGAGGCTGCTGCTGTCGGGATATCATCTTACTGTTTTTGGGGCTTTGCTTTTGATGCTGATTCTATCTCTGAGGAAGTTACGGCGTTTTCTCCTTTATGGTTTCCCCGAGGAAAATCTTTGTGTTCATTGTCTTATGTGTTTGATTGTTGTGCTTTCTATTCTCTCAGTTAAGAACCTAAGTTAATGCTAGCTTAAATGATAAAAATCTAACATGGTATCAGAGCTAACTTGAGAAGAAGACACTCTGCAACTGCAGAAACTAGGGCTTCTTACTTTTTGGATCTCTCTCCACAGATTTTCAGCAAAAGAAGGTTGGGCTGACTCTCCTCCCTAGGGCGCATCTTTTTGTCGAAGCAGAATCTGATTCTAAGCATTTTCAGTTTTTGACCCGACAATGCTGTCGAAAATTAGGGCTTTCCACAAGAGTGGAATTTTTGAGTGAGCCCAGGCCTGGATTGATCTCCTCCTCAAAATCGAAGTTTAGAGATCAAGATCAAAGCTTTTGGTTGGACAAAACTCCGAGAAAGTCAAACCCTAATCTGCTCCTGAACCAGCTCTACAGAAATTCAGCTCCAGATCCAGATCCGACATCTTAACCTGGTAAGATCTAAATCTTTTGTATTTCCATTTGAGGTTCTCAGTTAAGATGTCTCATCATGCCAAGCTTGATGAAAAGCTTGAGGGAGCTGATAACTTCCGAGCCTGGAAGTATAGGATCTCCCTGGTCCTGGAAGAAAATGAGTTGGACTCCTACATCAATGAGGAGATTCCAGTTCCAGAGGAAGATGAGGCTAAGGCCTTACACAAGAAGAAGTTGGTTATGGCTAAGAGGATTATTGCTGATTCAATCAAGGATCACCTCATACCATAGGTGTCCTCCCTTAAGACACCTAAAGCTATGTTTGATGCCCTAACCAAACTGTTTGAAGGAAAGAACATAAACCGGAAGATGACCTTGAGGAACCAGTTGAAGAATGTGAAGATCTAGAATGCGGAGACCATACCGTCATACTTCACAAGGGTCTCCCAGATCAAAGAACAACTTGAAGCAGTGGATGAAGAAGTGGAGAATGCAGAAATTGTAATGACCACCTTGAATGGTCTCCTAAGGACATGGGACTCTTTCATTCAAGGGATCTGTGCCAAAAAGAAGCTCGTCAAGTTCAGCAGACTATGGGAAGAATGCTCTCAAGAACTCGGATAGCAGCTCAAGAAGAAAAGATGGGAAGTGAAGATCAAGCTCTCACAGTACAATCCAAGAAAACCAGAACTAGCCACCACAGAGGTAAGCACTCTCACCAAAGGAGTAACTTTAGAAAGCCTAGAGATATGTATAAGTACATTTGCTATACATGCGATGAAAGAGGACACTTTGCTAGAGATTGTCCTACAAACAAAAGTAGCTCTCACAAGAAGAAGGGAAACAAGAGAAGACATCATGCTCATGCTGCAGAGGATGATGAACCTTCCACAAAGAGAACCAGACAAGACAGTGATGATTCTTCAAGTGATGAAGAATATGTTTTGATCTCCGCTCTCACGGAAACTATCACACATGGCAGCAATGATTGGCTTATAGACAGTGGTGCTTCCAAACATATGACATGATTCAAGGAATCCTTTGTGAAACTATCTGAACATGAATCACCTCACAAGGTGAAACTTGGAGATGACTACCAGTATCCAATAAAAGGTAGTGGTGAATCCTCATACAAGCTAGTCTCTGCAAAGTCTATCAAGATGAAAGATGTATTGTTTGTACCTGGACTAAAGAAGAACCTCCTCTCCATATCTGCATTGGATGCAAAAGGAATGAGGGTTGCATTTGTAGATGGCCAAGTCCTCATGTGGCCAAAGGGAAAGTCTTTTGATGATGCAGTAGTGATTGGGGAACAAGAAGGAGGACTATACAAATTGAAGGGCCAACCAGAACAAGCTTTGGTTCATGACTTGGTAGAACCAAATGAGCTTTGGCATAGAAGGCTTGCAAATGTGCATTATAGAGCACTACCACTTGCAAGCAAAGTTGTTGAAGGTCTCCTAGAAATGCAGACAAAACATGAAAATGTATGCAAAGGATGTGCGAAAGGGAAGAACACAAAGAAGACATTTCCAAATAGCGAGAGCAAGGCAAAAGGAATCTTGGAAATCATCCACTCTGATGTATGCGGTCCAATGTCATCCAGTTCACTAAGCGGGTATGTATACTATGTTTATTTTATTGATGATTTTCTTAGAAAGACATGGATATACTTTATAAAGAACAAAGATGAAGTATTCAGCAAGTTCAAGGAATTCAAAGCCTTGATCGAGAACCACACAGAAAAGAAGATCAAGACCTTTCGATCAGATAATGGCGGAGAATTCACATCAAATGAATTCAAAGAGCTATGCAAAGACTTAGGGATTAAGAGGGATTTATCCACTCCATATAATCCACAACAAAATGGGATTACAGAAAGAAAGAATAGAATGATCATGGAAGTAGCAAGGGCCATGCTTCATGATCAAGATCTTCCCATGCATCTATGGGCAGAAGCTGCTAGAGCAGCGGTATATGTACAGAACCATACTCCACACAGAGTACTCAAGAACAAGACACCTGAAGAAGTCTTCTCCGGCAAGAAATCAGAAGTCAACCATCTCAGAATATTCGTCTGTCCTGTATACATACACATTCCGAAAGAAAAGAGGACGAAGTTAGATCCTTCAGGAAAGAAGGGTATATTTGTGGGATACTCTGAAAGCTCGAAGGCTTACAGAATATACTTCCCAGGATTCAAGAAGATTGACATCAGCAGAGATGTAACATTTAACGAAGATTCAGCCTACATCAAATCCAGGAAGAGACCGACTGAAGAACCTGAAGAAACAAAAGCACCCAGAATTCATTGTACAACCATGAATGAAGAAATTCAAGAAGAAGATCGAGAATTAAAAGAACCTTAAGAACCTGTGGATCCACCTCAGGAGAAGAATCCTCACAAGAGTAAACCTGCTTGGGTACGTGAAATTATCCAAGGTGCAGAAAGATATGGAGCTTCAGAAGAAACACACAGAGGAAGGAAGAGAACTAGGTCCTGCTCCAGTTATGTAGCCCTGCTATGTGACATTATTGATAAAGAACCTTCCAACTATGAAGAAGCGACAGAAAGGAAAGTCTGGAAGGATGCTATGATCGAAGAGTATCAATCGATCATGAAGAATGATGTTTGGGATGTTGTCCCAAGACCAGAAGGGAAGTCCATTGTAACTTCCAAATGGATCTACAAGATGAAGCATGCTGCAGATGGTAGCATAGAGAAATATAAAGCAAGATTTGTGGCTCGTGGCTTCTCCCAGAAAGAAGGAAGAGAATATGAAGAAACTTTTGCACCTGTAGCCAGATACACTTCCATCAGATCAGTACTTGCTCTGGCTGCATGGATGAAATGGAAGATACACTAGATGGATGTCAAGACTGCTTTCTTGAATGGTGTAGTAGAAGAGGAAGTGTATGTGGAGCGGCCACTTGGTTTTGAGACACATGACAAGGAGTCTCATGTGTGTAGATTGAAGAAAGCCCTGTACGGTTTGAAACAGGCACCCAGGACATGGTACGACAGAATTGATGGCTTTCTAACTAGTTTGGGCTTTACCAAAAGTAAAGTAGATTCCAACCTTTACTACAAGGTTGAAAAAGGTAACCCAGTGATACTCCTACTGTATGTGGATGATCTGTTTGTAACAGGTATGGATGGTTTGATTGCTGATACGAAGAGGAAGCTTGCTGCCGAGTTTCAAATCAAAGACTTGGGTATGATGCACTATTTTCTAGGCATGGAGGTGTGGCAGAATGCGGATGGAATCTTCCTCGGACAAGGGAAGTATGCAGTAGAGATCCTGAAGAGGTTTGGGATGATGGACTGCAAGGCCATAACCACACCTATGGCATCGAACTTGAAGTTATTGAGTGATGCTTCATTAGAAGCGGTTGATGCTACGATGTATCGCCAGATGAATGGGTCCTTGATGTACCTGACGAAGAAAAGACCAGATATTTGCTTTGCTGTGAACACCTTGAGCCAGTTCCTGACAGATCCGAGACATGTTCACTTGATTGCTGCAAAGCATATTTTGAGGTACTTGAAGGGTATAGTTGATTATGGGCTCAAGTACGAGGCAAATCAGAAGATTAACCTGGAGGGTTATGTTGATTCAGATTGGGAAGGCAGTGCCATCGATAGGAAGAGCACTTCAGGATGCTGTTTCAGTATGGGATCAGGTGTGATCTCTTGGTTTAGCAGGAAGCAGTCCTATGTGGCACTGAGTACAGTTGAAGCAGAGTATGTCACAGCTTGTTCAGCTAGTTGCGAGGCAGTGTGGCTGAGAAAGCTATTGTCTGATTTATTTGATCTCCAGTTGGATGCAACTTGTATATATTGCGACAACCAGAGTTGTGTGAAACTGTCGAAGAACTCGGTGTTCCATGACAAGTCGAAGCATATTGAGATCAAATATCCCTATATCAGGGATATGGTGTAGAGAGGAGCAGTGAAGCTCCAGTATGTTGCGACGGATGAACAGACAGCTGATGTGTTGACGAAGCCATTGGCCAGAGTGAAGTTTGAGTACTTCAGGGAGAAGCTTGGTTTTCTCTAGATCGAGGTTCCCTCCAAAGGGAAATGATGAGTCCTAGAGCCATTTTGACATGGTGAGAGGATTAGGTTCCTTCCATGGTCAGATGTAAGGGCTGAGCTATTCTGTCATGTTGAGAGGATTTGGTTCCTTCCATGTCAGATGTGAGTGCTGAGCCATTCTAATGTGACTGTAGGATTGCTTCTTACATGATCAAATATAAGTGCTGAATGCCATTCTTGGAATGGAGGCACCTGGTCAGTTACCAGGAATACTCAACTTGGTGCTGAGTTGCCATTCTCTGGGAGAATGGAGGCACCTGGTTAGTTACCAGGAATCCTCAGTCTGGGACTGAGAGCCCTTCCGATGCAGTGTGTTCGCACATGGTAGGATGTAAGTGCAGAGCCCTTTCGATGCAGTGTGTTCGCACATGGTCGGATATAAGTGCTGAGCCATTCTGGCACGATGTGTTTACACATGGTTAGATGTGAGTGCCGGGCCTTTCTGACAAGATGAGGTCAAATGTGAGTGCTGGGCGTGCCTTTCTGACAAATGAGGTAAGATGTAAGAGTTGGGCGGGCCATTCTGACTTAGGGTCAGATATAAGCGCCGAAGACCTACATGAAGGCTAGGCCTACAACCAGCATGAAAAAGGGCTGGCTCTATAGAACTTCCTGTGACGAGAAGAATCAAGAGATAGCACCATTATGAGATAGCACCGATGATGATGATCCAGACTTGATGATGATCTAGACTTGATGATGATCCAGATCAAGTGATGATCCAGATTTGATGATGATACAGTGATGATGATCCAGCAGTGATGATCCAGATCCCGTGATGAAGATGACTTGAAGATGAAGAAGACTTGAAGACAAAGATGACTTGAAGATGAAGAAGACTTGAAGATGAAGACAACTTGAAGATAAAGATGATGAGATGATCTAGTCGATACAGAGAAGAAGACCAGTGCTGAAAATTGTGTCGAAAGAATACCTTCCTAGTTAAGAGGGAGTGTTGATGTATTTGTAACTTCGGAATGTATTCACTTGTATATTTCATGTATTGTACCCTGATGTTTATTTCGGGAAGTATCTATAATGTAATTGAGTCATGTCATGCCCCGATGTTCCTATCAGGAGGTTCTATAAAGTAAACAAGTCATGCCAAGTCATTGTGGGTAACCCTCCTATTGTTCAAGGGTTAAAGTCCCTGCAGTTGTGGGGCCCTAGGGTTATTAGACTCTCCTAGAGAAGTCGGCCCTAGTGAGTCATTGTCAAGTCGGGAATTAGTATAAATAGAGAGTGAGCCTCTCTATTTATCACACACTCACTCACACTCAGTTGTAGTGCATAGCTGAGGAAGAAGAAGTTGCTGGGGCTAGAGAGAAAGAGGCTACTGCTGTCGGGATATCATCTTATTGTTTTTGGGGCTTTTCTTTTGGTGCTGATTCTATCTCTAAGGAAGTTGCGGGGTTTTCTCCTTTATGGTTTCCCCGAGGAAAATCTTTGTGTTCATTGTCTTATGTGTTTGATTGTTGTGCTTGTTATTCTCTCAGTTAAGATCCTAAGTTAATGCTAGCTTAAATGATAAAAATCTAACATAAGTTGTGGTTGGGATAACATTATTCGTTTGGGCTTTAATCACACATGCTACTTTGAACTATAACAAGGGGTAATGCACACTCCACAAGGATAGCTTGCAAGTTTGATGAGGTTGAAATTTAGCATAATTGTGGTACAAAGGAAGTTGCAAGAACTGCAAATCTAAGTGGGTTTGTCAAAATCTTGCAAGGTTACATTACTGAGAAAGGGTGCATTGAAAGGCTTAGTGGAAGACCCCCAAACATCAACACAAGGCTAGGTTGTCGGTTAGTCAAGTTGTGAAAGATAAAGCACTGTAAGGTTTGGTTGTGGGCACTCAAGTATATCACACATTTCAAATAGTTGCAAAAGACTAAAAGACAATGCAAGGTTAGGTTGCATGTTATTTAAAGGATTGCAAGGTATGATCTGTAGAGTAGGTAGATCATAGAATTTTGTGTAGATAGTGAGAGAGGAAGTAGAAGAGAATGATGTATGTTACCCCTCAGATTTTACAAAGACTTATCCATGTGTAGCGATGTAGATGATCTAGATAAAGTTCAATGTATGGCTTGTCTAAGCTAGTCATGTAAACTGTGTCACTTGTATCGAGTAATCAATGGTTGTGATGTAATGTAATGATGTAACTGAATGCATCTTGTATATGTCAAGGGCCAATTATAACACATACTAAACTCCCCTATGACAATTGCACAAAGGAAATGTCTCTTGAGTATATTTTTTATCGAGGATTATTTGCATCTTCACGATTGTAAATAATCCGAGGTTTTTTCACTCGAAAATCCTTTAAGCTAGGGACATTTCCTAGGTGCATCTCAACATATATTAGAGCATCTGAGCCCTATGAATCAATGTAACGTAAACATCTCATGTATATTGGTCACCATGGACACCTATGTAATGATAAGTTAGAGTCTATAGTCTTAGGAGTCCCTCTTTCACATGGTTACATGATAATTCTAATATCCTTGCAGTTAAATACAAGTTAAAAGGTTAGGGCATGGCTTCCCTAAGTCCAACTTTGGGTTTAATTTTTAATTTTCAATAATTTTATAACTTAGAGTTCCCCCCTCTATTATGAGACCCTCAACATATTTTATGCAAGTCTCATGTGTAGATTTTCCAAAGATCACTATTCCCTTTGGAAATTTGAGATCTCGACTCGGCCTTAAGTCTTGATAAGCCACAAGCATATACTAAAACCCAACTTCTCAGTGCTAGAGAAGGTAACAATTATGCAATATACTTAGAACAAAAATCACATGAAATCTCTCTACAACTTAACACATATAATTGCAATCATAAATATCAATGAGACTCAAATTTACCCTGGAAACCCTGGAGGGAAAAATCAACAACTAGGGGCTTTCTTCAATCTTGAGCCAAAGGATATAATATAGAGAGAGTACTCAATAAAAAATACAATCAAGAGGAACTTGAAGGGTAAAATCCATAGATCTGCATGTAGCTGCAACTAATGCACTTGGGAAATGCGCCCCCAATTGTCTGCCCTAATCTATGAATCTTTGATCACTGCCTCTGCCAATCTCTGGAAGTACTATCTCTCTAACCTCTGAAGAAGTGATCCCTTTTCCCTTCTTCACTTCTCTGCTCTGTCGAATGAAGAAATGGGACCTCAATCTTTGAATGATGCCCCCTAGCTGTAGAGATGCGCTCTCTTTGCTCATAAGTGCACCCCTTTGTCTCTGCCTCAGTCAATCTTTGACTAAGGTCTTAGTGTGTCCTCCTCAATCTCTGAAGACAACCCACAACTCCTCTTCGTCGTTATGGCCTCAATACATGTGCCTCTGCTCTCACACGTGGGATCTAGCTGAAGAAGTGTTATCACATATATAGTAGCCGAGCTACCATATTCTATTTTTTCAGATACAGTACATTTTTCAGCCAGATCTCTTACATATGAGATGCTGAGATGAGCACTTGTGACAGATCATTATTTGTAGACTATTGTACTCTCCCATGTCAGGACTGAGTCTCTAGACACTCAAATTTGAGGACTGATGTAGCCATTTAGTCATTACAGAGCAGTTATTGATGCCTAGTTTTATATCAGTGCTTTGTCATTGGACAGATGATGTTTCAGATAGATTTTATGCATGATTATGACTCATCTTTTATTATATTGTGTTATGGTTATCATTGCTCTTATACTCATCTTTGTGACATGTATTAACATGTAGTGTCATGATTTGGCAGTCATAATTATATGGACTTGGATGTATTTGTATTATGTATTGATGTCCCTACTCTGACTTTGAAGTTCCTGATCTATACTCATTGGTTTTACCCTCCGTAGAGAGAATAGAGGTAGTCATTCCTGCCATTGTTTTGGCTTGCTAGTGTTGGCTTCATCATTCATTGTCCCCACCCATCCATTACCTTCCAGTTTTGTTTCTAACCCGACTTACTACTTGACTTATGGCATGGAGGACTTTTCCCCGCTAGAACCTTTGTTGGACAAGCCTCCTTGTTTATATTGTGTCTCGACTCTGAGTTGGTGACAGAACTTGCCTTTGGTGAGTTGGATTGTATGCCTAAATCATTCTTGTTGGTTGTCCCGATGTTTGGCACTGTGCAAAAATCCCCCTGGTCACTTGAGATGTTGTTGGCTAAAACTGAAAGCTCATGTACTACTTGTATTGGAAAATGTTATATATGTGCCCATGGAAAATGAAAAATGCTAAACTGTGTTTCTTAACATATGTGAAAAAGGGCAAGAGCAATGAAATGCCAAAATACCCCTTGAACGGTATAAGAAAAGGTCCCAAAAGCAATGGTTAAATATATGCTATATCCACATATTGCTGACCTTATAAATTTGAATATGTCTCAGATGAAAGCTGTGATTAGCTGTGCTTTTAAGCACTGGTGAAGTCCCAAAGGGTCATATAGGCCAAAAAGGCCATGGAAATAAAATTGATGGTCCTAATGAAACTAGATCAAACTTGATGTAGACATGATGCCTAAGTTGAATAAGCACTCTTTGAACAACTCAACCATTTGTGAGGCACCGCCATTCCTTGTGTTGTTGTTTGGCCAACGGGTGGTTATAGTGAGTATTTCCCTGCCATATCCAAAGTGTCATGATGTTAAGCAGGAAATCATCTTTTGCCCTAGCCTTGTAAATTGCATCCTTCACCCTTCACTATCAAATTGACTACAACTATGAAGTGAGTATAGTCCTGAATGTCTAGTCTGAGTAATAATAAATAAAGCCCTATATATGTATTTGGTTGATGTACCGCCAATGAAATAACTGCTACGTGTTGTGATTGTTGCTTAAATGATTTCTAGAGCATGTCTTAGCCTTATAGCACTTGCAGCAGATGGATGAGATTCTGAGTTATATTATTGGTATCTGGTCATTTACAGGTGATTATATTGTCTATTGGATGTTGTTGATGATCAGGCAGAGACCTGGAAAGGGTATGAGTATACACCCTAGATGGATTTGGACTCTCTGAGTCTAATGAGATAGTTTATTTTCAATTCCGGGCACTTGCAGAGATGATCAGGCTCATTTTACCTTTCTGATGCAGTTTTGCTTCACAGGATGATGTGTCTGAGCAGGGGGATGTTTCATTTGGATCTCCTAGGGCATTGTATGGTCATAGGGGGTGCAACCACTTGATTTTACCATAGTACCCCCATTCTAGAGAGCCTGGTGGGCTCAGTTTGACAATGCAAGCACCCTAGGACGCTCTTTTGGCAGGTTCACGTTTCTCGAGGCAGATTAAAAAATGATTAAATAGCTATTGAAGAAATCGATTTGGGCTACTGAGGCAAGGAAATGACATGGGATGAGTCATGATGATGAGTGTGATGTCCTCTGCACCTTCTCCAGCAGTTGTAGCACTTGATTGGGCTCACACCTATTTTTGGGCATTTTTATATTATTTTCTGGAGCTTTTGGGAGGCTCACGATTTCCTTAAGGAGGCACAAAGTCAAAGAATTAAAATATTATATTATTTTATTGTGCCATGGGGCATCCATAGGGAGTTGGTTAACACTATGGACCCACCATGTGCTTCATTTATTTCTTGTTGAGTGCGGTACCCTCTTTATGGGTGATTTAGTCCACTTTGGTACTTTATGGTTATATTGATCCATGTATTGTATGTTGAGCTCATCTCAACCATTGATTAGAATATTTTATCTTTTAATCTTAGCCACTCATTTTGAAAGTGGTTAGGATTTTGGTTCTCTCATTTCTATTTAAAGGAGAGAGCTTCTCATTTGTAAAGGGTCTTTGGCTCTTAGATCTGATTAATAGAAAGATTTTTTGTGGATATTTTCTGGATCTGCTTTGCATCTGGTGTTCTTCAGTGGTGATTGGAAAATCTTTTGCTTCCTAGCATTCGGAATATTTTGTGAGATCTATACTCTTTTTTCGGGATCTTTTTTTTGTCTATAGGAGGGTGACTTCATCTTGAACGTTTTTGCAGGGGGGCCTCAACTCCCTCGGATTGTTTTCGCCTTGTATCAGGGGGTTTTCATTAGTTTCATTGTGATCTATGATTACTTCTTGTTACTTTTTTGTAGATCTAGCCTTGTCTTTCATGGTACAGCAAATCTGATATTGTTGACGTTTGCTTGTGCAGGATAGGGGGGCGCATTGGTCACTTGGATAGTAACGTTGGTCTTAGAACTCACTCATATCTTCCAGAATTGATCGAGATGGCGGGGATCATAATCATCAAGGCATCTACAAGCATTTCCAGGAGAGATCTAACAGGTAAGTCTCTCCTTTTTTCAGATCTCAATCCATTGTACGTTCTTTTCTTCAATTTTCTGAAAAAACTCCTAAATAATAAAAATCCAAAAAATATTTAATCGGGGAACCGCTTGATCTTTGAACAAACCATTTCTGGGTTTTGTAGATTGGGCATCCCCCTCACTGAATCATCCTCAACGCTGCCCTAATTATGACTGGTTTGCCCTAGATCTGACTTTTTGACTGCTCAAACCCTAAAGCCCCACTAAAAATTTGACTTTTTCCGAAAAATAATTACATGGGCATGTAGATCAGGTCTTCCTCATTCCAGAACACCCCCAACGCTGAGCTAGTTCCTACCAGGTTGTCCTAGATCTAAAAAATTGACTTTCAGCCTCCTAGCCTCCTTCATCAGATTTTGACTTTTCCAGATCTGACTTTTCCTGAAATTTTCTGACTTCGGTTTGTAGATCGGGCCATCCTGATCTCATTTCCACTCCAACGGTGAGCTGATAGTCTCCTGGTGGCTCTATATCTGCAGATCTTCCTCTCCAAACCCTAGCGCTAACCCTCATTCTGTTGATTTTCCTATAACCTGAATCTTCCGGGCCAAATCCTTTTCTGGGTGCATAGATCAAGGCATATCCCAAGTGGGTTCACTTTAATGCTGTGCAAATACCGACTCCATTACCCAAAGCTGAACAGGCACTGATCTCCAAGCATAGCGCTAGCCCTATTTTGACCTCTTTCCCTCGAAAGTTAACCATTCCTTGAAAACTCAGGTAACCAGGTAACCTGATACTTTCATATCTTTCACTAAGTCTATCTCCTTGGTATTAGACAGTCCCAACTTTGTCCTTGCTCACCCTGTCTCAGTTATGTTTCCAAAGATAGTGGTCATCTTCATTAGTTGCTAGTACCTAAACCCCAGAGCTAGGGTTTCCATCTACCTTACACCTTACGTACCTCAAAGCCACATTTGATTTATTCTAGTGTCTAGGTCTGATCTCTCCTGTCGGGAGTAGATCCGAGTCTCCCCCATTGTTGTCTTGGACTTAGATAACATAAAGCGAAGACTGCATTGATTGACGTGACAACCATCCATTTGGGAGTCTAGGCAGTCTTGGTTCCACCTCCCCAGTTGCTTTCCCCTCTAACATCTATCCTGGATCCATCATACATAAGCAACTACAAGGTTGGTGATAACAAGAAGTATGCTCCAGTATCTTAGTAATGCATCCTAGTTCCTCTGCTCCTCAATCACTAAAGAAACTTGTGAGATGATCTCTCTCATAGCTCGAATGAAATTTCTCCTCCGTCTCAAAAGGATGTGCCCTCACTCTCTTAGCAATGCATCCTTAGTTTCTTCCAAATGAATGGGCCCTCTCAACTCAAGTGATTTGTTCAGTCCTCTTGATCACTTGAAACTCACAAGTAATAATGAGTTTTGTCTTCCAAATGTCCTATTACCACTTGTGTTGCACTCAATTGGATTTCAAAGTTATCTACTAAAGATGAACAAGTACTTGTTCAAATTCTGAGTTCAGAAGTCCATTAAGGCCTTCTAAGGCCCTTTTTTACTTTTTTACCACATGTTCATACCCAGCGGGAAAGTTGTAAAAAATGTACTAGCATGGGTATTTTGTAAAGGAATTGCCTTCCTAGGACTTAAACATCAATCCAAGTATTCCAAGTTTTTTTTTCCTTGTTCATTAAATGTTGTTGAATAAACGACTTGTAATTTTTGGGTTTTTCACTTGCTCCTCCAAAGTTGGAATGGTCGTCTTGGTGGTTAGGGCTTAGGAGGTTATTAATGGTCACCTGTAAATGTATATGAACATGCTAAACATTAATTTTGAGTCATATGGACATGTGTTAGGTCCCCCTAGGTTTTTTTAAGTTTTGAGAAAAATAATTTTTTCCCGTAAACTTAGGGTATTTTTTAATAGTTTAATTGGGAAAATAAAAAATGTTATAAAAGTGTGGTCTAGAGTTCGAATTTCCATGGGGGTTCTTGTTTTCACACTCAGAGCACCCACTTTATCCCTAGACCCACTTTCCTAAGTTTTTAAGTGATTTATTTTTCACTTAATTATTTTTTTCTCAAAAAACCCAAAAGAGGCCAAAAAATGGATAAAATGAGAAATTCGACAACTCATAAAAACATGGAAACATGTTGGAAACATGTTCCATGAGTTGGCAAAGACAAATAGAATTATTCCTAAGCTTCCCAAGTCACCAAAATGAAAGCTTTTGGTTGCTAAATATCAAGTTGGATTTTTCTACATGAGTGGGGCACATTTCCCAAGAGAGAATGATTTTGTTTGAGGATAAGCTTTTGACATTTTCGTAATTGCTTTCTTTATGCCCCAAAGCATGGGCATCCAACTTAGTTCCAACTCAGATCCAACTCATGCCAAGCGAGCAAGCTCATCCTTTGGTCAAGTGCACCATCTCTTGGGCATGGGTTTTCTATTTAAGCAAGGCATTTTGGCATCTTTTGCATCAGAAAGTCAAAGCTCTACTTACACGCATTGTAGTACTTTTCTGAGTACAATTAATAAAAGGCTTTGGAGGCAATTTCCGTGTGGGATATATGGATGTTTGGATGGAGTTTGCTCTTGAATATTGAGGTAACCTTCATTGTTTTTCTTTTATACTTGCACATGTTTGGGTTCATCCTGTCTTCATAAAAAAATTATATTTCGGTAAGAATAAGAAGTAATTCTTGATAGGTTGCTTTCTTATTGTAGGTTGTGAGAGACTACTTGATAATATATGATATCTAGTTTAAATCTATTTTTGTTGGGTTGTCTCTTATCAAATTACACAGGTATTTTTAATCCCCTTTACAACTATTGAAAGTTCTTTCCAGGAAATCTAAGTTGGAACATTAATGAGCGAATGGGCTCTACCTTTTCTTCAGTAACTTTCAAAATAAGAGAAGCATTATCCCTCTGATCTCATCGAGAAGGTGTTTTCTCTCCTTTTTGCTCAACAATGGTGATACCCTTGTTATCACCAACCTTGTAGTTGCCTATGTGAGATGGATCCAGGATGGATGGTAGAGGGACAAGCAACTAAAGAGGTGGAACCAAGATTGCCTCGACTCCCAAATGGATGGTTGTCATGCCAATCAAGGCAGTCTTCACTTGATGTTGTCTTAGCCCAAGACAACAATGGGGGAGACCTAGATCTACTCCTGACAGGAGAGACCAGACCTAGAAACCAGATCAAATCAAATGGATTTGAGGTACGTATGGTGTAAGGCGATGGAAACCCTAGATCTATGGATGACGTCACTAGGTGAACCAAGGCTTTGGATCAGGGTTTAGGAGATATGAGATTTGATATGAGTTTGGGACACAGGTGACCTATGAGGTAAATACTAGATCTGGGTTTAAGGTACTAGCAAAAGGTGAAGATATCTACTGCCTTGGGAAACGCGACCAATGCAGAAAATGTAAGAACATGATTGGGGCTATCTAGTACCGAGGGATAGACTCGAAAGAAGGTATGACAGTGTCAAAGCAGCCGAGCCACAAGGAAAAGGTCAAATCGCAAGGGGAAAAAGGCAAGAGGAGGGGTAGCGCTAGGGTTTGAAGATCAGTGCCTTGGGATTCGGGCCAAATGGAGTCACTTTTTGCCCAACGTTGAAGAAGACCCACCTAGGGTTGGACCCGATCTACAAACGCAAAAAGTGGTTTTGCCGAAAAAGATCAGATTACGAGAAAAGAGGGCAACAATGGAGTGTAGCGTTAGGGTTTGGAGATCAATGCTTTCAGATCTAGGCCAATGGAGTCACTTTCAGCCCAGCGTTAAGGAAGATCCACTTAGGGTTTGGCCTGATCTACACAACCCATAAACGGTTTGCCAAGAACTCAAGCGGTTTGAGCCATAATATTTTTTGTTTTTAATATTTAGGGTTTTAAGAATAAAATGAAGATGTCAATGGATTGAGATCTAGAAAGAAGCACTAACCTGTAGATCTTACCTAGAAAACCTTGTAGATGCCTCGATAGTGATGATCTATGCTGTCCCGATCAATTTGAGAAGATTTGATGAAGTTCTATGTCCAACGTTTTGCTCAAAGAAGCCACTGCGCCCTCTCTCCTGCACAACAAACGTCAACCATATCAGATTTGTGTCATGAGAAAAGAACAAATGCTACAGAAAAATAGCAAGATGAAATCATAGATCGTATTGATGCTAATGAAAACTCCCTGATACAAAATGCATCCAAGCCAAGCGAGTTGAGGAACCCCTGCAAAAACGCCCAAGTTTGAAGTCGCCCTCTTGTAGACAAGACAATGTTTCCCAAAAAAATATATAGATCTCACAACAAATACCCAGATACTAGGAAGCGAAAGATTTTCCAATCACCATCTAAGAACACCAGATGCAAAGGAGATCCAAGAATTTCCACAAATTTTTTTTCTTCTATTATCTAGATCCAAGAGCCAAAGACCCATTACAAATGAGAAGCTCTCTCCTTTAAATAGGAATGAGGAAACCAAAATCCTAACCACTTTTTAAATGGGTGGCTAAGATTAAAAGATCCAAAAGTTCTTATCAACACTTGAGATGAGCTCAACATAAAGTACATGGATCAATACAATAATATAATATAAAAATGGACCAAATCACCCTAGGAGAGGGGATCCCACTAAATAAAAATCAATGAAGCTCATGGTGGGTCCAATGAATGTTAACTAACTCCCCTAGGGTGTCCCCATGGCACAATAAGAATAATATAATTTTAAACTGCAAAATAGTCTCTTTGAGGAAATCGTGAGGCTCCAAAAGCTCCGGAAATTGATAAAATATGCCCGAAAAATGGATGTGGACCCATTAAAGTGCTGCAACTGCTAGAGAATGAGTGGAAGACATCACACTCATCATCAAAACTCATCCCATGCCAATTCCTTGCCTCAGTAGCCCAAATCGAATTCTTCAGTAGCCATTTTAATTATTTTTTATCTGCCTCGAGAAACGCGATATGCCAAAAACAGCCTCCTAGGGTGCTTGCGTTATCAAACTGAGATCACCAGCTTCTCTGGGAGGGGGGTAATATGGTACAAACAAGTGGCTAGAATCCACCTTCCTCATACAACGCCCTGGGAGATCCAAGGAAATCATTTCCCTGCTTAGAGAGGCCATCTAGTATGGCAAAACTGCACCAGAAAGGTACACTGAGCCAAATCATCTCTGCAACTGCCCAGAACTGAAAACAAGCTGTCTCATTGGACTCAAGGAGTCCAAATCTATCCAAGGTGCATACTCATACACTCTATAGGTCTCTGCATGATCATCTACAATATCCAATATACACAGATAGACAAAAGTAATAATCTGTAAATGACCATATAATATAACCCAAGTCGACATCCATCCGCTACAAGTGTTTAAAGGTTAAGACATGCTCTACAAATCATTCAAGTAATAATCATAACAACTAGCAATCATTTCACTGGCGATCTATCAACCAAATATATAGGGTTTACATTTATTTATTATAACTCAGTGCAGACTTTCAAGACCATACTCACTTCATAGTTGTAATCAATTTGCTAGTGCAGGGTGAAGGTTAAAATTCAAAGGCTAGGTCAAAGGATGACTACCAACTTGACATTGTGAAACTTCGGATATGGGAATGGGATACTCACTCTAGCATAAGCAGGACAAGCAATAACATAAGGGATGGCAGTGTCTCACAAATGGATAAGCTACTTCAGAGGTGCTTATTCACCTTGACAAATGCTCACAATCCAAATCAATACAAGTAAGGCCAACAATCTTTGGATATAACTTTTAAGAACCATTGCTTCTTGGGCCTTTGATTTTCCATAGCCTTGGTCCATGTGTTTCTTACACGGATTTTTATTATTGAGGCTTCATGCATTCATGTATGTTTAAAAACACTATTTTTCATGAATGTTTTAATATATTCATTTCAATGTACTTCAAAGCTAGTTTCATTAGGCTTGCCTTTCATTCATGTATGTTGAAAAACACTACTTTTCGTGAATGGGCTTTTTCATAAGATATTCATTCATTTCCAAATACATTGTATTGATGGCAGCGCTACTTGTTTCAGGTTTAGCCAACACAACTTAAGCAACTCAGAGCCGAGACACAAATAAACAGGGAATCTTGTCCAACAAAGAGGCTCTAGTGGGGGAAGGTCCTCCATGCCACAAGTTAAGTAATAGGTCGAGTTGAAAACAATAACTGGAAGGTAATGGATGGGTGGAGACAGTGAATAATGAAACCAAAACTAACAAACCAAAGTATGGCGGGAATGATTACCTCTATTCTCCCTAAGAAGGGTAAAACCAATGAGTATAGATCAAGAACTTCCACATTTGAGTAGGGACATCAATACATAATATCAATACATCCAAGTCCAAGTTGACCCTTGTTGCAATAAAGTTGCAAAGGAAAGCTTGCTAGAGTCTGAGGGAAGCATACCCAAGTACTTTATCCATTTGTGAGACACCTCCATCCACTATTGCTTTCTGTCATACATATGTCACCTTGGTAGAGTATATTGGTTATCATTCGGATAGATCACTGAGTCAAAGTCAGTCAAGAGTCATTTCCCCTTGCCTTAACCTTGTTTTTCCACCCTCACCCATCTATATCACATCTTTTACACTTTGTAAGTATGGCATGTACAATTTAGATTTCCAGAGGACTCTAAGATTTTTCAGAAGCAAAGGTATATTTTATTATTATTGTTGTTGTTGGTCACCATGATTATGAATAATTGACTCAAGTTTGGTTTTGATATACATCATTGGAGCATTTCTTACCTTGGATGGTTGCAGGATCATATTGGCATAGTATCTCACCTTTATTTTGGGTATTTTGACTTGGTCAACCTAGTTGACCAAGTCAATCACGGTTCCCAAGGCAATGACTCAAAATTACAACACGGTCTATATTTGTTCCAGACAGGCCCATGATCAATACTGCAGTTTCAGTTTTGTGTTTGGCCCCGAAACTCCAAAAAAGTGATTATTATCACTTAATTATTGGTCAAATGATAATTTTTATTCCAGATGGCAATATGATTGGTTCTCCTAGAGTAGAGCAGTCTTTTAGGGGGTATGAGTAGTCACTTATACCATTCTTCTATGTCTCCAGATCATCCCGAACAGTCTGTTTTCCCCATTTTGCATCCTGGAGAGAGTTATGATGGATTTATTAGTTTTCGTAGATTGTACCAGCAAAAAATGAACTAGAAAATCATCGAAAAAGTCGATTTGGCCTCCTGGGTCAAGGAAATGGCTTGGAATTTTGGCAGATGATGTTTTTCAACATCCCGGATAGTCTTCCAGCAGTTTTTAGTCAGCAGATGTCCGAATTATTTTACAATGGCTCAGCCAGTGAGGAAAGGCCCCCAAGGGGCACCCCTTCGAATTGGCTATTGATGTATTTCATTGTTATATCTTATATTATGGAGTTGTAAAGGGGCGTAGGGTGAACTAAGTCCCCAGTGACCCCCTCCTATGATGTATCATGTCATATCTTATGTTATGTTGTGACATTTCACTTTAGAGGGGTGTCCTTGAGCAAAGTGCGCCCCCTCTTTGACTTGGTCACTTGATCCATGTATTGATTGATATATTTTTGATCTCCACTGTTGATGATGTTATAATCTCAACCGTTGGATGATAAAGTGAGTTAGGGTTTATGTCTCTCAAACTATTTAAGGGAGGTGACCCCCCCATTGTAATTCATGGGCTTTGGCACCAGAATTGAAATAAAGAGATTTTGTCTGGGACTACTCTTGTCTACTTGCTTGATGAATGAATGAGTTGATGACTAACACTGCTTTTCTTCTGCACTAGGATATATCCGGCATAGTTTTTGTATCTTTCCTTGTACCCGTTTAATTTGCAGGTTGAAGGAGGCGATTTGAGAGAGGCGCATTGGTGGGGGGACTTGCCCTGTTGCTTGATCTCGGCAATTGGTTATTAGGGAGTTGTACTTCTTTATGATTTCTTCTTCTTGTACTTCTTTTAGCTTGCATTTCCCTTTTATTTTTCATATTGATTGATTTTCCTTGGTGTGGCAGGCAAACAGGGACGCTAGGGACATTGGCCGGAGCAACACTTCATCAAAAGTTCGTCAGGAAATCTTATTTGATCTCAAGAAAGGCATTCTTCATCATCTAGGAGGTCATCAACAATGATTCAAGTATGTTTCTCAGGTAGGTTATCCATCTTTTGATTTTCATGCATTGCCCATCAATAATTTTCACTGAAAAATCCTCATTTAGCATTAGGAAAAATCACCGGACCAATTTGCACTAGGAATCTGCAATTTTGGCGATCTGGGTTTTGTGCGGCATACTATAAAACTCCCTCTCCCTCAAAAACGTCAAGCTTAGACTCCTCTTCCCCCCTCCAAGAACTGGTATCTGTTTGGGAGAAAACGTCCCCCTTCAGCAAGTTAGCCATTTTCCCACTGTTTTTCGTCCGGTTTCATCTGGGTATTTTTCATTATCGAATCTTTCATCCTAGCTAGTGTGTAGGAGGCCATGATTGTCAATATTAGCTTCGTCCTGGGGATTTCTCAATTATCTGCTTAAATCCCCCTAGTGTTCGAGTTTGATCATTTGAACGAACACACTAAAATCCTCGATTTGACTTCAACCTTTGCAAGCTACTTGTTTTTGTCATCTGAGTGACATTTCCAATCTCGAATAACCACCCTAGGTATCCTTAATTTGTGGCTCTTCCTTAAATCTAGGGTTTCAGACACTCGGCTTACGAATTCTCCGACAAGAGTCTGATTTGGAGATTTGTCTTGGATCTTTTCTTTTGGGATTGATCCGGGTCTCCCCCTTCGTCACTTGGGCCTCTCTAGTGGCATAAAGCGAAGGAATCCTTAACCGACGTGACAACCATCCATCTTTTGGTGGTTATGGTTTCCGTAGGTCACAACTTTGGTTGCCTATCCCCTCTGCCATTCTGTATAGGATTTATCCATCGGGGCAACTACAAGATCTGTGATAAAAACTATATCTCCAGGTTTCTGATAGCTCCTAAAGTCAAGCATTGGGCAGTAACTAAGAGAGTTTTGAAGTAGGTACAAGGTATCTTAGCGTATGGCATCTTGTATGGTAGAGGGTATGATTTTTATACAGTTAGGTTACATAGATTGATGTTGAGCAGATTCAGTTGTGACAAAAGGTCCACTATAAGTTATGCTTTCACTCTTAATAGAGGTGTCATCCTTGGTCAAGTATGAAACAACATGAAGTAGTACTAGATCATTTTCTAAAGTGGAATATAAAATAGTTTTACTACACTCACATCTTTTGAAGAGGAATAGAGGGCAGCAATGATTACATCTTGTGAGTATGGTTGAGAAGGATACTTGCTCAACATCGCTAGCATGGATGTCATGGAAAAAATTATGATTTTACATAATAGATTTATTATTTCAATCCATATAAAAGTAGAATATAGAAAATAAAAAGATACATGGTTGGATTTAGAAGAGGCTTGTGATGAATGGTGTTACACACTAGAGCTGCTGCAACATTCTAGCGAGGCTAAAGGCTATAGAAAGGGGTCAAATTTTTTTATTGCATAGGCCAAAGTGGTTTTTATTGTATGGATATTTGGATTGGGGTCTTTTTACCCCCTGGATTGGTCATGGCTAGCCCCCTTAGTTTCACTCTCAGAACTACTTAGTTTTGCCGCCTTTCACGCACCTGGGGGGGTTAGGTTGTCGTGGCAGAAATCTTCAAGCCACTAAGTGCGTCCTTGGGGGCAAGTCTCGAGTCAAGTACCGTCACTTGATCTTGACTCCTCTGTTTAGGCAAAACTCCTAACGAAGCCAAAGGTGGTAGACCCTATTTGGTTGCTAAGAATGATTAAGCTTTAGTGGTAGTGGTTTAGATGAATGAGCTTTTTAGGAGTATTTTAACAATAATAATAAAACAAGAGATTTATAAGATGAACAAATTACGCCGGCATAAGAAGCACAAGAGCTTTTTTAAAATCATTCAACACATAAATTATCCAAGCAAAGCTTATACAAATAGAAAAATAAAGACCAGTGCTGAATTAAATGGAGTAGAAAAAATTGTATATGCTGTAATGCTGGAATGGATATTTTGCAATTGTCTTTAGGTAACTTTTAAATTATTATGGGTTAGTGAGTAGATTAAACAGGGGGGAAGGGGACTCTAGATATACCTAACAGTACGAAGAGTATGTCCAAAACCCTTATCCAATGTGGTTCCACGTGAAGAATATGTGGGCTGGATCAGAGTCTCTAAGACGTGTCAAAATCTACACCAATGAGGGTGTAGCATGACTGTATCCCTAGGTCATTATCCAGTGGTTCCCGCTTCCTCTGTGAACTTTCCCCAAAATGGATTAAATTGAGGCGTTGGATTTTCACCTTGGGAGGTTAATTTGAAAGTGAGACTAATTTAAACTAGCCACCCGCGTTGCTTTTGATGCATCCAACTGGTCGATTGAACCGCAGTGGTGCAAAGCATACACAACGAAAGCCTTGTTAAGTTTAAAGATTTTTTTTATCAGTGTTTGCTTGTTTATTAAATCCCCAAGAGTCTCTTTCAGGTTATAAACCTTAACTGGGAAAGCAAGGGGGGTTGATTATTGGAAAAGAGGAAAAAATGCAAAGAAAAAGAAATGTTTTCTAATTACTATACTGTGCAAATCTTTTCCCTTTCGATAATTTGGTATAGTGCAGTAGGTTAGTATTTGTCTACTTTGAATCAAATAAAGATACATTGACAATACAGTGACCAAAGTATATAGATCTGCAATAAATAAAACTAATATAAACAAAATTAGAGAAAAGCATGAAAAGTGACACCGACGCAAATCCCCCTAGGGGGATGGGGAATGGGCTCTGTTACCACGAATCTTGTAGTTTCCCCATTAGATTGATCCTGTTTCGGATGGTAGAGGGACGAGCAACCAAAGTCGTGACCTACGAATACCTCAACCCCCAAATGATGGATGGTTGTCATGCCAGTTGGGATATCCTTCACTTTATGCCACTGAAGCCGTAGTGACAAAGGGGGAGAACCAAACCTATCCTAAAAGGAAATACCTAGAGATAATCACCAGATCAAACAATAACAGAGAATACGTAAGGTGAGAGCTTGGAACCCTGGATTTAAGGAATAAGCTATGACTTAAGGAATGCTTGAGCGGAGTTGGTTATGGATGTTGCAAGTGTTCTTCAAGACAAATATAATAGTGACTTACGGGATTTGAAGATCATATATAAGATCAGTGTGTTTGTTCAAATGATCAAACCTGGGACCTGTGGGGGATTTAGATAGAAAAATGGAAATTCCCAAGGTGAGGTGAAATCAGAGAATTAAGGCTTACAACACACTTGTTCAGATGAAGGATTTGACAGAATGAAGAAATCCAAACAGAAACCGGAAAAAGAGGAAACATAGGAAACACGCTGGGGCACTCTCTCCCAGGGATTAGTGCTACCTTAAGTTGGGTAAATGGAGTCCAATGTTGAGGCTTAGGAGACAGGGGGATTTCTGTGATGGCCAACAAAACCCAGATCGCGAAATTTGCAGATTCCTAGTGCAAATTGATCCAATGATTTTTCCTAATTTCTACAAGTGATTTTTCAATGAATTTGGGTGATGTGCAAAGCAAGAAAATTGAAATGCTGAGAACTAACCTGAGAAACGTACCTGAAACTTGTAGATATCCTCCTGGATGATGAAGAATGCTTTCTCGACGATCAAGTGAGAGATATGGACAAGATTTTGATGAATTTAAGATTTGCTTAGTGACCCTAGCGCCCCCTTCAACCTACCACACCAAGGAAATCAATTAGTAACGGCAGACAGACAGGATTTGCAAATAAAGAAGATACATGAAACAAAAATCATAAAGAAGTAACCACTTGCTGATAACCAAACCAAAAGCTGGAAACGAAGTGAGTCCCCCCACCAATGCACCTCCTTCAATTTGCCTCCTTCAACCTACAAATAAACTGGGTACAAGAAAGGATACAAAAGCTATGCTGCATTTATCTCAATGCAGGAGATAAGCAATACCAATCATCATCACATTCAATTATTTACAAGAACACAAGTGTTGAATCCCAGAATAATCTCTTTATTAGAAGTTCCAATGCCAGAGCTCATGCCTTACAATGGGGGGAGTCTCGTCTTTATATAGCTTTTGAGAGACACAAACCCTAACTCACTCTTGCATCCAATGGTTGAGACTATAACATCATCAATGGCGGAGATCAACTTTACATGGATCAATACATGGATCACATTGACAAGATCAAGGGGGGCGCACTTTTGCCCAATGACACCTTGTTTAAGTCAAAAAATAATATGACACAAAATATGGTCATGATAATACATAAAAAAAGGGGGTCACTAGGGGCTTAATTCACCCTAGGCCCCATTACAACCTCACACCAGAAGATATAACATTGTAATACATCAAGTGGCCAAGTTGAGGGGCGCCCCTTAGGGGATGTCCTCATTGGCTAAGCCAAATAAAATAATGCTGGACCAAATGCTGATGGAAACCGATGAAGGAATGTCCAAAGAGTCACAAAACATCAATTGGATGAATTTCTTGCAATTTCCTTGACTTTCCGAGCCAAACCGAGCTTTTCAGTAATTTCCTAGTTCATTTTATAATGGTACAATCTCTGAAAATCATAAATCATCATATCTTCATTCAGGTTGAGAACTGGGGCAAACTGACTGTACTGGAGTATCTGGAGACATAGAATAATGGTATAAGTTAAAGTGACTACTCATACCCCCTGGAACACTGCAATGCTCTAGGAGAACCAAAATCACTACAATAATAATATAATTTGGCCAATAATAAAGTGATAATAGTCATTGAATGTGCAATTTGAGGCCAAACTATGAAAATAGAAACCGCAGTATTGGTCTTGGGCATGTCTGGAGCAAATATAAGCACTGTTGTTTTTTGAGCCTGTTATCCACTAATTTTGTACTTAATGGATTTCCAGTGAGCCGCCGAAGTCATGAACAAGCTAGTTGTTCATTGTCAGTGCTCGGAAGGTTCCATGGTTCATCAAGACTAGTTGTGGTCCATTTTTTTTAATAAAATGCATGTTCATACCCCTTGGGGGCATTGTAATAAACGCTCTAACATGACAATTTTTTTGTAAAGGACTTGACTTCCTAGGACTTGGCTATCAATCCGATTATTCCAAGGTGTTTTTTTCCTTGTCACTTATGCAATGTTGAATAAATGATGGATAATTTTCAAGTTTTTCACCGCTCCTTCAATGCTGGGATTTTCCTCTTGGTGGTTAGGCCTTGGGAGGTTATTAAAGTTCATGTGTCGATGTATATNTATATATATATATTTCCGTTTTTTAAGCCATTTTTAATGGTTTAATTGAAAAAATTCAAAATGTAAAAAAATGTGACCTAGAGTCTGTTTTTGGCATGTTTGGGCTCATTTTCAAGCTTAGCACCTCCTTTACCCCGAGACCCAATTTTCTCATGGTCCGGGTGACTAAATTGTCCCGTATGGCGTTATTTATTCACCGGTGCGACGAAGTGGCAAAAAATGCTAGATTATGACAAATTGCACCAAAGTCAATTTTTCTAAAAAGTCAAAAATCAATATTTTAAAAAAGTAAATGACATGGCATGTGGGTCCTTATGTCATGCGATCCTTTTCAAGTTGTGAAGGAAACTCAAACATTGGGTAAAAGGTTAATCTTTGAAGTGTTTTGTTTAAAGTGACGTAACCCAAATGGGACTCACGCTAATACCAAGTGAGGTAGCGAATGGGTGACATGGTTGGACCCCTCCATAATTTAAAACCTTGGTTATTTTTTTGGTATATCATGTGATATTATATGATATGAAAGCTAGCGAATGGGATAGATCATAGAAGGAAGAACTCACGCATGAGATGGAGGAGGTAGTGAGTGTTTGATGTGGTTGGTGTGAGTTGGTGAGGAGCACATCTCTCTTGGAGAGGTGGCGCTCTCCCATTGGAAACCAAATCAATCACATTTTTGAACTACACTTTAACTCAACTAACTAGACTCCTTCTGCCAGTGTAGGTAGCACCCCCCAGGGGTCTGTAGTTTCTATTTAAGCGAGGCCTTCTTCCTCATTCTGGTGGAAGCAAGGGACCACTTCTCATATGATTGTAATTGTTTATCTTTGTTATGAATAAAGTTGAGTCTTTGGAGGACAATCTGCTGGTGCAAGAATTTTCATGGTGATTGCTTGGCTTATAATCGAGGTGATATCTGTGTAGCTTCATTATTGTTTATACAAGTTTCATTATCTAGCTTAGAAGATTATATTCTAATCCATAGAGTAGGCATTTGAAGGTTCAATTTGCTTACTTATGTGCAGTTATATAAGATCCAAGAGTTGCATTTTGTAGTTGGTTATACCTATGTGCTTTTGTTCTTGTTTAATTTACCATACTAGATCTAATCACTTGCTTAAAGGTTTTTGTAGCTTTGCAGATCACCAAACGTGAAGTAGATATCGGAGCTTGGTTGCATCTTATCTTTCTTCACTATATTTTTATGAATCTAACGTTTCTTGTTCCATGGGCTCTCTCCTTTCTCAAATTTGTTCAAGCTTGGGCTTGAGATCATCCTTCTTCATCCTCAAAACTTCAAACTATTTCTTTCCAATTACTTTTTTGCTTCATAACAAGTAGATCTAAGATTTAAAGTTCATCATTTTATCTCTTGTTATATAGATCTAAGAAATTTTCCAAGTTTACTTTGTCAAAAGCTTAGATCTAGCCTTTTAGCTTTAGTACTTGAAGTAGTATATTCTTCTCATCACTTGCAAGTACTAGATCGTAAATTTTTATGCACTTTTTAGCTAACATACAAACTTTTTCTTGAGTTTTCTCTTTGCTGGTTTTAATATTTATCTTTTAGGAAAGAGGAGATTTAGAAGCTCCTGCAAAGATTTGAACCATAAAAACCGCTCTTTCCAACCCCCTCTCTTTCTCTCCCATTTCTTCTTTACCCATTCTTCTAAAAACAATTGTAAACTATTTGATCCTAATTTCCAATGGACAAAAAGTATTCCTCAAAAAAAATAATGTAAATAAAGTAATAAAAAGAGCAATGGGATAACGACTCCCACACCCCTCTTCCCCCATTTGGGGGAAGTCTATATCGTCCTTTGATGTGATTGGCTTTTTCTTTCCTTCTTTCAGTTAAAAGTTTTAGATTAGTTTTGCATTCATTAGAATCTTTAGTTATATATATATATATATATATTTGTAGATCTAACCCAGTCTTAACCTCCCAAGTAAGGCTTTGTCTTGAAAGAGATCCCTGACTGTAGTTTCCTTATATGCAAAACTGATGTATTGCTTAGAATAAATCACAAGCACACAATCCGTCCTTAAAGGGCTATATAGATTAATACATTTGTTACTTGCTTTCACAAAATCGGAACAAAACATTTGCCTATGCCGTGTATGCTCTACCCCTCGCAGCTTAGTCTGAGACTTGGGGATATCAAAAGCAGTATTGTGCATTCATTAATTCCTCATATCTAATTAATCAATTCACATTAATAAAATTTACAACCCTCAAAACATTACAGAAATCCGGTGTAACGGGCCTAAGAAGTAGTGGGCAAATTCTTCAGTGAAAGCGGGAACAACTAGAAAGTGACCGTGGGGTCCCGTTAGGCTACATTCTTCTTGGTGTAGTGTTGACCACCCCCCACGACTCCATCTAGCCTACATTTTCCCGTGCGAAGCCACTCTTCTCAGAATCCAGACATATTCCCAATACTTCACGGTATATCGAGAATCCCCTTTCCCCTTAACTCACTCATCATTGAATAAGATTAAAAGGAACCAAGTACACTGCAAAACATCTCTCATTTTCTGCAGCACTTATTTTACTTTGACTCTATTTTGGCACTAGTTTATATTGTATCAATTTTTTATTTTGCTCATTCAAATCTATTGTGAATGCCATTTTGTGTTGAGTTATATTATTTCAATTTTTGCAGTACTTGATTTAGATACTATTTAATTCTAAAACAAATCCTAACAACCATTTCATCCACAACTAATAAACTTTAAGAGCCTTAGAAACTCTTTTGTAGGGACTACTCCCCTTGGCTCCGTTAGGAGTGGCCATAATGGAGGAGTCAGAATTAGGTGACAACACCTGACTCGAAACTTGCCCCCAAGGACACACTTAGTAGCTTGAAGATTTCTGCTACGCAAAATCCCCCTAGATGTGTGAAAGGCGGCAATAGAGCCACTGCAATGGGAATCGTGTTTAACTTGGTCAATTGGGTTGACCAAGTCATAGTACCCAAACTATAGGTGAGATGCCGAACTAGGATGATCCTACATACATCCAAGGTAAGAAAAGCTCCAATATGTATATTAAAGCCCAACTTTAATCATGCTATTCAGATCATGGTGACAATCGTAGTAATAATAACAACCAGTAAGATATACCTGTATATTTCAAGAATCATTGAATCCTCTAAAAGTCTCTTGTATATGCCATACTTACAAGGTTTAAACAGTTTGCTAGTGCGGGGTGAAGGTGGAGAACACAGTTGAAGTAAAGGGCGATGACTTATAGTTAATTTTGACCATATGATCTCTCCGAATGATGACAAATACACTCAACCACAATGCCATATGCATGATAGATGAACGATAGGGAATGGTGGTGCCTCACAGGTGGATGAGTTGATCTGAAAAGAGTCCATTCAACTTTAACAACATGTCTACAACTCACATCCAAGCTAACAATCAAGCTCCGTGAGGATCTTTTCTAGGACCCTTGTGTTGAGTACACAAGAAACTGTAGTGAAGAGATCCTAGGGGACACTTAGAGTTAGCCGTCCCTTACTCCATCTCACATCAAAACCCATAGGCTCCATGAGGAAATAATCATTACGTTTCACAAATATGGCTAGCAATCTTTACTGCTTTTCTTTGGCCTATCACAATTTCATTTTATAGCTCTTTTTTGAGTTGTGTCTAAAGACACGATTTGCATTTTTATTTGAGGGCTTGCATTTCATAATATATAGCATATAACACATAATGCATGCAATGATGGTAGACATATTGCTTGAAGCTTTAGTTGACACTCTTCAGGCAACTAGGGGGGAATATCCACAGTAAAGACCAAACATCAAGGGCAACCAACCAGAGAGGTCAAGGCTTCAAAACCCAACTCACCTAAGCTCAGGAACCAACACCGGTGGGTTCTCTT
This sequence comes from Pseudotsuga menziesii, assembly GCA_001517045.1. Lineage (NCBI taxonomy): Eukaryota > Viridiplantae > Streptophyta > Pinopsida > Pinales > Pinaceae > Pseudotsuga > Pseudotsuga menziesii. The sequence continues at coordinate 20,242 of LPNX010928869.1, read as the reverse complement.
GGCCTAGAAGGATCAAGGTTTCCGCAAGTTTTGTTGCACAACTCAGAGCAGAGATAAGAAACAACATGGGATCTATCATGCAAAGGGGTCAAAGTAGGGAAAATGATCTTCAATCTCATAGGTCTCAATCAATCATAAGTCATGGGAAGAAGAAAAATTATGGATGAACTGGACGGATGGGGGCATGTGATACATGGAACTAGCAAAGCACTAGAGTTTAAAGGTTGTATAAAGCATGGCATAAACAATAGTCTTCAACATTAGACTCTTTAATCACTTCTTAGTACAGGTTTAAGCATTAGTATATATAAGCATAAGTCACCATGATCATCCTAACATAATAAGCCTAGGTGTTTAACATACATCAGAGAGTAGAAACTCCCCAAGGAGCCATATACCTGTCTCCACCTAATAAGCCCCTCTATAACTGTGTGTTATATCTGATCTGCTACTATGCTCAAATGAACTAGGTCACCATTGAAATCCTCTCAATGGTCAAGGAAATATCAGTCCTTGCAAGGAAAAATGCTAAACAAGACTCTGAGATGGTTGAGGCTGTAAAGATCCATGCTAAAATCTCATCTGAATGAATAACTCAGAAAAATAAAGAGATCAATCTGTATGCTGCATCATGGTAGCCCAGCTGCAATATATATGTGAGAACATCTAGGTCCAACTGGGACAAGTGCTCTAATGAAGAGTGTGCTTGAGAACCTCAAAAATATCCGGTCTGCAACACCATCTCAACAAAAAAACCCAACACTTCAATTTTATGCTTCCTCTTCAAGTGTTACCTACTTTCTGCGCACATGGAAGCATGAAATACCAGAGCAACATTTATGGAAAAAATATATGCGTAAAATAAAATGACAAAAGTAATGCTGGAAAATAAACTCTATTCTAAGCAACATAACTATGCAAACACCAGAAGAAAAACTCAATAGACTTAGGACACATGCAACACTCAGAAACATAAAGACTCAACTACTGCTCAAAAGAGCTTATTCAATCCTACCTACTCTAACAGATGGTGAAAAGATGATGTGCTAAGTCATGCTCGGGACATAGTCCCTCAAATAAACTTGATTTACAGGAATTTTGAATTTACGACCATCTTCAGTAGACAAATAATATATGTTACCTTCAAACCGTTCTACTGTTAATGGTCCCATCCAAAGATTTCCTGATAGTCTAGAAATATGATTAAAAGTACAAATTTCAACAATGACCTTATCACCATAGGTATACCTACGTCGGTTAATAGATGATGGCACAACTTGAATATCACATGTAGGTATTATAGAGGCATCAATGTTGCCTCGGGTATGGGGAAATGACATCGTCCTACTTTTAGGTATAACATTGAAACGTGGAGGACCCCCATCTATTGGAATGACAATTCTTCCAGTCAAAATCTCTCTTACCTCTCTTCTTGATTCACGAGACTTAGTGTTAACCTCCTCTGGATGTGTTGATATTACTTGCTTAACTGTTTCCCCCATAGTACAAAAATCATGAAATTTTTTTGTCGATATCAGTGGTAAGGGAGGAAATACTATCAAAATGATTAGCTTGTTTGCTAGAACCTTCTCCATGGGGCACAAGTAACTTTCCTTTTCGAGAAGCTTCCGACATATTTGTTTCTACTTCATCTTCCAAGGAGGCCAATCGTATTGTAGGAATTTGAGATGTATCATTACTTTCTTGCATAGGTTTTTCTGGAGGTAACAAGAAGCTCGAGAAATGCGCAACAGATGGATAGCGAAAGTTACTAAGATCTGTCCCTTAGTCTGATGCCTCATGTTAGGTAATTAATTCATCTTGAGCCTCACTAGGAGGAACTATAGTTCTGTTTTCACTTTCAGCTATTTGCGAGCAATTATCTGCTTGAAAAGTAAGTAAATTGTTCAAAGAAAATTCCTCACCAGAAGCATCGTTTATCAAGGCATCTTCTTTCCAACTCCGATAGGTATGCTCTGTCATTTCCTGTCTTAGGTTATCTCTCAGATCTTGCCTAATTTCTCGAATATGGCGATAAGTTCTTCTTGTTAAAAGATTTGGAACACCTTCTCTTGTAATGGAAGCTTCATTTTGTAAGGTAAATTCAGGGGCTTCTTCAGATAATTGGGACAAATGATTAGGGGCATTAGAGAAATGTTCAGAATTATTGTACATGATTTCCCCTACCAGTTCCCAATGGATAAGTTCCTGCCTAAATATTACATCATCTTCGTCTTCAGATCCCGCATTACCTACTCTCATAAAGAAAACAAGTGGATAATTCTCATCATCATTTACCGAGTTTATTCTTTCAACACTCAAGCTACCTTCACCATAAGTATTTTTCAAACCGTCTTCATAAGTTTCAAGATATCCGTCAATAAAAGGTTCCCTACAGATTCTAACTAAGTTCCCATCAGAATTAGGTATGCAAGCATACGATAAATCCATCATTAGATATCCACCTAATCCAGCAGCCCACTTCCTAGATAGCAACATGCCATACACAGGGGGAAGATCAATTACCATTACATCCATCATGGTATTTAAGTCGGGGCAAGCAAATAAATCAACTTTTAAGTTCTTGATTAAGCCATATGCTTGGACACCCCTTGAATAAATTCCACAAACATTTCCATATGGATGGGTAACTTCTAACACATTTCCTTCAGAATTCACAGAGGCATAACATTCATAGCAGCTCCCGAGTCTAGCATGCAATTATGGAGTAAGAGGTTGTTAATATTTAATGTGAGATAGAAAGGAGGGTTCCCTCTATTATCACATATATAGTAGCCAGGCTACCATATTCTATTTTTCATATTTCAGTACATTATTCAGCCAGTTCCCCTACATATGAGATGCTGAGATGAACATTTATGATGGATCATGATTTGATTGATGGACTATAGTACTATCCCATGCCATGACTGAGTCTCAGGAAACTCAGATTTGAGGACTGATGTAGTCATTTTAGCCATTTGTAGAGCAGTTATTAGTGCCCAGAGTTGTATCAGTGCTTTATCATTGGACAGATGTTGGTTCAGATGGATTATTTACATGTTTATGACTCGGCTTGTATTATCTTGTGTTATGGTTATCATTGCTCTTATACTCATTCTTGTGACATGTATTAGCATTTAGTGTCATGATTTGGCGGTCATATAAATATGTGGACTTGGATGTATTGATATTATGTATTGATGTCCCTACTCAGACCTGGAAGTTCTTGATCTATACTCATTGGTTTTACCCTCCTTAAAGAGAATAGAGGTAGTCATTCTCACCATACTTTGGCTCTGCTAGTGTTGGTTTCATTATTCATTGTCTCCACCCATCCATCACCTCCCAGTTATGCCTTTGACCCGACCTACTATTTGACTTGTGGCATGGAGGACCTTCCCCCACTAGAGCCTCTTTGTTGGACAAGCTTCCCTGTTTATTTGTGTCTCGGCTCTGAGTTACCTAGGTTGTGTTGGCTAAACTTGAAACAAGTAGCACTGCCATTAATACAATATAAATGAATGAATATCTTATGAAAAAGCCCATTCATGAAAAGTAGTGTTTTTCAACATACATGAATGAAAGGCAAGCCTAATGAAACTAGCTTTGAAATACATTGAAAGGAATATCTCAAAACATTCATGAAAAGTAGTGTTTTTAAATATACATGAATGCATGAAGCCTCAATAATAAAAATCCATGTAATAAATACATGGACCAAGGCTATGGAAAATCAAAGGCCCAAAAAAGCAATGGTTCCAAAAAAGCAATGGTTCTTAAAAGTTATATCCAAAGACTGCTGGCCTTACTTGTATTGATTTGGATTGTGAGCATTTGTCAAGGTGAATAAGTACCTTTGAAGTAGCTTATCCATTTGTGAGACATTGCCATCCCCTGTGTTGTTGCTTGTCCATCATAGGCTAGAGTGAGTATTCCCTTTCCATATCCGAAGTGTCACAATGTTGAGTTGGTGGTCATCCTTTACCCTAGCCTTCACCCTTCATTAGCAAATTGACTACAACTATGAAGTGAGTATGATCTTGAAAGTCTAGATTGGGTTATAGTTAATAAATGTAAACCTTATATATTTGGTTGATAGCTTGCCAGTAAAATGATTGCTACTTGTTATGATTAGTACTTGAATGATTTGTAGAGCATGTCTTAACCTTTGAACACTTAGGTGGATGGATGTCAGCTTGGGTTATATTATATGGTCATTTACATATTATTATTTTTGTCTATCTGGGTATATTGGATATTGTAGATGATCATGCGAAGATCTATAGGATGTATGAATATGCACCTTGGATGGATTTGGATTCTCTGAGTCCAATGAGACAACTTGCTTTCAGTCTTGGGCAGTTGCAGAGATGATTTTGGCTCAATGTACCTTTTGGTGCAGTTTTGCCATACTGGATGGTCTGTTTGAGTAAGGAAATGATTTTCTTGGATCTCCTAGGGCGCTGTATGAGGAAGGTGGGGTCCAACCACTCGTTTGTACCATATTACCCCCCTCCCAGAGAGCCTGGTAGGCTCAGTTGGATAACACAGGCACCCTAGGAGGTTGTTTTTGGCATATCACGTTTCCCGAGGGAGATAAAAATAATTAAAATGGCTACCGAAGAATTCGATTTGGGCTACTGAGGCAAGGAAATGGCATGGGATGAGTTTTGATGATGAGAGTGATGTTTTCCACTCCTCCAGCAGTTGCAGCACTTGGATGGGCCCACACCCATTTTTTGGGCATATTTTATTAGTTTCTGGAGCTTTTGGGGGCTCACAATTTCCTCAAAGAGGCACTATTTTGCAGTTTAAAAATATATTATTTTTATTGTGCCATGGGGACACCCTAGGGGAGTTAGTTAACACTCCTTGGACCCACCATGAGCTTCATTGATTTTTATTTAGTGGGATCCCCTCTCCTAGGGTGATTTGGTCCATTTTTATATTATATTATTGTATTGATCCATGTACTTTATGTTGAGCTCATCTCAACCGTTGAATAGAACTTTTGGATCTTTTAATCTTAGCCACCCATTTGAAAAGTGGTTAGGATTTTGGTTATCTCATTCCTATTTAAAGGAGAGAGCTTCACCATGAGCTTCATTGATTTTTATTTAGTGGGATCCCCTCTCCTAGGGTGATTTGGTCCATTTTTATATTATATTATTGTATTGATCCATGTACTTTATGTTGAGCTCATCTCAACCGTTGAATAGAACTTTTGGATCTTTTAATCTTAGCCACCCATTTGAAAAGTGGTTAGGATTTTGGTTCTCTCATTCCTATTTAAAGGAGAGAGCTTCTCATTTGTAAAGGGTCTTTGGCTCTTGGATCTAGATAACAGAAAAACTTTTCTTGTGGAAATTTTTTTGATCTCCTTTGCATTTGGTGTTCTTAAATGGTGATTGAAAAATCTATTTCTTCCTAGCATTTGAGTATTTGTTGTGAGATCTATATATTTTTTCGGGAAACATTGTCTTATCTACAGGAGGAAGACTTCAACTTGGGCGTTTTTGCAGGGGTTCCTCAACTTGCTTGGCTTGGATGTGTTTTGTATTAGGGGGTTTTCATTAGCATCAATGCAATCTATGATTTCATCTTGCTATTTTTCTGTGGCATTTGTTCTTTTCTCATGATGCAACAAATATGATATGGTTGACGTTTGTTGTGCAGGAGAGAGGGCACAGTGGCTTCTTTGGGCAAAACGTTGGACATAGAACTTTATCAAATCTTCTCAATTTGATCGAGACAGCATAAATCATCACTATCAAGGCATCTACAAGGTTTTCCAGGTAAGATCTACAGGTTAGTATTTCTTTCTAGATCTCAATCCATTGGCATCTTCATTTTATTCTTTTAAACCAAAAAATATTATGGCTCAAACCGCTTGAGTTCTCAGCAAACCATTTCTGGGTTGTATAGGTCAGGCTAAACCCTAAGTGGGTCTTCCTCAACGCTGGGATGAAAGTGACTCCATTGGCCCAAATCCCAAGACACTATTTTTACAAACCTTAGTGCTACCCTTCATGTTGCCTTCTTTTCTTGTGATTTGATCTTTTCCGGTAAACCGTTTCTGGGTTTTGTAGATCGGGTCCAACCCTAAGTGGGTCTTCTTCAACGCTGGGCTAAGAGTGACTCCATTGGCCTAGATCCCAAGGCACTGATCTTCAAACCCCAGCACTACCCCTCCGTTTGCCTTTTTTTCCCTCCGATTTGACTTTTTTCCTTGTGGCTCAGGTGCTTTGACACTGTCATACCTTCTTTCGAGTCTATCACTCGGTACTAGATGGCCCCAATTCTGTTCTTACCTTCTCTCCATTGGTCACATTTCCCAAGGCAGTGGATATCTTTACCTTTTGCTAGTACCTTAACCCAGATCTAGTATTTGCCTCATAGGTCACTTGTGTCCCAACTTGGATCAAATCTCATATCTCCTAAACCCTGATCCAAAGCCTTGGTTCACCTAGTGACGTCATCCATAGATCTAGGGTTTCCATCACCTTACAGCTTACATACCTCAAGTCCATTTGATCTGATCTCTCCTGTCAAGAGTAGATATGGGTTTCCCCTATTGTTGTCTTGGGCTAAGACAACATAAAGTGAAGACTGCCTCGATTGGCGTGACAACCATCTATTTGGGAGTCGAGGCAATCTTGGTTCCACCTCCTTAGTTGCTTGTCCCTCTACCGTCCATCCTAGATCCATCTCATATAGGAAACTACAAGGTGGGTGATAACACCGTCCACTCTTTCTCTCATATATGGCAATATGTATATGAATAGGAGGGTCTTCTTCTACCTCCCTACCTCTAGCACTTTGAATGTGGCAAGACTCAACCAATCTTGGGAACATTTGCTACGAGAATCCTATCGAAAAATTGTTGAACTTGATCCTTGACTATGGGTAACTTTACTAACTCACTTAGGGGTACACTTTGCATGACCTTAGGTAATTCCTTTTCTATGTCAATACCTAAGTCATAGTCGCAAAGATCTTGTTCTATCTCCTCAACTTCTAAGTGCTGATCTAGGAAAGGTGTAATATTTTGATCTCAGTTTCTACGTTGGTAAACTTGGATTGTGGTTTGTGTTGTGTTGCAACCATGTTTTCTTCTTCATCCCAATCATCTTCTTCAAGCAAGATTCTACCAAAGTCATCATCATCTGTGAAATCTTCAACTAAATTTATTCCATGATCTTCAGGGTCAAAGATTTCGGGATCTTCCTCAGGTTCCTCCCATAAGTTCACATTCTTATTCTCTTTTGTTTCATTTCTCCTAGGGGCTTGTCTGTTATTATCATCTACTAGCCCTCTTTGATTGTTCCAATAGGGTCTTAGGCCATAGGAATTTGTGTATCGGTTATTGTCCCTAGTCTATGCTATGTCTTTAGTAAACAAAGTGAGACTTTTCTTCATTTCAAACATTCCCTCCACAGTTGGTTTCTATTTAACTACATTTTCCTTAGCCTTCCTGGGTTTTGATACACTACAAGAAGAAGAGGGAGCATAAGCATCGAAGAAATTCTTCTTTCCCATAGACTCTATATTAGCTTCTGCTTTCTTGGCCCAGGTTTGGGTTGTTTTGACGTTATTTGGGTTCTTTTGCTCAAGATTCAGACTAAGCCATCCTTCAAAGGCATTCAAGTAAATGAAAAGGATAGCTTGTTCCGTGGGTCTTAGGTCTTGGGGAACATTAGAGACAAGTTTTCCAAATTGTACGTTAAATTCGTGAATTGTCTCATTCTCTTTTTTCTTAACCTTAAGGAGTTGGTTTAAAAGGAACCTATTGTTTGGCTTGGCTGATCACCCCTCAATTAATTTCTAAGTGAAAGTATCATAACCATCTATTGACCTTGCAGGCAGTCTATCAAACCATCCCTGGGCATCTCCTTCTAAGGATGACATAAGGGCTCTCATTAAGACATCTTCTTCCTCAACACCATATGCTTCAATATAATTCCAAACTGCTTCCATGATGTGCAATGCATGGAAATTTAAAATGATGAGAGCTAACCTAAGAAACATACCTGAACCTTGTAGATAAAGCTCCTGGATAATGAAGAATGTCTCCTTTTCGATCAAGTGAGAGATCAGGGCAAGATTTTGATGAAATGAAGCTTTGCTCAGTGACCCTAGCGCCCCTTTCTACCTACCACACCAAGGAAAACAATTAGCACGACAAATAAATGGGATTTGCAAGATAAAGAAAGTACAGGGATGGGAAATCATAAAGAAGTAACCACTCCTTGATAACCAACAGCGAGAGGCGACAACATAGTGAGTCTCCCCACCAATGCACCTACCTCAAGATCACCTCCTTCAACTTGCAAATGAACAGGTACAAGAAAAGATACAAAAGCTCTGCCAGATTTATCTCAGTGCAGAAGAACAACAATAACAATCATTATCACATTCATCTATCTATCAAGAGACAAGTGTTGAATCCCATAATAATCTCTTTATTAAAAGTTCCAATGCCAGAGCTCATCCTTTACAATGGGGGGGGGGGGGTCTAGTTTTTATATAGATTTTGAGAGACGTAAAACCTAACTCACTTTTGCATCCAACGGTTGAGATTATAACATCATCAACGGTGGAGATCAACTTTACACGGATCAATACATGGATCTCATTGACTAGATCAAGGGGGGGGCTCACTTTTTTCCAATGGCACCTTGTCCAAGTCAAAATATAACATAACATAAGATATTGTCATGATAATACATCAAAAGGGGGTCACTAGGAGGCTTAATTCACCCTAGGCCCCAGCACAACCTCACATCATAGGATATAACATTGTAATACATCAAGTAGCCAAGTTGAAGGGTGCCCCTTGGGGGACATCCTCACTGGCTAAGCCAAATAAAATAATGTCGAACCAAATGCTAACTAAAATTGATGAAGAAGTGTTAGGGGAGCCATAATATATCAACTAAGTGAATTTCCTGCCATTTCCTTGAATTCACTAGCCAAATCGATTTTTCCAATGACTTCCTAGTTCATTTTCTGATGGTACAACCTCTGAAAATCATAAAAATCAATATATCTTCATTGAGGTTGATAACTGGGGAAAACTGACTGCACAGGAGTATCTGGAGACATAGAAGAATGGTATAAGTGACTTTTCATACCCCTTGGAACACTGCAATGCTCTAGGTGAACCAAAATCACTGTAATAATAATATAATCTTACCAATAATAAAGATAATGATATTGATAATGGTAATTTTATTAATGTCCACTAATGACCACAAAGTAGGTCAATGGGACTGTTGATTACAATGATAGGTTATGCATGTGGGAGGATCAAACGATCTGCCTTAAAGAGAAATAAAATATAATATAAACAATGAAGTAAATAGAAGTAAAGATAATCAAGTCGATCTAGGCTGAAGCATGGGAGAGTTCCTGCTCCGATACCAAACAAGTAGTCATGCCCGGGGGCGAAGGAGCTCAGGTGGACAAGATCCAGGAGCCGAAAAGATCGAGGAAGGTCTAGTACTCCTAACATTCGAGGCTGAACAAAGAAAACTGGGAGAACTATAAGAGTGTTTGTTGTCTTGAATCGGGGCCGGTAGGCGCGGGTTGCCCTCTAGTATGTTGTTAGGGGGATTTGGATGGTCCTGGACGTCTCCTGAAGGGAGGCCTGGTGCGGAGCTGCCACTGAGATCTCGTGGGTCGAGAGCCCCCAACCTTTACTGATCTGGGGGTAGGGTCGATATCAGGTCAGTTGATCTCTTGGTGCCCCTGGATGCCGGTAACGTGTCAAAGGACGCGGTAATCAGCTATGTGGTGTCTGGTCTAGTGGGAGGCTGGAGGATCTGGGCTCAAAACCCGAGAGTCTCTTGAATATAAAGCGCTAGACATCTCTGATCGGTGTATCTAAAGAAAGCGGCTAGAGTTTGGGGTCCTCTGAACAAACAGTAGAAGCGTCCTTTGATCTCATAGTAGACAGGACACTTGAAGATAAAATGTGACTCGGTTTCCACTTCCTATAGGTGGCACAATTGGCAGATCCTATCTGATCTATCAATCTGGTGGTCTGTCTCTACCCGGAGTCTATGTGATCCTACTCTGAATTGTCTGAGAGGGATCCGAAAGGCATGCATCCAGTGACGAAGCGTATACTTGGGCCGGACAATGAGCCCGTCTCTGATCTCCAAGAAATGTTCAGCATAAAATGCCATCTTAGGGCACAATCCTCTCGGAGGATTGATCCAAGTGACCTGAATGAACTACTTGTAAATATCTTCTCTGATGATCTTATTCAACTCTTGTCGGATAGGTAGGAGATGACCCGGGGCATCTAGAGAGTACTGCAACGCGAGAAGACGATCTAACTAGATCCCCACTGAAGTAAGAAGGCTTGAGACCCCTATGAACCAACACTTGGACCTACCTGGGTGGGTAGTATTGGCAATAGTTTGAGCGGAGCAATAAGCCAGATACAGGTACCTATCCCGGCCTTTTACAGAGTCAGCTAGCCCTCAGATTCAATGTATGAAGGAGACCAATCTGAAAACTGTCTCGAGACGGAAGGGCTGGGCTCCAAATTCAACGAGAATGATGTGTTGTGGCACTGTCTGCTTGCACCTGATGATACGTCGGAGGAGGATTTGAACCACTAAATGTGTAATTTGAGGCTAAACTTTGAAAACTAAAACCACAGTATTGGTCCTGGGCATGTCTGGAGCAAATATAAGCATTGTTATTTTTTGAGTCACTGCCTTGGGAGCCGTGTTTGACTTGGTCAATTGGGTTGACCAAGTCAAAGTACCCAAACTATATGTGAGATGCTGAAACAAGATAAACCTGCATGTATCCAAGGTAAGAAATGCTCCAATGGTATATATTAAAACCTAACTTTAGTCATGTTATTCAGAATCATGGTGACAATAATAATAATAATAAGTAAGATATACATGTGCCTTTGAAGGATCATTGAACCTTCTGGAAGTCTCTTGTGTATGCCATGCTTACAAAGTTTAAACAATTTTCTAGTGCTGGGTGAAAGTGAAAAACAAGGCTAAGGTAAAGGGGAATGACTCATAATTGACTTTGGCCATGTGATCTCTTTGAATGATAACCAATACACTCAACCAAAATGACATATGCAGGTGTCCCGGAAAGCCTTCTGGGCTCCAATACTAACAAAGACACAACCTTTGCAAGTTAGTCTAACCCTGTTTCCCTATAGTGGCAAATGAGTCGAACACTATACAAGGAACGAGTGCTCATCCTTTGACCATTGACCTTTTTCAAACACTTTCATATTTTCACATAAGATAGTAGCCAATCTACAAATGCATGTGCCATGTAAAGTAAATGACTAAGGCCTAGCCTCGCTGCCAGCAAGCATCCATAGCCCCGATGGGTTTTCCTCACCCTATTGCCCCTATGAAGGGAAAATGAGCCTTACATTATACAAAGAATGAGTGCTCAACCCTTTGGCCACAGACTACCATTTTCAATATTCATACTTCGCATCATTTAGATATAACGTTTATGCGTTCTGATGCTTTAGTGTCTAAGGACATTGTTTGGTGGAGCACTTGTTTTGAGGACTAAAGGAAAAGCATCCGGTGAACTTAGCCACATTGGCCAAGCCACATACTTCATAGCCAAAGACACAGAAAAACATGGAGTCTATCATGCATAGGGGTCAAGATGGGGAAAAGACTATGTTGCACAAGTTTCCGGTACGCGGGTACGTCGGGTACGCGGACACGAGTATCCGATACGTCTAGAAGCTTCGCCCAAATTTACAGGATACGTCAGGTTGGGAGCGGCAATAATATAATATATTAAATTTTAATATATATTAAAAAACATAAATTTATTAAATTATAACTTTAGTTTTTAAGTTTTTGCCTTTTTTAAATGTTAATAAGTTATAACTTAATTATAATGGTAAAAAAAACAAATAATGTTCATTGTCCATTAAAACTATAATTATGTGTGAAAGATTTATTTCTTAAACGATTCAACTTTTCAAGTGACAATGTTAAAAACAAAAAAACCACACAAATCATATTGATATTGATATTGGCAAAATGCCCAAAGTATTACACACTCCAAAATGCTAAGTGGCCAAAATATATGATATATGAATATCAATAAAAGTATGAAGCTAAGATGATCATAAAGTACGATCTTCAGCTTCAAGGATGTCCATATAAGCCTGAGCCTCACTAGGTATTGGTCCTTCATCATCATCATCATCATTGAATACATCAATGGCATTTAAGGGTATGCCAACCAACCCTTCATCTGGTAAAGGATTGTCATCATCATTATCAATTTGGGCAGCATCCTCAGCATTCACATCCCACCGTGCTGCAGGCCCTTCTAAATACTCAGGTTGTCTCCTTGAACAAAGTCGAAGACTACTATGCACATAAACAAGTTTCTCTGCTCTCTTAGAGGTAAGCCTGTTCCTCTTAACAGAGTGGATGAAACTATAGGTGGACCAATTTCTTTCTGCAGCCGAGGAACTAGCAACTTGAGATAACAAACGTGAGGCACGCT
>LPNX010928865.1:161919-207694 GCA_001517045.1 Pseudotsuga menziesii | reverse complement strand
AGGGGAAGGTTTATTTCCATGTCTTTTTACATCATGGCAGCAAGTCTTGTTTCCTTGAACAAAGCACCAGTTTTGAGTCTATCAACAGTTGGGCCCTAGCATTTTGACCTTATCCTGATTTAGAGTTTTTCACTCCTCCGGTTGGTCTCTTTTCCAATTATATGGGGAATCTGTCAATGTCTCCTACATTGCAGATTTGTTTTGTTGGTCTTATTTTGTGTCAAAATCTGCCTAAGTCACTTTTGTGTCGTGCTCACTGTTCAAGGATTAAACCTTTGTCGGCCATTCTGCAGTTGCCTTGACCTTTTGTGTCGGCCATTCCCTGGTATCAGTTCACTACATCATGTCTTCAACGGTCCTTTTTGTGAAATTCAGTACCAATTCCAGATCCAATTAGTCTTTGAGCTACCTCGTGTTGGATGATGAAGGATGCCTTAATGCCTTCCTTCCAACAGATCTCTTCCTATCGACTGCAACACATCTTGCACTAGGGATGAGATTTAGAGTTTTATGACAGTACCTTGGGAATTATTGTCCTCAATGGCAATTTCCCTCGCTATTGGGTAGTAGGGATACCTTAATGTCTCCTACTCGATGGATTCTTCAAGTGTTCGACTTCAAGTCCTTGTAATCACACTTGTTAGAATGTACTAGGTACCTTGGGGACCATTTTCATTAATGGTGGTTTCCCTCGTGTTTTTTAATGGTTTTCATTATTGACCGGTAATCAAACAGCTTCCTCCATGTTCGACTTCAGCTCCTTTATTTCGCATGGTTAGGATTCGTACCTTTTTTGGGCAGTTTGGATTGAAGACCTTGGGCCACTAGTAGCATTGTCATCTTTTTGCTATTGCCCAAGTTGCGCAAGACCTTGTTATACTTTATATGACATTTTGCTGAGACATAGATCCACCTTGTATTTTTGTGGCTATGATCGATTGTTGAGCATGGATCCACCTTGTTCATTTGTGGCCATGGCTCCTTTAGATTTGATATGGCGCCTTTTTGCATATTGAGTGACCATGATAGTTTCATCAGTTATACATATGTTGGATCCACCTGTATTTTATGGCAATGTTTTGTATATGGATGTGTATGTTCCAGAGATCAGTTTTTCTGACATTTATCTCTCTTTCAGGTACCTTCACTCGAGCCTTTTGATCTTGGTTTCTCTGCTCTCTCCATACTCAGCTGTTTCCTTTATAATGTATTTCGGCTATCGTCTTTCCCTCTAACCTCACACATTAGGGGGCATCTGTTATATCCCAAAATGACACATCTCTTCTTGTGACCACTTTCCCATGATTTCGTCGCATGTCGGCACTTCATGAAAGTCACTGAAAAACACCTATATTGGAGGACCCATAGCTTGAGTTCTGTAATTCCTTTTGACCTAATTTTTGCACCCTTGGAAAGGTATTTCAGTTAGCTAAAACTTTCTAGAAGACACCAAAGTCTGAAAATGTTCAGAAATACCCTAAAAATGTGTTTTTTGTACATTCGCGATTTTCCTTAAGGAAAACCCACGAATGTGTCTCTTAGCATTTAAGCATTAAAACATGAGTTAATTGGAGATTATTTAAGTCATTTATTTTAATTTCCTTAACTGCTGTAACTTCTCCAACCTTCAAAAATACCTTATTTCACCCATATAAATAGAGGTAGGGAGGTCCATGAGAGGAGACTTGAATTTTTGCACTGTTATGCTGGAGGAATCGGGACTCTCTTTGCCCACACCTTTTCCCTGGAGGTCTTCCCCTTGTGTTGCAGAGCTTGGAGGCTGAGTTCTTTGGAGAAGAGAAGCAGCAGAACCAGATCAAGGTTTCGTGAGGTGCCAAACTTGAAGAGAAGGTATATTTGTACTTGTTTTCAAGATTAATAAAGATGTGATGTCCTTCTTCTTCCCAAATCATTGTTCAATGTGTGATTGAATCTCTGTTTCTGATCATATGATGATGTTATTCAGATCATTAGTTCATGTTTATTTGATTATCATTGTCTTATATGTGGTCATAATGGTTTGAGGAAGGTATAACTTGTTTTGCAGGTCTCTTGGAGCGAGAGGAGCAAGAAGAGGATTGAAGAGAAAGCTTGGACCAGCCTTCAGTTAATCAGGTGTGGACCTTTCTCATCTTTGAAACTTGCTGTTATATGCTTGCTGAACATTGTGCATCTCTCTTTCAATCCCAGTACGTTGATGGCCTCTTAAACCCTAGCCATAGGACACTTTGATATTTGATTATTTTTCATGAGATATTTTATGCATGTGGGTTGCATGTGTGCGGTAACATGATTGTGATTGTCAATCAGTCCACACATGGGTAACATGGTTGTAAGGGGGAATGCACACTACAAATAACACAAGTTTCCATGTGATGGGTTGAAAAGTGAGTGAGATCCTTGGCTGCGAGATGCATGTTGTTGTAAGGGTAGTCCATGGATTCAATCACTGACATGGTTTTGACTGAGGGACACACAATAAGGTGTTAAACTTATTCCTTAGTGACCATTAGTGTCTCAACAAGGTATAGGCAAATTGAGTTAAAGTGGTCTCAATTGTTGTATCATGTCTCCACTGTAGAAAAAATGTCTATTTGAAGGGCATGTGTATGATCATGCCACCCTTTATATAACCTTGATAAATTCTATTTGAAGGACATGTGTATGACCATGGAACCCTTGATAGAACCTTCATGAATTCTATTTGAAGGGAATGTGTATGACCATGACACCTTTGATAGAACCTTGGTAAAATTAAATTAAAATATAAAGCTTATAAAATATAAATATGAAAAATAACTTGGAAAATGATAGACAATAAATTAATAAAAGCATGTAAAATTAAGAATAAATAATAAATATACAACTAATAATAAATAATAAATTAATTTAAAAATAAAAACATGTGCATAACAAAGGCAAGCAAATAGTTAAAGAGAAGATAAACTAATACATGCCATTTAATTGAGGAGAATAAAATAAGAAAATTAATTAAAGGAATATTAAGACTCAAGTCCACACACACATGTAGGGAAAGAAGAGTCTAAGTGCACACAAGCATGAACATGCAACATAAACCTAAGAAACCCTATAAATGAAAGGCAAGGTTATGAGTGAGGATCATCTCTTGGGTCTTGGATCTTTATCTTTTTCCTCCTATAAGATGGTTGAGGATTATTGAAATTTTAGTGACTATTGGAGAGTTTGATCCTTAAAAGTGGTTAAGATTGGGAGTCCTGAAAGCAGAATGCTACACTTCCAATCGTGTTGATATAGTGCTTCTTCATACAACCCTATTGCAGCTTGGGGGTCCCCGGGAAAGAAGAGTGTTCGTTTGTGAGCAAGCATGGTGGTCAACTAGTGAACACAATGATTCGCAATCTGGTTGAAGCTATGATGAGACATGTGACACGGGACGAGGGGTATGACACCCCACACCAATCGAAAGGGTAGCATCCAGGTTATACTTAAGCGTTGCAAATTTCTATTTGAAAAATATTTCAATTGTTGTTTAGTGAAAATGATTGGAAATATTTAATGAATGATATGAATTATAAGCAAGAATACCGATGTTTATGAGTTATTTTGTACAATTTGGGTCCCTATATATGGTATCATCGCTAGATTTAAATACTAATACTTAATTACGTCGACATAAATTTTTATTTGATATTTGTGGTGGACTACGACCTAATATTTTTCATCTATGGATGAGGAAGATACAAGTGTATTATCAAGATTGATTATATGGGAGTAGTTCAAAATTCCAAAGAAACAATTTTAAAACAAAAAAAAGAATATAAAAAATAATCGGTAGATGATGAATGAATAACTGGTAGCGATGCATGGATAACTCATAGCTAATGAATGAATAATCAACAACTCATGGATGATAACTAGAAGAATCTGATATATATATATATATATATATATAATAACCGATAGTTAATAAATAGATAACTTGAATAATATCGGTGATAACATGTAGTGTGAAGTGTGAATACATGCTCTGAAGTAGATGCTTGTATGGGTATCCCCCATTGTCACTTAGGCTTCTCTAGTGGAATAATCCGAAGGAAGTCTTAACCGACGTGACAACCATCCATATTTTGGGGGTTAGGATTTCCATAGGTCTCGTCTTTGGTTTCCCGTCCCTTTTGCCATAATGTATAGGATTCTTCTATCAGGGAAACTACAAGATCCATGATAACATGTATAACATAGTATTTTCGTCTTTCTTCCTCTATTCCCTGAGGGAATCCTTCTTAGCTTGTCTGAGATTATTATATGTCGCAATATCTGTTGGTTCTATATATCCATTTTGGAAAATCTCCCATACATCTTGACCTCTGAACAAAACCTTCATTGTTAGAGACCAATACTCATAATTCTTTCCCAAGAAAATTGGAGTTTGTAAGCTTGTCATATGTGCACCAGAGGTGAAATATTTTTTTTTAATTTCCCCTTAGAAAATTACATTTTTTTAAAGGCAAGGTTTCTTTCGTAAACCTGGCTCTAATACTAGATCTTGGGTGACTTGCCACGACAGTTAACTTGAGTTACCACACAGTGAGGATTTTTCTTTTTTTTACTTTTGGGGATTCTACACACTACCTTGGGAAAATCCACCTTTTACTAGATGGTTTAACTTCGACCAAAATTTACTGGGACATAGTTTTACTACGACAGACATTTACTGCCATGGACAAGTCAGTGATCATCAACTTCATGTTATCACTAATATTCTTCAAGTGTGAATACATGCTCTGAAGAAATATTTATATGAAGTCTGAATACATGCTCCGATGTAGATTCTTGTTATCACCTAGGAAGTAAATGTATGTAGCAGTAAATCCCCGTCACAGTAAAACTATGTCCTAGTAAATTTTGGTCGAAGTTACCCCATCGAGTAAAAAGGTGGAGTTTCCCAAGGTAGTGTATAGAAGCCCCAAAAGTTAAAAAAAAGAAAATTCTCACTGCATAGTAACTCAAGTTAACTGTCACGGAAAGTCACCCAATATCTAGTATCAGATCCAGGTTTAGGAAAGAAACCGTGTCCTAAAAAAAATGTAATTTTCTAAGGAAAAATTTTAAAAATATTATTTCACCTCTAGTGCACATATGACAAGCTTAAAATCTCCAATTTTCTTGGGAAAGAATTATGAGTATTGGTCTCTAACAATGAAGGTTTTGTTCAGAGGTCAAGATGTATGGGAGAATAGTCCAAAATGGATATATAGAACCAATAGATATTGAGACATATAATAATCTCAGACAAGTTAAGAAGGATGCCCTGAGGGAATAGAGGAAGAAAGATGAAAATGCTTTGTTCTACATGTTATCATGGATCTTGTAGTTTCCCTGATAGAAGAATCCTATACATGATGGAAGAGGGGACGAGAAACCAAAGACAATGCCTACGGAAATCCTAACCCCCCCCAAAAAAGATGGGTGGCACACTGGTTAAGAATTCCTTCGCATTATGCCACTAGAGAATACCAAGTGACAATGGGGAGACCAAGAACAAGCCTGGAAGGAAATACCTAAAAAAATTCACCAAATCAAATTCCTGACAAAGATTACGTAAGGTGAGTGCTTGAAACCCTAGATTCAAAGGATAATCCACAAATTAAGGATACTTGAGTAAAGGCGGTTAACTATGTTGGTAATGTTACTCAAGTTAAAAAATAAGGTGGCTTGTGGTAATTTGGATAAGAACTAGGATTTAGTGTGCTGGTTGAAATGATTAAGCTCGAACCTAGGGGGGTTTAAGCAGATAATTAAGAAATTCCCAGGACAAGGTTGATGTTTGATGATTAAGGATTCTCGCACACTGACTTGGATGAAGGATTCAACAAATGAAAAGATCCAAGTAAAACCAAAACAAAAACACTAAGAAACTAGTGAGTTTTCCTACTTCTAAAGAGGGTTTTTTCAGTGGAAGTAATGATGGGAAATGCAAGAGAAAATAAAAAGGTAGAGAAATTACCTGAGAAACATACCTAAATCATTATTGGTGACCTCTTGGATTATGAGGAACATCATTTTTCCGATTAAATGAGTGTTCAGAACGAGATTTTGATGGACTTCATCTTTTTCCAGTGACCCCGGCGCCCCTTTCAACCTGTCAAAACAGATAAAATCAATTGATAAGACAAATGAATAGGATATGTAGTACAAAGAAAGTGCAGGAAATGAAAAATAATTAGGAAACAATCACTCCATGAAATATAACACCCGAGAGCCTGAACAAAGTGAGTTCCCACACTAGTGTGCCTTCCTCAAGCGTGCCTCCTTCATCATGCAGATGGATGGGTATAGGAAAAATACAAGATATATCCCGAAACAAACTCTAATACAAAAAAATAACAATTCCAATCATCAAATCATTAACTCATAAATAATACTCTAGTGTGTAATCCTAGACAAATCTCTTTATTCAATATGCTGGTGCTAGAGCTCATGCTTTACAATAGGGGGGTCACTTCTCTTAAATAGTTTGAGAGTGTGTCCAAATTTCAACTAACTATCATCCTACGGTTAAGATTAAGACATCATCCAATACGGAGATCAAAAAGTACAAGATAATTACATGGATCAAGTTGACCACTTCAAACGTGGCACACTTTTGCTCAAGGACGCCTCCCTAAGGTGGAAAACATAAGATAATGTAAAATACATCATGATAATACATAAAAGGGGTTCAATAGGGGATTAATTCACCCTATGCCTCATTACAACCTCATAACATATGATATAACAATGAAATACATCAATTAGCCAAGTTGAGGGGTGCCCCTTGGGGGATGTCCTCACTAGTTGATCCATAATAAAATAATTCGGAAAACAATGTTGACTGAAACTACTAAAGAACTGTCTAGGGAGCCAAACTACATCATCTGACAAATTTCCAAGCCATTTCCTTGACCCAATTGGCCAAATCAATTTTCTCAGTGAATTTCCTAGTTCAATTTCTAGTGGTACATCCTCTCAAACTAATAAAAGTCATCAGAACTCTGTCCAGGTTGATAACTAGGGAAAAATGACTACACTAGATGATACAAATACATAGAAGAATGGTATAAGTGACTAATCATACCCCCTGGAACACTATAATGCTCCAGGAGAACCAAAATCACTACCATCTATAATAAAATTTGATCATTTGGCCAATAATAAAGTGATAATAATCACTGATCGGCAGATCATGGGCCAAATTATAAAAACTGAAACATTAGTATTGGTACTGGGCATGTCTGGAACAAATATAAGTCATGTTGTTTTTTGAGTCACTACCTTCGGAACCGTGTTTGACTTGGTCAACAGGGTTGACCAGGTTAAAGTACCCAAACTGGAGGTGAGATACTATACCTATACGATACTGCATGCATCCAAGGTAATAAATGCTCTAATGGTGTATATCAAAAAAAAACTTAACTCATGTTATTCATAATCATGGTTACAATAATAGTAAGTAAGATATACTTGTGCTTCTGAAAACTTCCATGATCTTGAAGAAGTTTGCTTGTTCATGCCATACTTACAAAGCTTAAACGATGTGCTAATGATGGGTGAGGATGGAAAACAAGGCTAGATAAATGGGAATGACTTCTGACTGGCTTTGACTATGTGATCTCTCCTAATGATAACCAATACACTCAACCAAAGTGACATATATATGACATATAGCAATATGGGATGGTGGTGTCTCACAAGTGGATAAAGTACTTGGGTTTGCTTCCCTCGGACTCTAGCAAGTTTTCCTTTACACTAATTTGAAATATAGATCAACCTTCAAAGGCAGGTTCCCCGGAATCCTTTTGGGCTCCAGTACTAGCAAGAACATAGCCTTTTCAAGCTAGTCTCACCTTGTTTCCTTGTGGGGGGGAATGAGACGAACACTATATAAAGAGTGAGTGTCAATCCTTTGAGCATTGAAATTTTTCAATAAATTTCTTTTTCACATAAGATAGTAGCTAGCCTACAAGAGAAGGTGCCCTGGAAATCCATCTGGGCTCCAGTAAATGACTAAGGCCTAGCCCTGCTTCCAGTGAGCAGTCCATAGCCCTAACGAGTTTGCCTCTCCCTACTGCCCCTGTGGAGGGAATATGAGCCTTACATTATACAAAGAATAAGTGCTTAAACCCTTTCCCACTAACTACCTTTTAAACATTTATTCTTAGCATCATTTAGATATAGCTTTTATGTGTTCCGATGATTTAGTGTTTAGCAACATTGTTTGGTGGAGCACTTGTTTTGAGAACTAAAGGAGAACTTCCGGGTGAAACTAGCCACACTGGCTAAGCCACATACTTCATAGCCAAAGACACATAAAAACATGGATTCTATCATGCACAGGGCCGATCAATATGGGGAAAATATCTTCAATCTCACAAGTCTCAATCAGTCTAAGTCATGGGATGAAATTCAACAATGGATGAACTTGATGTAAGGGGGGAAATGACACATTGAGCCAACAAAACACTAAGGTTTACTATTTATACAAGCATGGCATGAGAAATAGTATTCAACATCCAATCCTTTGATTAGTCTTGGCACAAGTTCAAGTATTAGTACATATATAAGCATAAGTCAGCATAATCATCCTAACAAGATAAGCATAGGTGTTTGATATACGCCACCGAGAAAAATAAACCTATAGAAGCATATACTTGATCTCACCATGTATACCTATCTCCAACTGAGAGGGCCCCTCTGTAACTGTGTGTACCACATATTACCTTCTACTCTGCTCAAATGAACTAGGTCATCACTAAAATCATCTCAGTGGACCAATGAATCTCAGTCCTGGCAAGGAAAATCCGTTGAACAAGGCACTGAAATGGCTAAGGCTGTAATGATCCATGCTAAAAACCCATGTGAAAAATAGCTCGAAATAGAATAAGAGACAAATCTGCATGTTGCATCATGGTAGCCTAGATGCAAATGTATATGTGGTAACATTTGGCTCCAACTAGGACAAGTGCTATAAAGAAGGGAGTGCTTGAGAACCTCAGAAATATATAGTCCGCAACACCATCAGCAACAAGAAATACAACACTTCCAGCTTTCTGCTTTGTCTCTAGGTATTACCTGTTAATGGAAGCAAGAAATGCCAGAGCAACCTGTATGGGAAATGTATGCAAAAATGAAATGACAAAAATAATGCTGGAAAATAAAAATGTTGGAAAGTAAATTTGGTTCTAAACATCTTCAACAAAAATAGACTAAGTAAAAACTCAGGCTTAGTAACAAAAATACTCATACATCAATCAGATAGAAGATAGACTCAACTACTGCTCATAGAGCTTATTCAATCCTACCTACTCTAACAGATGGTGAAAAGGTGATATGTTAAGTCATGCCAGGGACATAGTCCCTTAAATAAACTTGATTTACAAGAATTTTGAACCTGCGACCATCTTCAGTAGATAAAAAACACATATTACCTTCAAATCGTTCTATTGTTAGTGGTCCCATCCAAATATTTCCCGTTTGTCTTGAAATGTGATTAAACATGTGATTCTCAACAATCACCTTATCACCGTAGGGGTACCTACATCATTTAATGGATGAAGACACAACTGGAATAGATCAGGTAGGTATTATGGAGGCATCAATGTTTCCTCTAGCATAGGGAAATGGCATTGTCCTACTACTTTCAGGTATAATGTTGAAACAAGGAGGACCTCCTGTCTATGGGAATGGAAATTCTTCCCACCAAAATCTCTCTTCCCTTCTTGGATCATTGGGCTCTCTTTCAATCTCCTGCTGGTGTGTTGATATTATTTCTTTAACTATTTCCCCCACAGTCCAAAATTCTCGAAACACTTCATCAATATCAACTTCAAGGGTAGAAATGGTATCAGATTGATCGACTTGCTTACTAGAACCTTATTCATGGGGCATAGGTAATTTTCCCTTTCGGGAGGCATCATATAGATTTCTTTCTACCTCATCTTCTAAGGATGCCAAATGCAAAGTAGGAATGTGATATGTATCAATTATTTCATCCACATATATATCTGGAGGTAAAAAATGCGGGAAATGCGAAGCGGATGGGTAGCGAAAGTTACTCATGTTTGCTCCTTGGTTTGGTGGCTCATGTTGATTAACCAATTCATTTTGAGCACAAGTAGAAGCTTGGTTTTTGATCTTGACTACATGGGAGGAATTGTTAGTTTGAAAATTAAAAATATTGTTTAGGGAAAACTCTCACTGAATGCATCGTTAATTAGAACATCCTCTTCCCAACTTCGATTAATAAGCTCTGTCATTTCTCGTGTTAAGTTATCTCTCAGATATTTCCTAATATTTTGGATAGGGAGGTAAATTCTTCTTGTTAAATAATTTAGGATGTCATTCCTTACAGTGGAAACCTCACTAGGTAAGGTTGATTCAGGGGATTCAATAGATAATATGGAAAATTGATTAGGGGCATCAGAAATATGTTTAGAATTACCATCCATCATTTTCCCTATCAATTGTTGATAGATAAGCTCCTGTCTAAACCTAATATCACTTTCATCTTCAGAATAAGAACTACCTACTCCCATAAAGAAAACAAGTGTATAATCATCATTCTCTCTTACCATGTTTATTCTTTCAACACCCAGGGTACCTTTACCATAAGTATTTTTTAGTCCATATTCGTAGGTCTCAAGATATGCATCAATGAAAGGCTCCCTACAAACCCTTATTAAATTATCATCAGAATTAGGTACGCAAGCATATGATAAATCCATCATCAAGTATCCACCTAACCCAACAACCCATTTCCTATATAACAACATGACATACACAGGGGGAAGATCAATCACTACTACATCCATCATGGTGTTTAAATCGGGGCAATAAAACAAACCAACCTTCAAATTATTGATCAGACCATATGCTTGGACACCCATTGAATCAATTCCAAAGACATTTCCATATGGACGGGTGATTTCTAATCCCATTTCCTTCATAATAATCAGAGGCATAATGTTCATAGCAGCTCCAGAGTCTAACATGCAATTATGGAGAAAGAGGTTGTTAATTTGCAATGTGAGATAAAAAAGGAGGATGTCCTCCACTCTTTCTCTCATAGATAGTAGTGTGAATCTGAATAGGAGGGTCCATTTCTACCTCTTGACCTCTAATACTCTGAATATGGCAAGACTCATAAATGATTTTGGGAGAATTTGCTATTGGGATATTGTCGAAGAATTGTTGAACCTGATATTTGACTGATGGAAACTTCACTAACTCACTTAGGGACACATTTTGCATGACTTTATGCAATTCTTGCTCTATGTCAATCCCCAAGTTATAGTCACAAATATCATGTTCTTTTGATTCTTCTTCTTCTAATATTAAGTGCTTATCTAGGAAAGGTGTAATATTTTGTTCTTTGTTTCTACGTTGGTATACTTGAGTGGTGCGTTGTGTTGTGGTGCACACCATATCTTCTTCTTCTAGTAAAATTCTACCAAAATCCTCCTCATCAGTGAAATATTCAACTAAGTTTATGCCTTGATCCTCAATGTCAAATACTTCAGGCTCTTCTTCAAGTTCCTCACATAAGTTCATGTTCTTATTCTCTTCATTTATGCTAGGGATTTGTATATTGTTGTCTTCTACAGGCCCTCTTTGATTATTCCAATAGGGTCTCGGACTGTAGGAATTTTTGTATCGTTCATTTTCCCTAGTATTTTCTATGTATTTGGTGAACAATGTAAGGATTTTCATCATTTCAAACATTTCCTCTAGTGTGGGTTGCTCCTCAACAACAGATTCCTTATCTTTTTTGGGTTTTGTATCACTACGGGAAGACGAAGGAGCATAAGTATCCAAAAAAATCTTCTTTCTCGTAGAGGCTATGTTTGATTCTACTTTCTTAGCCCAAGTTTGAGAAGTCTTGAAGTCATTTGGGTTCTTTTCCTTAAGGTTCAAACCAAACCATCCTTCAAAAGCGTTCATATAAAGGATAAGGATAGATTGCTTTGTTAGTCTTAGATCTTGGGGAACATTGGAGACCAATTTTTCAAATCTTACTTTAAATTCATGGATAGTTTCATTTTCTTTATTCTAAACCTCAAATAGTTGATTTAGAAGGAACCTATTGGCTGACTTCGATGACCAATATTCGATGAGTTTCTTGGTAAAGTTATCATAACCATCTATCGACCTTGCAGGAAATATATCAAACCATCCCCAAGAATCCCCTTCCAAATATGTTTTAAGGGATACCATGTAAATGTCTTCTGCTTCATCCCCATATAGATCCCTACTGACTCAATGTGGTCTTCAATAGGAATCGCATATGATCCACTGAAATTTGGAATCTTGTCAAAATACTTCTCATACATGTCATGCATAGCACCTTGAATCAGTGAGAAATCGATAGGGGAAGGCTTGGCTTGGCTTCCGAAACACCTAGGTCTTGCAAGAGGATTGGTGTGAGCCATCAGAGAATTTACTCTAGGTGAAATGTTCAAAGGAGTAGGAGGATTTGGCCTACTATTTGGAGAATAGGATTGAATGAACAAAAGACTTGATTGAAATTATTCAAGAGGGTTATCTAAAATTTGTCATGGTGAATTAACTACCCTTCAGAAGATAATGGATGACTGATATTTAAGATTCTTATTTGATTACAGGTATATTTTAATGAACTTTCAGGATTATTCTAACTTTAAAGTTTATACTTGTGTGTAGGTCCCTCAGGGGAGTCGTGTTGTGGAGTCTCTAGGTGAACGGATTGCATTGTTCACCGAAAATGAAATGTCATAGGAGAGATACATATAATATAGTGATTGTGTAGATTTACATAATTGATGAATTCAACCACCATATTTAAAAACCATTCACATACACCGAAGGTACGTGAAATGAAAAAAGGTAATCCTCTACCTCCCCGAAAACGATGCCAAAAATGTTGGCAGAGAACGAGAGTAGAACTTAAGATAAATTTCAAACCAAGGTAGGCCTCTACCTCTTCGACAACGACACCAAAAATGTTATCACAGATCTTGTAGTTTCTTTGATAGAAGAATCCTATACATGATGGAAGAGGGGACGGGAAACCAAATCCAAGACTTACAGAAATCCTAACCACCAAAATATGGATGGTTATCACATCGGTTAAGACTTCCTTCGCATTATGCCACTAGAGAAACCCAAGTGACAGTGGGGGATACCTAGATCAAATCTGGCATATCAAACTCCTAATAGAGAATACATAAGGTGAGTGATTGAAACCCTAGATTCAGAGGATAAGCCACACATTAAGGATACTTGAGTAGAGGCGGTTAACTATATTGGTAATATTACTCAAGTTAAACAATAAGATGGCTTGTGGCGATTTGGATAAGTTCTAGGATTTAGTGTGTTGGTTCAAATGATCAAGCTCAGACCCTGGGGTGATTTAAACAGATAATTGAGAAATTACCAGGACAAAGTTGATGTTTGTTTATTAAGTCTTCTCCCACACTGACTTGGATGAAGGATTCAACAAATGAAAATATCCAAGTAAAACCAAAACAAAAACACTGAGAAACTGGTTATCAGACCAAAAGGGGGTCAGAACCTTCCTAGGTGACCAGTTCCTGGAGATGGGTAATGGAGTCCAATGCTGATGCCTAAAAAGGAGAAGAGGTTTTGAGGGATGTTTGTCAAAACCCAGATCACCAAATTTGTAGATTCCTAGTGCAAATCGATCTGGTGAGTTTTCCTACTTCTAAAGAAGGTTTTTCAAAGAAAGCAATGATGGGAAATGAATGAGAAAATCAAAAGGTGGAGAAATTACCTGGGAAACATATTTGAATAATTGTTGATGATCTATTGGAAGATGAAGAATGTCATTTTTCTGATTAAATGGGTGTTTTGAACAAGATTTTGATGGAGTTCAACTTATGCCAGTGACCCTAGCACCTCTTTCAAGCTGTCAAACCAGAGAAAATCAATTGATAAGACAAATAAATAGGATATGCAATATAAATAAAGTACAGGAAATGAAAAATCATCAAGAAATAATAACTCCATGAAACACAACACCCAAGAGCCGAAACAGAGTGAGTTCCCTCACTAGTGCACCTTCCTCATGTGCACCTTCTTCAGCCTGCAAATGGATGGGTATAGGAAAGATACAAGATATATCCCGAAACAAGCTCAGTACAAAAAAATAACAATTCCATTCATCAAATCATTAACTCATCAACAATACTCTAGTGTGTAATCCTAGACAAATCTCTTTATTCAATATTATGGTGCTAGATCCCATGCTTTACAATGGGGGGATCAACTCTCATAAATAGTTTGAGAGTGTGTCCACATTTCAACTAACTATCATCCAACGATTGAGATTAAGACATCATCAATGGTGCATATCAAAAAGTACAAGATCACTACATGGATCAAGTTGACCACTTCAAATGGGGCACACTTTTTCTCAAGGACGCCTACCTAAGGTGGAAAACATAAGATAACATAAGATACATCATGATAATACATCAAAGGAGATCACTAGGGGATTAATTCACCCTATGACCCATTACAACCTCATAGCATATGATATAACAATGAAATACATCAATTAGCCAAGTTGAGGGGCGCCCCTTGGGGAACGTCCTCACTGGCTGAGCCATAATAAAATAATATGGAAAACAATGCTGACTGAAACTGCTGAAGAACTATCTGGGGAGGAAAACTACATAATTTGACAAATTTCCATACCATTTCGTTGACCCAATTGACCAAATCGATTTTCTCAGTGAATTTCCTAGTTCAATTTTTGGTGGTACATCCTTTGAAACTGATAAAAATCATCATAACTCTGTCCAGGATGATAACTGGGGAAAAAAGACTACACTATATGATCTGGAGACACAAAATAATGGTATAAGTGACTACTCGTAGCCCCTGGAACACTGCAATTCTCTAGGAGAACCAAAACAACTACCATCTGTAATAAAATTTGATCATTTGGCCAATAATAAAGTGATAATAATCATTGATCAGGAGATCCAAGGCCAAATTCTCAAAACTGAAACCATTGTATTGGTCTTGGGCATGTATGGAACAAATATAAGCCATGCTGTTTTTTGAGTCACTACCTTGGTAACTATTTTTGACTTGGTCAACAGGGTTGACTGGGTCAAAGTACCCAAACTGGAGGTGAGATACTATACCTATATGATCCTGCATGCATCCAATGTAAGAAATGCTCCAATGGTGTATATCAAAACTAAACTTAACTCATGTTATTTATAATCACGGTGACAATAATAGTAAGGAAGATATACCTATGCTTCTGAAAAATCTCGGGATCTTTTGGAAGTCTGCTTGTTCATGCCATACTTAAAAAGCTTAAAGGGTGTGTTAATGATGGTGGAGGATGGAAAACAAGGATACGTAAAGGGGAATGAATTATGATTGACTTTGACTATGTTATCTCTCTTAATTATTACCAATACACTCAACTAAAGTGACATATACATGACATATAACAATAGGGGATGGTAGTGTCTCACAAATGGATAAAGTACTTGGGTTTTCTTCCCTCAAACTCTAGCAAGTTTTCCTTTGTAATAATTTGCAATATAAATCAACCTTCAAAGGAAGGTTCCCTAGAATCCTTCTGGGCTCCAGTATTGAAAGAAACATAGCCTTCACAGGCTAGTCTCACCCTGTTTCCCTGTGGGGGGAAATGCGTCGAACATTATACAAAGAGTGAGTGCTCATCCTTTGACCATTGATATTTTTCAATAAATTTATTTTTCACATAAGATAGTAGCCAGCCTACAAGAGAAGGTAACCTGGAAAGCCTTCTGGGCTTCAGTAAATGACCAAGGCCTAGCCCCGCTGCCAGTGAGCAGTCCATAGCCCTGACAGGTTTTCCTCTCCCTGCTGCCCCTATGGAGGGCGAATGAGCCTTACATTATATAAATAATGAGTGATAAACTCCTTTCCCACTGACTACCTTTTAAACATCTATTCTTAGCATCATTTAGATATATATTTTATGCGTTCTGATGCTTTAGTTTTTAGAAACATTGTTTGGTGGAGCTCTTGTTTTGAGAACTAAAGGAGAACTTCTCGGTGAACCCAACCACACTGTCCAAGCCACATAATTCATAGCCAAAGACACATAACAACATGGAGTCTATGATGCACAGGGTTCAATATGGGGAAACAATCTTCAACCTCACAAGTCTCAATTAATATATGTCATGGGATGAAATTTAACAATGGATGAACTGGATGTACGGGGGAAAATGACACACGGAGCCAACAAAGTACTAAGGTTTACTATTTTTACAAGCATGGCATGAGAAATACTCTTCAACATCAAATCCTTTGATTAGTCTGATCACAAGTTCAAGTATTAATACATATATAAACATAAGTCACCATAATCATCCTAACAAGACAAGCATAGGTGTTTGATATACATCACATAGAAAAATCAACCTATAGATGCATATACTTGATCTCGGGCCATGTATGCATGTCTCCAATTGATAGGGATCCTCTGTAACTCTGTGTATTACATATGATCTGCTACTTGTTGGCACAAACCCAACCAACAAAACCCATTCAACAGGGGTTCCCACTTCATCAACGCTCAAATTACCACAACCTCCCTGAGCATCGTCCCAGACATGTTTTACCCTGTCTAGCGACACCCATGAAGCGGATGAACTCTCACCAGAGATGTTCAAGGGAGAGATGTTAGAACCAAGTTTCGAGAGAATAGAAGAGGACTATGGGCATTGAAAATTCATCAACTTATCTAATAGATATGACCAATTACTTAATCATCAACAAAGCTAATCATCAGTGCTACTAATATATCACATCATTTACTCATAACAGAAACAATCATACTATTGCACAAATAGATCCAGACAGATAACATCATTTAACAGCAGTAAACATCGCATCATAGATCCATGTCGCACATTAACTTGCATTCACCATTAGATCGCAAAAATAGTAAGACAGAAAAGATAAAATAAACAATAATTCATATCAACTATCGTCTTATCATATTACTTCTATGCAATGATTCACAGATTCAAAAGAGTTCACAATTCAAGATCCAATCTTTTTCCTTTCAAATCTCTCTCCAAAATCTCCTCAACTACTTAAGCCTTTCTCGCACTTGCAATTCTACTTCTATTTATAGGCTTGCGCCTTTACATTCAAGTTCCACTTGTAACTAACTCTTAACCAATTCTTAACTGAATCTACAAAATAATTACCAATATCCACAAAATATGGTCCAAAGTACAAAGAGTGACATAAAATACATAAAATAGTCTATTTTCCACCTTGCACACCATCTTTCACTTGTACAGTGTCTTTTGAGCTTGCGCGGCACTCATGATTCCACGCAACTAACTTGTCCCAAAACCCCTTCCAACAAGCCCCCAACACAATTTTGTGGCTCGCCCTTAAGCCATTCATAACTGGTCATGGTTAACTCAACAATCTTGGCTTTGAAATCTGCAAATTGTTGGGTTATCGCTCTGACCTTATCCTTGACCCGTTTAGTAAGATCATGGATCACCTTTAGATCATGGTTGATAGGGTGCTCAACCATATTTGCAACAATGTTTGTCTTGCCTTCTTGTGTGGCTTGGAGCGCAGAAACTGCTTCCACTAATAGTTGCGCTCCAATCTCCTGGAACTCGTCTAACTGTGTCACTGCTTCCTTTCCCTTGTGCTTGTGACTCGTTGATGTATCTCCTTTAGCTCCGGCGCCTTGGTGATCTGCATTATAAATGGAATTGCTTTGAGTGACGTCTTTAGGGTCGCCAATTTCCCATCTGCCTTTTACAACTGTGCAATCAGTTGATCTAGTTGTTTGTCCTGCACTATGCTGTACCAAACTTGCATAGTGGCATATGTGAATTTATTGACATGCTTTTTTAACTCATTGAGCTGTGTGGCCAGCTCTTCTATCTCGTTCTTCCTTACAACTATCTATTCTGGTGGTGTGGAGGGGTGTATCAAAGCATCCAAAATGCCAGTTTCGCTCTGTAGCTGCTCAATAACAACTCCAAGTTTCTTCGCTTTGGCTACCGCATCTAGCTCTATGGTGCTCTCCAAAACATGCTGACAGACATCTGCTACTGCCGCTTCCAACTCCTTGTGCACTTTCTTCAAGACCTCTATCTCATGTACTTTGTCTTCAGTCAATTTCTCCTTGGCTTGGTGCAATTATTCTACCTCTTTTTGCATTGCTTCTTATTTCTCTTACAATCGCAAGTACTGGTCGTTGATATTATTTTCTCTATCAGCCAAATCCTGGTTGGAACTTGCTGCATGTGCACTAAATTCTGGGTAGACAGCCTGTTGATTTCCAATGCAACATTATGCAGCTTTTACAGGGAGGTATTCAAGTCCTTCCATCTGGCATCAATTGCAGTCGGGGGAATTTGAACATTCCTTTTTTGTGGCTCAGTGCTGATTGATGCGTACTCCTACATAGTTGTGCTCTTTGGTTCTTGTTTCAAAACAACATTGTAAACAAAATCCAATTTATCTCTTACCTTAACAAACCCTTCCTGTGATGATTTATTCATTTCGTTTGCGGCTGCATCAATCGCATCAGTAACATCCTTGACAAGTCTGTGTAGTTGTGCTTCCATTGTTGATACAGTGCTACTGCTCATAGCCTGATCCATGCGCCTATTTGCTCTTATTTCCTTGAGTATGCGCTATGCTTTTGGGTCAGTAGTTGTCTCTGTCAATGAGTCATCATCTTATTGTTGGTCGTCTTTGCACACTAGATCCTCAGGTGCATCCGTTAGTTTTTCTGTTGAATCTTACGCTATATTAATCGGTTCTCACCACTCCGTGGGCCATCCATTAATCAATGCCTCCAACTCTACATCAGAAACCATGTACCTCATTGGTATCCATTTCTTGGTGGGGTCGTGCCATGCATGAATGTAAATAGTGTGGGGTCCAATTGCAAAATGCGCAATCTGCCGATACTTTATTGCGGCTTCCTCCATCAATCATGGAACTTTAACCGCTGCCACTTGCAGCGCTTCCCATTATATCCAAAATTGGATTGATAAATCTACTTCTCTCTCTTCTTCCTTCACCCACCATAAGTTCTGATATCTGGCACCCTTACATGCCTCTACTGCTTTGATATCCATCCCCTGGTAATCATCTGGTTCTATCCAGGCTACCAGCACAATCAACATGAGGAGCCAACTGTATGTAAATGATATTACACCCACATGTGCAGCCATTGCATCCTTCGCTATTTATTTCATCAGAAAAAGGGACCAATTCATTCATGTGCCTTGCACACACAACTCAACATATTCAATCACCCTGTAATTACATTGAAGCGGCATGTTCTTCCTAACAAATTTACTAGCCAAAATCCTAGAACCAATACGGAACGCACGATCATTGATTCTATCAATACGGTATGCCCTCCCATTTTGCTCTAGAGCATAGCACTTCTTTAGAGTCATGGCCAAATTTCTGTCATTATCTTTCCCATGGATATACTATGAGGGGTCTGGCCCATCCTTGGGTAGCCCCGTTATTGCTGAAATCAACTCTACCGTGACTTCAACTGGCTCATCTAACCATAAGTACCCACCATGGAAACATGCCATAATTTGTTTCACACATGCATTTTCCTCAGTTGGCTGCCCAAAGTGTGGCATATTGATCAACCCGAGAAATACGGCTTTGTCTAGTTCGCTCACCCAGTCCTGCGGAATGCGCTCTATCGGGGCACCTTTCACTGATACTATTGGTTGATACGGCTCCTTCCTGACATCCTATAATGTAAGCAGGTCATGGTATTCGTACCTCTATTGCATCAGTGCCAGAACAATATCAGGAGTGCATACCATCCCTTGTGGTATCGTCGGCATCCTGATCTAGTATCTCTTATTCTTTGTGGGCTTCCTGGCCTGCGCACCAGGCTGACTAGGAGGGATGTAGCCAGGGATGTCCTTGATAGACACCCCTGCCCTAGCAGCAGAATCTGTAACCTTAGGGCTCAACAACCCCATCTATGTTTTGTCTTCTCCGTGCACCCTTGTGGTCATTCTGGTCCGTTGCTTCGGTGATGCCAGATAAATAGGATTATGCGCCTTCCTCTTCGTTGATGAGCCAACTTGCATACTGGTGACTTCTTCCTCAATTGCAACTAGTCTGAGCGGTGAATATTACTCATTCGAAATCTCTATGGTGTCTTGGTTTCTCTGCATGCTGCACCAATTCCCTTCGACATTTACTAAGCTCACACCCTCTCTGGTCTCAGCAAATTTCTTACTCTTCGCAAATTTTCTCAACAGCTCTCTCGACAACTCGATAACTCTGTAACTCAATGTAATTCGACTCTGCACAATGGTGTCTTTCGACCAAAGAAATCTTCCTCTTATAGCACCAAATCATCTCATACGTCATCATTTGTACGTCAATTTGGTCATCATGACCAAATCATGTATTAACTACCCAAATCTATCGTTGATTATTCCAACTCACCGGTTGGATTCACCATCATTACACGTCACTTCTACAAGTGTTGTCGGTTAACTACTTTAATTGTCTTTATTGATTACTGATTTGATGTCTGCTTTCAACCCTGTGGTTGTCGCAGCACAACCTCCTACTTGCGTGACCACTTCCTCTTGGTGTGCCCTCCATGCATCCATGATCCTTTTTTTTAAACGCAGTGCCTCAAGCACCGTGCGGTTCCAACCCAGTCCTATAGGGATTCAGTCGACTACAATTCACAAGCTTTGGTAGCATTGCTCCATCTAACTACTGCAGCTGAACTGCACCTCCATAAGTAATATAATTAATAAGGTATGGACCTAACCAGTGCATCTATAACTTATCTAGATGCTTCACGAACTTTCTATTGTACAACAACACCAAATATCCTTGCTGAAATTGTTTGTTATTTATGTGGCGATCATGCCAAGCCTTCTGTCAATCCTTCTTGACACGCTGATGGAATCTGGAAATAAATCAGTCCTCTTCAAGTTGTATCAACTGCGTCACATGCTCCTCTAGTGCTGCTTCATTATCCAAGCCTGTCGTTGCTGTAATGCGCAGATGGTGAACAATGTACTCCATAGGCATGATTGCTTCTTGTTCGTATACCAATTTGAACGGTGTCTGCCATGTCAATCTCTTGCAAGTGGTGCGATATGACCACAACAATGCTGGAATTTTCAAGTCACAGTCATCATGGTTATCATTACATACCTTTGTAAGCGCATGCTCCAAAATATTGTTGAAGGATTCTATTGTTCCATTAGCCTATGGATGATATGGGGTACTTTTCTTATATTGTATTTGAAACTCCTCTATCAATGCGTTTACTGTGCGGTTGATGAAGTGAATTCCCTAGTCTCTCGTCAATATCCTTGGACATCCAAACTGCGTCACAATGTTGTCAAACATGAATCTTGTTGTTGTCACAGTGGTGCAATCCATGACTGGTGTGGCCTCCGCCCACCTCATCAAGTAGTCTGTCACTATGATTATGTACTACGTGCCAATCCTCTTCCCAAGTGGGTTGATTGGACCCAAAAAATACACATACCATTTATCAAAAGGCTGCAAGGTTACTTGTGGCACTAGTGGCATCTCATCCCGCTGCGAAGGTTTTCTGGTGCGTTGACAAATATCATAGCTCTGCACATAATCTATCGCATCATTATGTAAAGTGGGCCACCAGATCCCTATGTGAAGCACCTTTCTCGCAGTAGCTCATCCTCCATAGTGTCCACCACCAACTCCTGCATGGGCCTCCTCTAAAACATATCCTTGTTCATGTGGTAGGACACATCTCCGCAAAATATCATCTGGTCCTAGTTCATAGAGTTGGTCAGCAATCAATTGGAAATATGAAGCCTTAACCACCAATTGCTTCTTATGAATTGTTGAAAATTCCTCTGGTGCAACTCCCGTTGTCAATAAATGAATGATTTCATCGTAATGATCATTTGCTATGTCAACTCTAAACAGTTGTGCATCTAGCATCCCCTCTTCAATATTTGTTGGCTCTTCACCTATCTCAATCTGGGATAAATGATCAAGGACAACATTCAAGCGACCCAGCTTCACAATTATCTCAAAACCAGAATCCTGAAAGAGAAGTAGCCAGCGACATATCTTCCACCCCCAACATAGGATTATTGACTAGGTACTTCAAAGCAAAATGGTTGGTAAACATCTTGAAATGATCACCTAAAAGGTAATGCCTGAATTTATGCAGCACATATACCATCTCTAGACCTTCTCTCTCTATGGTCGTATAATTTTTCTTAGCAAATGACAACTTTCGAGTAGCGAAAGTGATCGGGTGATCAAGATATCCTTCACCTAGTTGCATGAGCACTACTCCCAGCACGATAGATGATGCATCGACATGGAAATGGAACTCCTTGTTCCAGTCTGGGAACAAAAGTATTGGTGTCGAATCCATCTTGGACTTCAATGTGTCGAAGCTTCCTTGGAATTCTTAAATCCACACATATGCAACATCTTTCTTCAATATATTCTCCATATGGGTAGTAATCATAGCATACCCACTGATGAATTTGAGATAATATCATGTGTGCCCTAGTGTCACCCTAAGCATATTCACATTCATCAGCAGTGGCAAGCTCAAAATGAGCACTATATTCGTAGGGTCAACCAACAATCCTTGCTTGCAAACAATGTGACCTAGCAACATCCCAAAGGGTGCGCAGAAAATACACTTTTTGAGTTCAGGGAAATATGATGCTATTGACACCTTTCCAGCATCAGTCATAGATTTTCTAGATGAAACCTAATCAGAACATACAATGTCCAATCATCCATGTATACTTGAAGAAATTTCTGAATACAATCTTTGAATGCAGCGAAAACAACCTAGGAAAATATTGAAGGTGTATTCTTCAATCCAAAAGGCATTGCTGTGTACTTGAAACAACCCCATTGAGTCACAAATTTTGTTTTATGCCAATCCTCCTTTGCGATCCTAATATGGTGATAACCAGAGAAACCATCTGTGAAAGAATACATCTCCTAACTACCTACTCCTTCCAACACTTCATCTGTGAATGGTGTCGGAAATATTGGATCATGCATACAAGCATCATTCAATTTTCTCAGATCGACACAGATATGAACTTAACATGTTTTCTTGTATTGTACCACCATAGGACTAATCCATTCTTATTCTTCGACTGTCTCAATTATTCCAACATCCAACATCCTATCCAACTCAACTTTAACCCTCTTCTTGTATCGCGGATTCAAGTGATACGGCCTCTGCCTCATCGGTTTCGCATATGGTTTTAATGGAATCTTCATCTCTCCCAAATCACCTAGTATCACTTTCATTTTAGAGAATTTGATTGGAAACAGATCTTGAAATTCATGCAGCAGATCTGTGATCCTTTCCATAGTCTCTCCATCCCAATAGTCCCCAACACTTGCAAATTTTGGGTTCTCCTCTGTCCCAATGTTGATTTTTCTAATATTCAGTGGCTAATTCATGGGATTGGTCGGTATATATGGAACTGCGACATCCCTACTCCCTTTTGTTTCTGAAATATTGATATTCCATAGCTCATCATCATCCTCAGGTCCACCAGACACATTATAACATTCCATCATTGACTGCATGTGGCAATGTGCATGTGGATCTACTGGATATGCAACTAGCACTACCTTCAACACCACATCACAGATGAATTGAAGCGCATTATGGAAATCTAGATTGGTATCTGTGAAATGGAAATTATGAGCAAAGAAAAATGCTAGCTCTTCCCAAGTGGTTATTTCTCTGCGCGACTCTGTTGTTACATACCATGATCTTGGCATTTCATCCAATGTGTGGACAAAGGCATGGACCCATTCATCCTTCGATCACGATGTCCACAGAGTCTTCCATTCCATCAAGTGACCATTGGGGTCATTCCACCTATCGTACCTCTCAGTGTGATATATATCTACATCATTGAAGTGCACTATCATCAATCATCGACACTGCGCTCATCCAGTAATTTTCTTCTTATGAGTTGTCCACCAGCGTTTTGGAGTAGATTTTAGTGCTTCCTCTAGCTCCAGCAATCACTATGGTTTTGATGCCTTCTCTTCAAACTCCATTAAGAACACAAAAAGCTCAGGAATCCCCTCATATATTGGCAATTCGACAATCTCAGTCGTGACATCGCACAGCGACTGCGTGATCCCTGAATGACACCTCGTGCATGCAATTTTTCCAATTTTCTAATGCATCATCAGAATCAGAAGACACAGAACTAGTGTTGCACCAACCAAGTTCTCCATCAGCAGTTGGGTGGATGTAATCCTATGAAATGTTGTAAGCATGATCCCATCCCCTGACGACTTCATCTTTCACTGGTTCAATATATCTCTGTCCTTCATTTGGATCCATAGGAGAGATGACTCGGAAGTCATGATTTTCAAACGTCATCATCCGCTTCTTGAAGTTAATTACTGCCATACTATCATTGTCCCATCCAATGCCCAGCAATGCGGGATAGGAGCCTCCACCATCAAAAAGTTCAATCACATTGAAATCACCGTAGGTCTTCATACCTTCAACATCTACAACCAGGTTCGACACACATCCCATTGGCTATACTTTGGCCTGATTAGCCAATCACAACTGTACAGGGGACCAACCCAATGTTAGCCTCCCCATATTCCGCCATGTCTTCTTTGTCAGGATATTCACATCTGAGTCGAGATCTAGAATAACTGAATCTACTTCATAATCACCAATCTGAAAGTTCATGCCCATCTCTTTTCCTGTCCTTTTCTTATGCAAAGAGTTCACCGTGGAGTCCTTCTGCTCCTTACCTGGTCAGTGCAACATGTTATAAATCTCAACAAGAGCATTGGGATCTTTTTCCAATGACAAGAAGCTCTCAAAACAATTCTCCAAGGTACCATGCTGTCACGATGGTCCTGCCTCCAATAAGGAATCAAAAGCAAGGGGCATTTCATAAATAGGTCACTTACCAGGATTTCTTTCAATCACATGCCTTGCTTCGAAAAATGTATGTCACTCTGCAGTAATGTCAAATGGTACCTTCTTCTTTCCAGCAAATTGAACCTACGGAGAGGGGTTGTCTTCTCCGGTCATTGCACCTCCGTGGGTGATGATAGCAACATCAACATCCTCTATTCTTGGCTCTATTGTGATTGTCGTAACTGTCGGTCCTTGATTCTGGTTCACCGATGGATTCTGGTTCATCGGTGGATTTTGGTTTAATGGCGAGTTCATCGGTTGATTCACAGTCTGATTCTGAAGTGGATTTTGATTTTTATCCTGGTTCTGCAATTGATTATGGTTTTGTAGCTGACTTTGATTATGCAACTGGTTCTGGTTCTGCAACTGAGGAACATTTCCTGCCTTCCATCTTGCGATTGGTTGTGGGAAGTTCTCGACAGTATGATCAATTACGGTGCAGTATGTACATGAACACTACAATTGTGGGAAATCTCTCTGGTAATGTATGAATACCCCACAATTGTAACACTAGATAGGTCTGTGACCTCATCCTCCTCCTCTACCAAATCCTCCTCCTCTTCCTCGGAATCCTCCTTGCTGGTGCTATTGTGGGTGAGCCAATTGCTGTGGTGGGGGATTTGGCTACTACTGAACATAGTGCACTGCTTGAACATACTAGGGATGTGGCAGAGCCATTGACATATGATTATACTAAGGCTGCGGTGTAAACTACGACTGTGGTGCAAACTGCAGTTGCGACGATATAAACTGCATCTGCAACGATGGTGTATACTGCGGTTGAGGTATAGATTGTACCACCTGAGGCTATGGCTGTGATTGTTGTACTGTGCGATGATCTTCACCTTTCACATAGTATGAGTCATACTTTCTTTCCTGAAGCAGTTCATATGCACGACAGTCTTTATCTTCATGTCCCACTGATCGACAAAATCAGCAATATAAGTTTGTCAGCTTTGTCGCCATATTCTACATGTATCAACATTCTTCATGTTGATTCCCATAGACTTGGAATATGTGGCACCATGGTACACTGCCGCAACTCAGTGGGTTTGGTGCCCCAGATAGTAGATAATTGTGTAAGTCAGGTAAACCATCTTTGGTGTGTCCATCTGCGTGACATCAAGTGCACCACAGTTCTTCACGATGTTATTCTCCCTTCTTGATATCTTGTAGTTGAAGCATCATTAGAGGAAATTTGGGGTATAAAATGGGCCTTATAAGAAAATGTGCCAACAATAAGTTATTGTGAGTTGGAATTCAAGAACCAATAGAATTCCAATAAAATGAGTCAACCATAATGGTTGAATTGACATATTTGTCATAAAAAAACTACTTTTTTTGTTGGTATTTTCGACATATCTCCCTATGTTTTTACTCAAATTTTGATCTAGAGAGCTCGTTGGATTTTTAATTTGATTCTGCATCCAAGGAGTACCCACACTGCATACTTTTGATGGACCCTGCTACCCCCAAAACAAGAAATACCTGAAAAAATGTGTTGATGATGTCATCATCACATTTGTTCAGGTATTTCTTGTTTTTGGGGTAGTAGGGTCTGTCAAAAGTATGCAATATGGGTACTCATTGGATGAAGAATCAAATTCCACATCCAATGAGCTCTCCTGATCGAAATTTGAATAAAAACATAGGGAGAAATGTCGAAAATACGAACACAAAAAGTAGTTTTTTTCTTTTTTACTCCAAAATTAATAAATATTATTTTATTATTTTAACTATTATTTTATTATTTTCCTTAGGAGGCCTATTTTAGAACTCAAAATTCCTCTAATGCAAGCTCACCAACTATGCCTGAATCTGGTTCATACCAGCTATACTTTCCCCAATAGGTGAAGCCTCTAACTTCATTTCGATCTCGAGAGCATCACTCTGTGTCGCAATCTTCTACAGCATTAGCGGTTGCCTAATATGAGATACCAATGTTATGATAAACCACTCTTTGTGTTGAACATCAATCATTTTGAAACTAACTCTTTCCATTAGTGTCTTAAATCTCTGGTTAAAGTACCAAATAGTTTCATTAGGAAATTGTTTAATCTCGTTTAACTTAGTAATATACTACGCTTTAATTTGGGATTTCTGAATTCTTCAATTAGTCCTTTCCTGACTTCATCCAATTTTTTTGTAGGGGTCCACCTAGAAACTTGTATAAATTTCATGTACCAATCCAACGCACGACCCCGAAGAGTGGT
Source organism: Pseudotsuga menziesii (assembly GCA_001517045.1). Classification (NCBI taxonomy): domain Eukaryota; kingdom Viridiplantae; phylum Streptophyta; class Pinopsida; order Pinales; family Pinaceae; genus Pseudotsuga; species Pseudotsuga menziesii. The sequence continues at coordinate 180,451 of LPNX010928865.1, read as the reverse complement.
AGCCAATTGACCCTTCTTAACATCATCGTCAGTAGTCTGTTTGATAGTCCATACTCCTCACATAAAAACCAGTACTGCTCAAGATCATCAGTCCCGTTTCCATGGAACAAAGGTAACTTTGTGTTGTATCCCTCCATCCTGGGCCTTCTTCCTATAGACGTTGATCTACTACTAGAATGCTGTTGGAATGTTGGGAAATTCGACGTGGAACTTGTGTTTCTTCCTGAATGTGGAGTAGTGCACAAAGGTGTGGGTACATTGTTGCTTGGGTTTGATCTTATTGCTATCCTAGGCGTAGTCTCGGTCTAGTCGTCCTCTTAGTCACTGTAGGGTCACTTCGTCCCGTTTGGTCTTCCTTCGCGGTCTTGCGTTTTGATCGTAGCAGAATCTTCCCCTGTCCTCTACCTCTTCTCTTGTCAAAACCTTGCCCCTCCCCTCATAATACCACTCTCTTCCTCGGCTTCCCTCATAGTCTTGTCAAAAATTGCACCCATCTACCCCTTATCCTCCATTCGTCTCCCCCATTTTGTTGCAGTATCCATCGCCTCCGCACACCAGAGTTCTACTACTTGAGGTGCATATTCACTATTCCCTTTTCATAGACAAACATCTTAATTGAAAATTATAGATACAACAAGAACCTACCTCTGGGTCCGTTGAAAAATTCCCTTTCTACCTTGTTGTAGGACTTGGTGGTGTCGACCGCGAACTTAGTGATATATCCTTCCAAGATACTATCCAACCATACTTCAACATCCTGTGATTCTTTGTTATCAGTCTCCTGCAACTCCTGAGTCCTGTATCACTTAAGAGGTCCAAGACGTTGGCTCACCTCCTTGGAAATTTGTCTTGCGATAGCTGAATCGTGCAAACCACTCGTATAGAATGATGGGGAATTCAGAGAAAAATTACTCATGTGGACCTTCATTTATGTACCTCACCAACCACTTATCCGTCGCCAGTCCAAGGTTCTAATTTTCTGCTTCAGAAAATTCTCATAGCTTCTAATCGAAGCAATCTTGAATTTCTGGTCTTGTCAGATGCCACATATCCTCCTCTCAGTCGCAACAAGGTCTCGAAAAAGGAACCATTTGTTAGCGCAAAACCAACCAACAAAACCCAGTCGATAGGGGTTCCCACTCTGTTGATGCTCAACTCACCACAACCTCCCTGAGCACCGGCCTAGACAAGTTTTACCATGTCCAACAACACCCACGAAGCGGATGAAGTCTCACTCGAGATGTTCAAGGAGAGCTGTTGGAACCAAGTTTCCACAGAATAGAAGAGGACTATGGGCATCAAAAATTCATCAACCTATCTAACAGATCTGACTAGTTACTTATTCATCAATAGAGCTAATCATCATTTCTAGTAATAGATCACATCATTTACTCATAATAGAAACAATCATACTATTGCACAAACAGATCCAGATAGATAACATCATTTAACAACAGGAAAAATCACATCATAGATCCATGTCACACATTAAATTGCATTCACCATTAGATCGCAGAAACATTAATACATATAAGATAAAAGAAACAACAACTCATATGAACTCCTATCTTATCATATTAATTCTGCGCAATTATTCACAGATTCAAAATAGTTCACAATTCAAGATCTAGTCTTTTTCCTTTCAAATATCTCTCCAAAATATCCTCAACTACTTAAGCCTTTCTCACACTTGCAATTCTACTTCTATTTACAGGCTTGCACCTTTACATTCAAGGTCCACTTCTAACTAACTCTTAACCAATTCTTAACTGAAACTACAAAATAATGACCAATATCCACAAAATATGGTCCAAAGTACAATAAGTGACATAAAATACATTAAAAAGACTATTTTCTGCCTTGTGCACCATCTTTCACTTGTGCAGTGTCTTCTGAGCTTGCGCGACACTCATGATGCCATGCAACTAACTTGTCCCAAAACCCCTTCCAACCCTACTTTGCTCAAATGAACTAGGTTATCACTGAAATAATATCAATGGACCAATGAATCTCAATCCTAGTAAGGAAACTCTATTGAACAAGGCTCTGAAATGGATAAGGATGTAATGATCCATGCTAAAACCCCATGTGAAAAATAGCTTGGAATAGAATAAGAGATAAATCTACATGCTACATCATGGTATCCTAGCTGCAAATGTATATGTGATAACACTACATACACCAAGAAATGCATGAAAGCATACTTCCAAGATTAGCAGCAACAAAGACTGGTAAGCAGGCATGGGATACATTGGAAACCGCCTATCAAGGCTTGGCCAAGGTAAATACTTCTAGATTGGATATTATTATAAGAGATTTTGAATCTATGTCAATGAAAGGAACATAGTTACTGGAATGTTTTTATACTCGATTTATTGGGTTGATAAATCAACTGAAACATCAAGGAGAAAATATAGAAGACAGAAGGGTCATTGAAAAATTGATTAGAAGTCTTCCCCAAATGTTTGAATCCTTGGTCGTGAACCTAGAAGAAAACAAAGGCCCATCACAATTTACTATTGATGAGTTACAAGCCTCACTCATCAATCATGAACATAGAATCAATAGATCAAATACATCATTATAAGGTGCATTTGCAGCACAGTCATCTATAAGTTGTGGAAGAGGAAGGGGGATATATAATTCTAGAGGCAGAGGAAGAATTTTTTCCAGAGGGGGATGAAGCAACAGTCCCATGAATGTTGTTGGTAGAGGACAGGATTAGAACCCCAATCAGCCAAGAGGTCACAAGTTTGATAAACAAAAAATACAATGTCATTATTGCAAGAAATTTGATCATTATGCATATGAATGCAGGAAGAAGCAATATGACCAAGGTAATAAAGGTCAAAACCAGTCGAGCAACACCAGCACTTCGTCGAGCACAATATTTTTGGCATTGTCATCCCCACTTGAATTCAATGTTGTACAAGAAATTCCATGTGACATATGGTGTTTATATTCAGGTTGCAACAATCATATGACTGCTAATGCAAACTTATTTTCTAGTCTAGATAAATTAGTTCAAACTGATGTCACACTTGGAAATAATGTCCAAGTCATTGTTTTAGGAAACATTATTGTTGGTATTCTAACCAAACATTGGGAGCAAAATATTACGCATTAGGTGTATTATGTCGAAGTTCTGAAACACAATCTGTTGAGTATTGGGCAACAGATACATAAGGGTTACATAGTCTACATGGAGGACAACCACTGTGTGATTAAAGACATACTTCCAAGAAACCAACTGATATAAAAAGTACCAATGACAAGAAATCGTTTGTTTCCTTTGAGGATAATTCCAAACATGAAAGGAAAGGTAAATTCAAGAGGTGCATTGAAGGCATAAAGTAAAGAAGCAGACGAGCATTGCGACAAGGAAGAAAAAGACAGCACTGAAATTCAAGCAACATTTCAATCAGATGTTTAGGATGAGTCTTTAATGTGGCATTTTAGATCTGGACATTTGAATTTTGGTGGGTTGAAGCTACTACACACGAATAATATGGTGAAAGGATTTCCATTGATCAGCAGGCCATAAAGAGTTGGTGAAGGTTGCAATTTTGGCAAGCAGCATAGATAGACTTTTCTAGTTGAAAAGTCATACAAAGCATGCACACCACTTGAGATTGTGCACTTTGATATTTGTGGCCCAATGCAGATATCATCCATGGCAGGCTGCAATTATTTCCTAACTTTTATTGATGACTTCACAAGAAACCATGGGTATATTTTCTAAAGCATAAATCTGATGCATTTGGATGTTTTCAGCAGTTCAAGGCACTCATGGAGAAGAAAAGTGGATACAACATCAAAGTATTAAGGACAGACAAAGCCTAGTGAATATTTCTTGAATGACTTCCTAAATTTCTGCAATACCCATGGCATACACAAGCAATTCACTGTGCGATATACACCTCAGCAGAACGATGTCGCCGAGAGAAAGAACAAAACCATTATGGAAAAGGTGCACAAGGAATTCAGAATTGAGTTAGACATAATTCATATAGAATCATTCCCAAGAATTGAGAAGAATTAGGTTGCAAGAAGTAAAAGGATCTATGATAGAAGTAAAGAAGGAAGAATGGAAGAAGGAAAGAAGGGAAAGGAGTTGCAACAGAAACAGTCGTGGAAGGAAGGAAGACAAGGTATAATAAGTAGCAAGGAAGAAAGATGTGACAGAAGAGGAATAGAAGCAGACGAAGAAAAAAGAGCTAAGGAAATACACAACTGAACCTGAAGTTGTGACAGAAGAAGAAGAGAGTCTACGAAAGAAGAGAGTTCGCAATGGAAGAGGAACAACGACATAAGGAAAGGATGCGACAGATTTAACAATGTCAGAAGACGTGCATTGATGCAATGAATAGAAAGTGATAGTTTAGAAATATCATGGGTACAAGGACGATTAGATTTGGCGGAAACCGCACATATGAAATCATCTTTGTAAGTTGACCTATTAGTGCCTACTGACATGTGTTGATAAAATAGGAAAGAAAACATGTTGGCTAACAGTATGAAGTCGGCTGAGAGCAACATGTTATTATCTATAAAAGGAGGAACCCAAGCTGTATACGGGTTAGCCTCTTGTTGTAGGTACAACAGATCCCATGTTTTCAATAAAACATGGAAACCCCAAATTTACATGCAAGGTAATTTTTCTGAATCCCTTAAATCATTTTTAGGCCCCTATCATATTTGTCGTGGTTTCTTTGTTCTTTAACTTAGTCAAATTTATCAAATTTATGCGTGGATTGTGTGCTTTCAATAAGTTGCGGAAGATTATCTTTTGTTTGAAATTGTTTCATTCTGCAACCTGCATCCTGCATCCCGCAACTTGCAGGATGCAGGGTTTCAAAGTTTAAACATTTTTGGAGTCTCTCATCCCGCAAACCGCATCCCACACAGAGCGAAATGAGGGATGCAGAAAGGTTTTGATGCGTGCGATTTGGTCATACCGCAACCCACATTCCGCAACTTGCGGAATGCGGGGTGCATAAAATCATTTATTTTAATGCTTTTGTTGCGTGTTCAGCAACCCGCAACCTGCAATTTGTGGGATGCAGATTGCAGAAAGGGTTGAATAAAATTTCGATGTTTTGTGATCCCGCATCTCGCATTTTCGGAATGAGGATTGCAGGATGGTGAATAAAATTTAAAACCTCACGTTGTGATCCCGCATCCCACAATTGCGTATTGCGGGGAAGACGTAGCTTGCCAACTTAAAATCTCTGTTGTGGATTCGTCTTAATCCGATGGTTGGGTTTGTTTTGTATGATTATTCAGCTTTTGGTTTGCTTCCTGGATTGACTTAGTTGTTTAATGATTTCTTTTGGATCCTTGAATTTCTACGTTGCTTGTTTCTGGTTTTTCATTTCATGAGGATTCGGTGGTTTGGCTAAATGCTTATTTTCAAAGATTATGATTTGCATCTTGAAAAGGTACTTATCAAAAGATGGAACCATGGGTATAGTTCTTGATTTTGGCAATCTGATAAATTTCACAAGCCTTTATCTTTTATTAAAAAATTTGTCTCTTTCACAATTTGTATAATTTAGGCGAGATTAAGATTTTCAGAGGTTTGTTTAATTTTTAAGCAATTTCTACACTATTATGATGATTCTTCTCCTTGGAATTATTTTATGCCTAAATTAGTTAATCAATAAAAATGAAAAGAATTATGAAATGATAAATATTGAGAAATGCTTTACATATTCATTTTTATTATTCTATCTTTTTAATTGAGAAACTAACTATTATTTATTTTTATTTTATATACAACTTTTGGAGTTTATATAAGGAGAATTTTTTTTTAAGATACATTAAAATCATTTTTTAGATCACTTTAAACCCTTAATCTTTCTTTTCTGTTTTGATAAAGCTATTTTTTATTATACTTATATTTATCAAAACACTTATCTTAATTACTTTAAAAAGAATGATTTTATTTTGAATCTTCCTGCAAGTATATTCATGATTATTTTAATGAAAATAACTTACATCATTCTTTTAGTTATGGATTTGACATAAAAGTCATGTAAGTCAAATGGAAGAGGAACGTGGCATAATATAATGTTAATCATTTAACATTATCTTGATAAAAATGTATTACGACCTATATTATATTCTCATACTTATGAAGTCATGTTAAATTAACTTACGGATGGAGTAATTCTCAATACCAGGATCCAACACAAGAGCTTTCTTTGAGAGACCATCAGACTGCTGATTATGCTTATGATAAATATGAGTGAGAGTCAAAGGAGAGAAAAGATGAATGAGGGATATGATATCTTTGCACCAATGACTCAAGCTGGGAGAGTCCAAAGATGATATCCTATTAGCCCAATTGATAATGAATTGAGAGTCACCAAAGATGGTTTGTAGAGGGATCCCCAAAAGCTTAGACACAACGAAAAGATCCCAAAGAGAAAGGAGCTCAGCTCTTGTATTTGTGCTTGTGCTACAACCAAGAGAGAAAACTAGGAAATGAGAGTCACTCAGGTGCAGCACAAAGCCAGCTCCTCCAAGGACATCAGCAGCTACCCCATCAAAAAAGCCACAAGGATAAGAGATCTGAGGACTGGGACCATGATCTCGAATCATGGAAATTTTCGGCTTTTTTAAGCCTTGTGCCGGGACTCAGTCCCTTTTCTCTTTTTTTTTGGCACGAGTACTATTTTATCTTGACTGGTAGGACCCTGAGCTGATTGGGAAGAGACTATCAGCCTTCTGATCATGTTCAGTGATTTTTAAGAATGATTTTCAAAGCCCTTTGTCACAGAGTTCAGTACTGTGTTGAACTGTCTTCTGGTTCTTTTTGCTGAGAATCTGTATCCTTGTGGCCACTTTGGTTTTGTATTATGGTATTTGGCTGAGTTTCTGGCTCCTAATGTCTTTCCAGTTCACAGGAATATCTTTTGGTGAGTAGAGGGATCCCCTTAGTCTTATTCCCAGCCTAGAATCTTGTTGAGGAAGGCTGTCATGTATAAGATGTCCTTTGATTCTCTATGAATAACAAGGTCTGGGATTTTTTATGCAGAAAAAAAAACTTACGAATGGATAAGATCAAATAATATTATTTCTCACCAGGTTGCATTCACCATGGCCATAGGTTAATTTTGATGGTTCCATACGAAAACAATCATCAAGGATCGCTGCCATATTGACGCTATCAAAAAAAGATTCATTTCTGTGATTTGGAGTTAGGCTCGCAAAAGAAGGAAATTGATTTTCGTTGGCTTTGCAAATCTCTAGTTACCGCAGTTTGTTCACGCCAGACTCTCCAATAAAAGTTTATGCCAGCCAACGAAGAATCCAATTATTAAATTTTCTGTCGCATCAAGATCGCCAGATTGTTAGTTTGTTGGGGTCTTATTTCACCAGGGTTCCAGATATTCAAGGGATGCTCACCGAATCCATGAATCATTACATTGCCATTAACAACAAAAATCAGATCGCAGAAAATTGGGATTAAATTGTGAATTGCTGAGATTGTTCCAGAATTATCGACAACCCATAAAGTAAAATCCAACGCGTGTAACCTCAGATTTCGCTAGGGATGGGATCATATAATGTGGCGTGGAAATTGTAACAAAATTGAAACAAAAGTAATTGCAGAGATAAGAACCAGCAAGTTGAAAAAAAATGAAGACCATGTCACCTGCATGATTGAATAAAAAGCTTTGTTCACTGCACCAAATATTTACCTTGTTCTACAGATTCGGTTATTTTTCATTGGATTGAAATTACTGGTTTTTAGTTTTTTCACATTGCTACTGGTATACATGCAAGTTTGTTCACCAAAGTTGCTTCATCTTTTAACCTTCCAAAATAATTATCTTTTAAGTATTCGCACAGTTTTATAGACTGATATTTTAATGTACGTTTTGAAGGTGTGAGTAAAAGAGAAAGAATGGAATGAGATGAAATTGTAAACTGAGGCAATGAATAAAGAATAATGAAATTTATGCTATAATCGCGGTCGCCAAATTACCCATTCGAAGAGGATATAATCACAAAAGACCTAACATTATTTACATTTGAATATTTGATTGAATTTTGGGAAATGTTCTTACTATTTACCATTCAGAATAATTCTTTGTTATCTTGGAGCAAATTCGACAGTGAAATCTCAAGATGAATGTTGAAACAATATATACTGACGAGGAGAGATTTAAGAAAATTACCAAGTCATAAGGAATCGGTACCAAATAAGGATGAACCAAAAGAAAAAAAAGGAGCATAGAATCGTGGTAGCTTAACTGAATCTCAGACTTAGTGGAGCAAGGCAGAGATTCTTTCTTTCTGTTTTTCAAGACTATTGTATCAATTTGGCTCTCATTAGAAGTGAAAGGGGAATTTTCTAGATGAAAGAAACAATTTTTCTTTCTCTATAAATTTCTCTGCAATTCTTAGACATTAATTCTATGTAATCAGAACAGCTCTGCATTTTTACTGAAGCTGAAAAGAAACTCAGACATTGCTGTAGTAAACCATTGTTACAAATCTTTTGGAGAATAGGAGAGGCTACTTCCAGGACTTTTGGGACGGGAATATTTCAACAGGAGAGTGAAGATACCTCTTTGTAATCGAAGGCTTATGTATTTCTACAGAACCGTGATATTAATAAAGCACTGATATTTTCATATCTCTTGTTATGAGTTCCATTAAATTTCTTTAATAGATCTCATGTTTTTCCTGTTTTGAATAGATTAATGTTGTTTCTTACTCATTTGCAAATCATTAAATGTGTTTGTTTAACTCTGATTTATCTCTGTTAATGTGGTGAACTGCTTGTTCTTCACACACCTCAAGACAACCTGTAATCTTTTCAAAACCTTTTCAAAGTAGTTCAGATTTAGATTAAGTTCATCTTCCTAGTTAGGTTTAAGTTTTCCTTTTCTTTTCTCAACTCTTTGTTTTCCTTTCTAGAAAACAGATCCACTCTGGATCAAATCCATCCATTAGCCAGTGGAGGCTACAAAAGTATCTGTGGGGGATTACCATACCAAACAACTCGAGGATAGAACAATACCTGCGTGGGATTGTTTGAAGCCTTTGGTTGGGTTTTCTCCATGTGTTGTAAGCCTTAAACACCCTTGTTAGCCACATACACAGTTGGGGCTTCAACACCTTTGGAGGGTATGTTGATGCTAGTCTCAGTAGAATATGGTAATTTACTTAGAGTCTGATTGTATTGCATGTTAGTGTGTTGAGTAGTAGAGAGGAGTTGAAGAACTTGCAGCTGAGTGCGCAAGAGTGTAGAAGAGAGTGAGTCGATCCAGGATGTGTGCAAATCATTAGTAGAGTCAAGTAGAGAGTAATAGAGAAAATAGAATATAATATCGCATGAGAGGAGGAGGAAGTCTTTATAGATAAATAATAGAGATATAGAACAATGTTTGTCACTTAGTGTGCAGACCAAAGGTGTCATATATTTCTCATGCCATATGAAGAGCGCCTTTGTGGTTTTTCTCGGATGGATTTCCATGTTAGATAATGTGTCAAATGTGTGAATGATGAATGTGATTGAGTTCTATATATATGTTGTTGTGAATATATGTTTATGTATTTTCTTATGAATGAGTTTATATGTATTTGTCGCGCTGTTATTGTTGAATGTGCTTATGTTGCATCAGGTTTGATGTTATAATACTTTTTGAAGGGATAGTTGTATCACATCTTAACTATGTGTAATAAGTATAAAGACCCCACCCATAAGCTTATGTTGAGTGCCTTGGTAGAAGACCAAGGGAGCCGAAATACCCCACCTAACTGTGGAAACCTGGTTCTGGCAGTTACCCATAGAAAGATATCTCGGGTGAGACTGCATCTGTGTCACAAGTGTTGCCAACTAAGCCTTTCTCTTTCGGGTCGATATATTGGGCTTTGTTGCGCACCAAGGAGAAACTGAACTTGGGTCAAGGAGACTAATAGGACAACAAATGGTTCCATTGCCGAGACCTTGAATCATTTTAGTGAGGGATATCTTGTGGCATCTGGAGAAGGCTGAAATCAGGGACTGGGTGGGTTTTAAAGCATTAGAGTTTGCACAAGAAGAGAGTAAAGAAGATCGGTTAAACCGAATAGAGTGGTTGGGATGATATCTATACACGGATATTCATGAAATTTTCTTTTCTGAATTTCATATTGTGTTGCATGAGTGGTTTTTCGAAGTTGGAAACCTAGCAAAGAAACTTTCAAGGAGGAGAACCGACGGAGTGGAATTCGCAATTGATTCAGCGACTAAAAAGTGTAAGTAACCATGTGTCGAGGGCTATTTATTTTTGGGTGGATAACATTTTGAAAGGATATATTACTAATTTTGTTGTCAACACAATAACCTCATATAGTGAGGTGGAGCGAAAAAAATTTCAAGGACCCTGCAAGAGATATTTTCCGTCCTTGAAAACTTGGTTGAAGATGCCCGTATGTGAAAAAAGGAATTTTACGAATGTGATAGTTGAGAATTGTGCACAGAAGGATGGATATGTCGCAACAAAACTATGTGAAAAATGCCACAAACTAAGTTGAGATGTTCCTTGGAGCTGGTGAAATTGAACTAAAGGTTGGTTATTTAAGAAGTGAAAAAAGATCTAGGTCGGGAAAGAGAATAAATATTTTCATAGGAAGATGAAGTTGTAAAATGAATAGGGGAGAAAGCTACGAGCTTGTGTCACACGTAGACAAAGGGTCTTGTGATGAAGAAGAAGAATATCATCCAATATCCGAAGGAGAAGAAGAATCAGGAGAATTAGCAGAAACTACAAGACTAGAACATGAGTACGACACACCTACAACGCATTACGCCACATACATCGCCAGAGGTAAGATCTAGAAACTCATCTACAAGTGGGTTTGTAAATATAAATAGTACTAATACTATGAATAGTGGACAAGGGATTCTGACTACTCAAAAAAATTTCCTGAGTGTATCAGGAGCCAACGTAATGGATGGGACAAACATTAAGTTGCTAATCTTTAATGGAAATGGGTTGGAAGACACAGAAAAACATTGGCTTCTCTGTGACTTCGTATGGACTGTGCAACAGATCCAAGATGAGGACATAAATAAAGAAAAAATGGTCATGAATATGTGAGGTCATAAGCTATACTAGTATATGAATTTTTCTATAATGCCAGTAATAGTTCTGTAGAAAACACTTGACCAAATTTGAATTGGAATGATCGATGAGTTCTGAAAGCTGAAATCTAAGTCACGATGCATTACAGATATTAAATAAATAAATAAGTTGCCTACAAATACTATCTGGGACTTTGACCAAATATTCAAGACATTAATGGACAAAGTAAGCTTCCAGATGTCACATGTACAACATAAGGAATGGTTCATTGCCACATTTTTTCCGCACATCCAAATTCCATTGATGCAATAGAAGATTGTGTCACAGACAAAAGCTCTGGAAATAACCATGAATCTAGAATCCTCCTCAATTGGAGAAACATGTGCACGAATGATGCAAATTCAATTGCAATTGGCTAACCTTACAGTACATATCCAAGACATAAAGAAATAAAAGAGGTTCAAGAAGAGATATGGTGTACAATATGTAGAACAGAAGGACGCCATAAAGATAATTGTCTGATACTCATTGTTACGGAGAGAAATTCCTATGGCTTGGGGTACCACAACAGATAGCTTGACTCCAGAAATCAATCATTTCCAATATGCAAGAGAAATCAAATATCTAACACTAAAGGATCAAAACTCGTACCTTATTCCGGACGCTTGAAGTAGATCCCCGTTGAGCTTTTCAACTCTAGCTTGAATTTATAAATTACTTCCTCAACAATCAGTAAACAAGACAAGCATGCTATATATATTGGTGTTAGATCTACTCTAGAATATATAATCAACAACGTATATGCCTTTGAAATCATCCATGGATAAAATATTCATTCAAACATACATTATTGGACAGGAAAAGATATTTCTATTAATATAAAATCAGAGATTACAATGAATACAACCTCTATCGGCACATCTGCAAATCGGAGAAACTGAATCCCCCACTTGGGCCTCCACCACCTCAATCCTCCATCTCTCGATAGCAAGCTCACAAGCAAAAGGAAATCTTGGGAAGAACACCAAAGTGCTCCAAGAGACAAAGGGATGCAGACTCAAGCATAAGTTCCGGCAACAATGGACTATAGTTTTTTACTCTCAATTCTCACATGTTCTTCAATGTATCCAAAGGGTTCTTTATATAGCTCTTCAATGGGGCAATGAAGGGTCGAATCCGAGCGATCTCAAGGCATATGGAAGGCCAGGAGACAAGTGATTTGGATCCATGTCAAGGAAAACTCCAAAAGAATTTGGCCTTTTGCACACATCCCGATGTACGCGGTTTTAGGGGTCAAACCCGCGTATATATGCAAGAAAGGGTTTAAAAGTCACGTATAGCAATTTAAGCATGTTTTTAGGGATGATCTTGGAAACATAAAAGGTATAAAAAAGGTCCATGGGGTCCAAAGAGTCTGCAGAGAGACAGTGGAAGGCCATACAAGTGTGATTCACCAGGTGTGATAAAATCAACTATAACAGATGCCCCCTAATGTGTGAGGTCAAAGGGGTCATACGATGGCCGAAATACATTATAATTCCATCCCAAAAGTGTAGTGATGAAGAACCCAATGGAAGACCAGCCACCCAATCAGCATAGTACAATGATACAACTCTGCATATAACTGCAAATACATATAGCAGTCCCAGATACATAAGAGTACAATGGCCATGAATATGCATGATACAAAATATGACATGTGTGGTCATCGCCACGTACAATATACATAGATCAGAGTATCCATGATGAAGATAAACAAAGGATCATGATCTCCATGAAAGTTGAAGATATATAACAGATCAAGATCTCCATAATGGCTAGAAATGTCTGACATATACTAGAATCAAGTCACGACAGCTGAAATCTCATGAACACTGGCATGATCAAGGAGGTAGCATATATGAGATGCCACCAATATTGAAGGTCTTCTACACAAACCGCTATGAGTACAAGTCCTACTATGTGAATAGAGGTGTCGAGGTTGAACATAGTAGTCCATCATCTGATTACCGGTCATTGATGTATACCATTAACAGATGCGAGATCATCCACCGATACTGATAATGGGAATCAAGGTACTAGAGTGCAAAATAACAAGTGTGAATAAATGTGTTGAGGTCGAACACTTGAGAGAATCCATCGATCAGGGGACATTGATGTATTCCCAAAGAACTGTTGATGGTGAGAGAACCTGCCACTGATGACTGCAAGTCTCAAGGAACTAAAAAATTACTCAGATTCCAATCCCAGAATAAATGATCTGAATTCGGTGGGATGAAATCCGCTGGAAGGAGGGCATTAAGGCATCCCCCGTCATCCAACACGAGGTACTCGGCAAAGCTGTATAATGCGGAAGGACTTGATCATAAGGTGCAGAAACCAGTAACTGTACCGAGAATGGATGACATGCTAAGTCAAGATAAATGAGGAATGACCGACTCAGGTTTCAACTTCCTTCGAACAAGAGCATAACGGTGAATGGTGACTGAATGTAGGCAACATAGACTCGATATACAAAACTGGGACATCTCTATGAAACAGGAGGAATCGATAGAGGCTCCATAAGGACTGGAAGCTTAAGCAGTCGGTGGAGATAAACTCAGATACACAAGTACAACTCCTAAATTAAAACTATAAATCCAACCAACAGATGTGATATACAGTGCTATGTTTGAAGGTGACACGACTCGACAGCTGCCAAAGATAAAATCTTTCCTTGTCCGACTTTTTGGTTTTTAAATTTTTTTTTTGGACTTTTTCAAATATTTAAAAAGCTTGAAAAAGAATAAAACTGCTTTATAGTTACAGACTACGAGGATACGAGTTTCATATGGGCAAACAAACTAGTTCCAAGCAGTGGAACATACCTATGCTCAGTGCAAGGATACATGTGTAGGATAGTGACACTTGGGGGAAATTCCCCTCCCAGTAGAATAGGGAATCAAGCTGTAAAGGATATAAAAGATGGCTCTGCATGGCTAGACATGAGACAAGCTCGAGCTATATGGTTGAAACTCAAAGTCACGGAAGCTGGCGTAAGGCTCAAGAAGGCAGGAAAATCTCATGATAATGCAATTACAACTTGACATAAGGGATTCCTAAGGGAAATAGGCCAGCAAAAGATCAAGAGGAGTATGTGGCTCTTGCGAAATGTCATGGAAATACTATACAATGGACTTCCACACCCTAAGGGACAAAATGTCAGCATGGGCACCAAATGCAAATAAGGCGCTAACTAGGGTACCCATGTAAGGTCAAGCTCTACCATTCACATCATGCCACTTCTAAAACAGCAAGAAGGTTCTATGACATAATAGAATGGATTCGTACCTAAGGCTATAATGAAACGGTCATAAGGTCGTGCAAAATGAAAACGGGGGTGAACGTAACCTATATGCCAATTTAAACATCATACATGTAACGGGCACGAACGGGTCAAAGTAATGGTCGAAACGGCGCTCAAAATGGTCTCCTACATCATAAATTAGTCCAAAAATGGTCCAAAATGATTAGAAACGGTCCAAACTATAGAAAAGGGGAAATTTTCAAAAATGTGAAAAATTTCTATAAATAGTAAAAAGTTCAAAACATTATATAACATTTGAAATTTTTACCCAATTGAGCTTAGAACTTCAACAGCGAATTCCAGGAGATCTAGCCGACTGAATCCACTACCGTTTTTTCCATGTACTTACCCATGCCCTGCTCTTTCATTTTCATGCAAATTTTATCAATTTCCATGGTGTATTTGGGATTCTAGGCCAATTTAAGATGCACGCCTCAGCCCACACGAAAATCGAGGATATTTCCACGTATAGGGCTATATATACACGGAAAAATACCTCAAAGTTGCGTACATACATGGTTGTTTAGCAAATAGTCGCGTATGCGGCCGCGTTCAATGTTTTTTAAGTGTTATAATGGATCAAACTTAAATTTTATGTGCAGGATAGTCCTAGAATGGAGAGAACACGAGCACGGTGATGTAGAAGGGGCAGTAAGGGAAAATCTAATGGATCAACAAGCTTTGTGGTCATGCAGGCTCTACAAGTTTTGGTGTCTTGGTGGCATACAAGCCAAACCAAGACTGCTGCAGATGCTAGTAGACTACTGGGATCTAGACTCATAGTCGTTCCAGATAGATGGGATGTCCCTCACCATAGAAGTGGAGGACATATACTTTATTACTGGACTTTCCCGATAGGGGGAAGTGGTGAACCTACGCTCTCGTGGGCCCGGAGGTGGCCTGACTATAGATGAGTACATAGCGTGTATTGTTATCCGGACACAAAGAAGGTGGGGAGTCAGATCCCAACTAACTCCATATAGGTGCTAGGCCTAAAGGCCATTCTACTGACACTGGACAGGATAACGGGGCTAGCCTCACTCCATCAGGCCTCGCGGCCATTGATGTTCTATGCCGTGGAGTGCATGAGGCCCACAGTTTATGACTGGAGTACGACATTGTTGAGCAACATGAAACAATAGCTCAGCGACTGCAAGATGGGCAGGATGAGAAAATTCGGTTAAATCAGCATACTGAGCACGTTCTTCTTCGTTCTGAGATTGAGCCCTAGAGTTGACATTCCTCTACACGGGGTACGAGATCCGGCCCAATGGCGTTGGGCAGATGCTATGCGCAGAATGGGTGGAGGTAGCGTGTCCAACCCCTATCCAACTGATTTCTTTCCATGGTAGCAATGAAAGATAGTCGCCATCTATGATTACCCCTATGCGGGGATAGATTTTCGGGGAGACCCCGACATGCTGCTACCACTAGGATCGGCATACGGTGACATTGGTAATGAACCTCGACCCTCTTTTAAAATTTTTGAGTTATTTAATTTTTTGTGTTTTCTGATTATGTGGAATCAAAAGACAAGTTTTTGGGTGACAATACATAGTGACATATTATCATATGCATGCAGATGTAGGACCACGGCAGCCTAAAGGATTCCCTTGTCATAGACGGAGGGGAAGAGGGGATGACATTATCGGTGTGGATGCGAAGCGAACACTCCAAAGCATTCATACCAACTTCATCAGGCTGACACACATAGTACCCATGGCGCAAGTCGAAGACTTGCCTGAGGCCATGCAGCGCTAGGTGGTGGGTGTACCACGAGCATGGGTGTGATTATTTCAACGGCTAGCTAGAGCTGTGGTGACATTCCATGATCACAACCCCCCTCCTCCTCCACAGGCTTAGATACCTGGGAGTGATACATTTTTTACTACCGTGTATTTATATTTTGGTGGCTCGAAAGCCCCATTTTTGTATTATGACACTATGTATTACCACATTTTGGATGTTTATAAAAAAAATTTATGATGATTGATTTATTTATTTACATGTGTAAAAATTTATGTTTGTGATGAGCTTATTGTCTATGAAACAAATGCCAATCTAACACATAGTTAGCATATGAGTCAGCAACTTGATTATTAATTCTTGGAACATGTATGTATGTTATATTGTCAAATTGTTGTTCTAACAATCTCACACGTAAGAATCTTCTTAATAATGTCAGATCCCTGATATGGTACAAACCATTAAGCTATGACACTACTCACTCTGAATCAAGACGTACCTCAAGAGAGAGAACACCATGTGAAATGGCATCCCGTAGAAGCTCGATAACGACATTATACTCAGCAACATTGTTCGAAGAGGGCCGTAAACATATGCCTCCTGAAGACAATACCTAACCCGTAGGAGTATAGATCACCAAAGCAGCATAGGCTAAGTGTTGAGTGTGACGGCTCGCACCATCCTTGAATCCTATGAAGGTGGAAGATTCCATTGACATCTTCCAAAATAAATGGAAACTAATCACAAACCCGATCACCATAAGAAAAGACCTACCTATGCAAATCTGTACAATAATATACAATAGTCAGCCTTGGCTGAAAATCATGCATAGTAATTTTTAAGATAGAGCCCATTTCTAGGCTCCACCAAGGCTGTTCCTGTGGAAATTGAACCCAGGTGTTAGAACAATTACACTCACAACAATTGCCAATTACACATGCAAATTATTCACAAAGGAGACTGAATAATGGAGCAGAACACTAATATGTATTGAATAAGTGTACAATAGCCAACCCTATGAAGTCATAGGCTGCCACAATAAATAATTACATGAGATATTCGAATGCATAAGGATGCCATTCGAATTTGGTCAAAAGCAGGCTTACTAAATCTAAGCAAATCCCCCATAGGTGCATAAAGCAGTTTCCAAAACTGTCTAGGAGCTCACGAATTGGAAAAATAAATTAGGAAAGATAATAGATGGTGGAAGGACAACTCATACATGCTTTTCATAGGAGAAAAGAGTGGAGGATGATGAGGACAAAAAACAAGTTAACTTCACCTAGTCAAACTTTCCCAATTGCCTTAAAACTTAGAAAAAGCAGGCAAGAAAGCAGAAAAAGCAGACATGCGCTAGGGAGGCCAGGAATAAAGTAGATTTGATTCCAAGAGGTTTACCAAGTGCTCCATGACTCAAATTTAGCAAGTTTTACCACTATGGATGTGTGGAGGACAACTTGCATAAGGTGGAATATGGAAACTAGGCAAATAAGACAAAAATTGGATTAATTAATGTCTAAGGTAGCTAACTATGGGTTGATTATTCTAACACCCCCCCTTAAGCCTGACTTATGAGTAAAATATCAGAAAATTATAGGGCCTAGCAACAAGGCTTAGTCACCCTTTACATACTGCATGTCCATTTAACCAAGGAAAGAGGCAAAAACCCAGTGGGAAAAATCCTCCCTTAAACATGGACAGTAAAACAAAATTTGGAAATCTTGTCATCACTCATGCTTCACAAAATGATCAGAAATCCCCAGCAGTGATTTGAGATTGCTGAATGTCTTCTCTACTTTGGTGAATATATCTGCTACTTGTTCTGAAGATGAACAGAAGAGTAGGTGAATGGTGCCATCATGCACAAGCTATTTGATGTAGTGCATATGGATCTCAATGTGTTTGGTTCTCTGCTTCTGAACTGGGTCATTGCATATTTGAATGGTACTTTGATTATCACAGTAGATAGTAGTTGATTATTCTGATTCGAAGCCACACTCTCCAAGTAACCCCTGCAACCATAAACATTGAGTTGCTACATTTACAACTCCTCTGTACTCTGCTTCTGTAGATGAGAGTGCAATGGCACTCTGTTTCTTGATTGGCCAGTTGATTGGCCCTTCTACAAGCATGAACACATATCTTGATGTTGACTTTCGATCTGTGTTGTCACCTACCCAATCACTGTCAGTAAACCCAATCAAATCAAGATCAGATTTAGCTTTGTAGAAGATCCCATGAGTCCTTGTTCCCTGAACAAAGTTAAGGATCCTTTTGGCTGCTCTCAAATGGATCTCATGAGGCTGATCCATGTATCTTGAAGCCACACTTACTGCATAATAAATATCAGTTT
>LPNX010928865.1:83072-160424 GCA_001517045.1 Pseudotsuga menziesii | reverse complement strand
ATCAATCCTCCCTTTTCCCAAACTTTCAGTGAGAGAGTCATCTCCCAGTACAATTGGTGGACCTTTCGACATGTCAAGTGAGGTGAATGCCTCCTTGGTTGATACCATATGTCTTGAAGCTCCATAATCAATGATGAAACTAGGTGAGCTTGATGTGCCAGCAACCAATGCATGAACTCTCTCTCTGTCTTCTGAATTTGATCCTCCTTCCCTCTTCTTTGAGTTGTCTGGAAGGGAGATGCCATTCTTCTCCAGGAGTTGGGTCAGCATGTCTATTTACTTCTTCATGCAGGAGCTTTCGGAATGATTTCCCTTACTGCAGTATGCGCACTTGCTCATTTCTCCTTTGTTCTTCTTCTTCTGGGGGTTCTTCTTGGAACCTTGAGGCTCCTCTGGAGACTTGTTCTTGTATCTCTTTTGCTCAGGTGGATTTTTAGCTTTCTTCTTGATTTTTTAATCCACCCTCAAATCTCCAACAACCAGAGCTTGGTCTTTGGAAGGTTAGATGGTGCCCATCATCACCAATTTATCTTGTTCTTGTGTGAGAGATTCCATGAAATCTGCAAGGCTAGGCATTTTCTAGGCTCGAGCTGTCAACTTTGTGGCATAGAAGGTCAAAAAAAACACTGAATAGTCAGGGCCAAGCTTCGAGAGTATGGCCAAGACCAGTTGATCATCCTTCTTTTCGATCCCACATTGTTTTAGCTACAAAACAAGTGCTTTGAACTTGGAAAAATAGAGTTGCAGGGATTCAAAGCTATTGGGACTCAGGGAGATCAATTCATTTTCAATTTGATGTCCCCTCATCTCATCTGTCTTACCAAAAAGATCAACAAGCTTCTCCCATACTTCATTTGGTGATGTCAATCCATCAAGATGGAAAAGGAGGTCTCTGGATATGCTCAGACACAGGAGACCATAGGCCTCATCCCTCCTGTTGTGCCATTTAATATTCTCTGTAGCTACATTGGGATATTCTTCTGTTTCCATAGTCACTCTATAGAGGCCTTTCGCTCTCAACATTATCTCCATCTCTGCTTTCCATTCAAAGAATTTAAATGGAGTCAAGATGATCTTCTGAGATTGATCCATAGCTCAGAAATTGTCCCTTCAGTCAGCAGAATGCTCCCAGTCAATGATGTCAAACCTACAAAAAAAATTGGAAGGATAGAAATCAATCTACAAAGGCTCTGATACCATGTGGAAATTGAACCCAAGTGTTAGAACAATTACACTCACAACAATTGCCAATTACACATGCAAATTACTCACAAAGGAGACCGAATAATGGAGCAGAACACTAATCTGTATTGAATAAGTGTACAATAGCCAACCCTGTGAATTCATAGGCTGCCACAATAAATAATTACATGAGATATTCGAATGCATAAGGATGCCATTCAAATTTGGTCAAAAGCAGGCTTACTAAATCTAAGCAAATCCCCCATAGGTGCATAAAGCAGTTTCCAAAACTGTCTAGGAGCTCACAAATTGGAAAAATCAACTAGGAAAGCTAATAGATGGTGGAAGGACAACTCATACATGCTTTTCATAGGAGAAAAGAGTGGAGGATGATGAGGACAAAAAACAAGTTAACTTCACCTAGTTAAACTTTCTCAATTGCCTTAAAACTCAGAAAAAGCAGGAAATAAAGAAGAAAAAGCAGACATGCGCTAGGGAGGCCAGGAATAAAGAAAATTTGATTACAAGAGGTTTCTCAAGTGCTCCATGACTCAAATTTAGCAAGTTTGACCACTATGGATGTGTGGAGGACAACTTGCATAGGGTGGAATATGGAAACTAGGCAAATAAGACAAAAATTGGATTAATTAATGTCTAAGGTAGCTAACTATGGGTTGATTATTCTAACAGTTCCCTCGTAATCCACTAACTCATAAGCACCCTTCTCTAACACATGTTTAACGACATAAGGACCACGCCACATGGGGTTAAACTTTCCTGCCCCCAGGGGTTCTTTCAATTGATCCCACAAAAGGACCAAATATCCCTCACTAAACCTCCTTGGACGGATCGAATTATTGTACTGGACCTTAACGCGATGCTTATTCACTTCTAGAGCCACCAAGGCATCTCGGTGCTACTCATCAAGTTGCTCTAAGTGGACCAAACACTCCTCCAATGGGGAAGTGTCTGGTAAGAGCTCTATGGATAGCTTCAAAGAAGGAATCTCGCACTCAACCGGCAATACTGACTCCACTCCATGTACAAGCTGATATGGAGAAAAACCCATGGTAGTCTTAACAACGGTTCTATAAGCCCACAAAGTAAGATATAACATAATGTGCCAATTCGTCTTGCTTTGTGCGATGGTTCGTTGAAGACTGGATTTGAGTGATTTGTTCACTGCTTCAACCTGTCCATTCACTTGAGGGTAGTAAGAGGAGGAATGATCTTGCTTGTACCCTAAATTTGAGGCCAATTCTTCCATCATACGATTCTGAAAGTGCGTGCCATGGTCAGTGACAAGCTCCTTCGGAATACCGAACCGAGTAATACTCTGGTTGAATACGAAGTGTACAGCTGTCTCACCGTCAAATTTAACTATAGGCATAGCCTCAGCCCATTTCATGAAGTAGTCAACAGCCACTATGATATGATAATGTCCCCCAACTGAAGCTCGGTTGCAATCCATGAAATCAAGCCCCCACTTAGTGAAGGGACCGGCGGTGATGATGGGATGTAATGGGCAGGTCGCGAGTGCATATTCCGTGCAAACACCTGGCAAGGGTGGCACTTCTGGACCACATCTACACAATCTTTAAAGATCGACAGCCAGAAATAACCCACTCTTAAGATTTTTTGGGCTGTAGAAAGCCCAAATAAATGACCACCACATGCCCCTCCGTGGCAATCATTCAGCACAAGCTCATCCTCCTCATGAGTTAAACAATGACATAAAATGGAATCTACCCCACGGCGGTACAAGGTGTTATACACTATGAGGTAATTCTTGGATACGTGACGTAATTGTCATCGTTCATCCCATGAGAGGTGAGTAGGGACCTTCAATGTTTGTATAAATATGATGATGTCCCAATACCATGGATCCAAAGTTGAGATTAAGAAGATGTGCTCATCGACAAACGTATCTTCACAAACCATATCCTCCTCCTCGCTTGGGAAATCCGATATAAGCTCCGCAAAAATTAATGATTTCTTTGATTTTGCCGAAACAAACTTGAGATCGAATTCTTGCAAGATGACAATCCATTTATTATACTTTCCCCCAATCATCCTTCAAGTGAGGATGAATTGAAACGGATTGACATGGGCTACAACCAAGGTTTGGTGAAGGAGAATATAATGTCTCAACCGTTGAACTGCATGTACGGTAGCTAAGGCAAGCTTCTCAACATGGGAATAATGGACCTCTGAATCAATAAGGTTCTAGCTCAGGTAGTATATGACATGCTCTTGGAGCTCCTCATCCTCCTGAACCAAAACCATACCAATCGTCTCCATGGACGCGGCCACATACAGTAGGAAGTCACGGCTATAGTCGGGCGGACTAATCACCGGGGCCGATGCTAAGGATCATTTAAGTGCATCAAAGGACTCCTGGGCTTGCTCATCCCAACAAAAGGTGGTGTCCTTTTTCAAAAGATGCATAAAGCCTCTAGTCAAATTGGCAAAGTTGACAATGAATCTTCGTAAGAAGTTTTCCATGCCTTGCAAACATTGAAGATGTCTATTGTTTTTCGGGGGAGACAACTGAAGTATTGCCTCTACCTTCAAAGGGTCAACTCTTATACCCTCCTTGGAGATAATGAACCCTAATAAGTGACCAGACTTCATGCAAAAGATGCACTTGTGAGGATTTAACCTGACCAAATAATGGCAGCACCTTTCAAACACTAATCTCAAATGATAGGAATGATGCATTCTCATACGAGAATGAGCAGCAAGGTCATCCAAAACTACCTCAATAATTGATTTGAGATCATGGAAGATCAAGGTCATAGCCCGCTGAAAAATGGATTCAGCATTCTTAAGGCCAAAAGGAATCTTCTGATATGCAAAGGTTCCCCAAGGACAAATAAAGGAAGTCTTATTTTGGTCCTCAGGTTTAATTTGTATCTGATTGTATCCGAAAAAGCTGTCCATGAAGGAAAAACCCTCGCTACCCGCACACTCATCCAAAATTTGATCAATAAATGGTGTGGGGAAATTGTCTTTAGGATAGGCACAATTCAAGTCATGAAAATCAGTGCATATATGGATCTCTCCCTGCTTCTTATCCACCGAAACAGGATTTGAAACCCACTCCGTCAAGGGAACGGGATAGATAAAACCTGCTTTCAACAGTTTTTCTATCTCTGCCTTAATCGTGGGTGCTTTCCTAGGATTCACTGCATGCAAGCATTTTTGAACAGGCTTAGTATTGGGATAAGTTTTAATTTCATGTTCAACAATGCGAGGTTCGATACCTGGCATTTCATCGTAAGACCAAGCAAAGATATCATGAAATTATTTAAACAGATCGGTGTACTCTTGAATCTCAGCATGGGAACATTTTGCCCCAATATAGACATTTTCAATCTTGCCAGGATCGTGAGAGATATTGATAGGAATGGTAGGAGATATATTTTCCATGTTCCCATCAACCATCGAACCAAGAGAGCTTAATGGAACCATGGGACTACCAATTATCTCACTAAGAACCTCCCTAAAGTCCTCATGCTCCAAGCGGTCAAGCTCAGGAAGAAAATAAGATCTATGATGCAATTCTTCCCAAGGTGGCTCAACCCCTGACATGGCCTCAATAATTGCTTCGTCTGAAGGAAAAACACTATCAAGGCAATCATGTGCGTGAGAAGGTTGAACTGCCCATACAGGCAGCACATACGGGTCCTCCTCCTCTATCTGTGAAGAGGAAGGACTAGCAACACACACAATATTAGCTTGATAAGCTACCATAGTTGCAGGAAACGACACATTTGTCACGATGTGCTCACTTGAAGTATTCGGTGTAGGAAGAATCCAAGGATCTTCCATATGGTTCGTGCAGAAAAACATCGATCTCACAGATGTTGAAGCCTTATCGAAAATAGACCCTATCATAAGGACATGTGCAGGACAACTAAAGCTTACCATAAGGGATGGATACATGCCCACACCCACACTCCCAGTTGCCGGCTGAGAGCACTCTACAATCGGGATCTAAGCTCCCGAAGATGCGGTAACCGATGGATTCTTGAATGACATTTGATCAATCGTAACTATCTTCCCATTAAATGGAAAGCATACAACGCGAAATAGAGAAGAAGCTATGGCTTGCATACTGTACTTCCAATTCCTACCCAGTAAGAGATTATAGTCAAGGGGTGCATCAACCACCAGTGACCTCTATCGCAACGGTCTTCCCTCCCAAACGGACCTTAAGGGAAGGAAGGATCCCATGCGGCCTAAATGATATCCCATCAAAAGTAGTCAACATGGTACCAAATTTAGACAACTTGGGGGAACCTAAACCCTTCCAACATGATAAAGACATCATAGAAGCAACAACGCCTTCGTCAATCACAGTGCGCTTGACGGTCATGTTAATACATTGTACATGAATCAAAAGAGACACATAATAAGGCAAGCGAGGCTGCAGTCCTGCGGCTTCAAATTTAATCATGGAGGAATAATTATCATCATTCACACCAAGGGAAAAAAGAAAATCCATCCTTTGCGAAGGAGAACTCTGAAGTACTTCAAGTGCAGACATCGCACAAGGAGTGTGGGCCAAATCCTCGACAACAGAATAGTTCTGGGTGGCTCAGGCATTAGGATTGTGCCCCAAACGCTTAAGGACTCCCTTAGGAATATGAGGTGCAGCTTTAGGTTTATCCACATGTTTTTCAATACGCAAAGGAGTCCCTGGTGGATCAGATTCCTTTCCTGGGTCGGGTGTGATGAACCATAGTCCTTCGCATGGGTCACAACCTTTGTAGCATGCACCATGTTAATGCAACCATGACCACTAGCCTTCAGTGGATCTTGATCACCACCAGACTGATCATGGGTCCTCAAGTTCATGTTTTGATTGTGAAGTAAAGGTTTGGTTAGTACAGCTGGGCCCTGTGCTAAGAATCTCAAGGCTTCATCGATATGAGGGCACAAGTAAGTGAGGTGATCCTCCTTACATAACTTGCAAGGAAATTTAACCTTACATTTAGATTGCTTGTTCCCCCCAGCATTTTGGGTGTTCTTGTCATTAGTATTAGCATTTTCATTCCTATTCCCACCCTTACAATTACTCTTACCCTTCTTTCTATTCCTTCTGGGTTGTTGGTTACCCTTCTGGTTCGACGATTGCACCGAAAGCACACTCGTCGTTTGGGTGGGTTGATACAAAGCCATAGCTGGTCCTGAAGCAGATTGGTTGATCGACAATTGACTGACCTGTTGCACAACCAAATCCGTAGGCTTAGCACTTGCACAACCAACAATGCCATCAGCATGTGGTCCAGATTTAACTTTGGGGTCGAAACTAGAATGCGGAGCATTGGGAATGATCTCATATAACAAACCGGATTGCACATAAATCAAGTCCAATTCCTGTGCCCTAAAAATGGCTTGTTCCTCCTTTTGAACTCCTGATGTAGAAATATCCTTCACTATATAAGGCAATAACGACTTAAGGAACCACTCAAGGAGAAACTCCAGTGGTATGAAGGCTTTAATCAACCTCTTCCGTCTACGCCACTCTTGGATATGGTCCGAGATATGCGTGGCTTTATCCTGTCGAAATGTCGACAAGAGTTCTGTACCAACGTTGTAATGCACTGGTAGCTGGAAGTGGTTGAGAAAATTCATCGCTAGGTCATCGAACAAAGCGAATGCCCCCCTAGGTAACTCTATATACCATTTTGCGGCAGGCCCTGTAAGGGTGCGTTTGAAACAGCCTTAAACGGATTGAATCTTCATGTAAGGAATTCGAAAAGCACCATAGGTGAAATGTAGTAACATGTTCACTCGGATCCTCTCCAGCTTTGCCCTCGAATTTGGGTATGTCCGAGGGAAGCTTAGTAGGGACAGCCGGCAAAGCCGGGTCATGAGATACAGGATCATTTGTCAGTCTTGACAAGTCAAGAAGATTTAGCGTTGCGAGGAAAGGGAGCCTAGGATGAGTAGGTTAGTTTTGGTTCACATAGGTCTGATTACCGTAACCACCATGGCCTTGGCCATAGTTCCCTCCTCCCGTTTGACCCATGTAGGGTGGCATGAAGCACCATAATGTGGTGTACCTTGACTATGTAGGGCTACAAAGCCATAATTAGGAGAGTAAGTGGGCTGTAGATACCCGTACCCATAAGGTGAATAACCGTGTCCATACTGCGTCCCATAATAAGGTCCATAAGACATCCCATGAGATGTCCCATGAGGCACTCTATAAGTAGGAATTTAGGCTCCGGAATTAATGACATGACCTCTAAAAGTAGGGATATGACCCCCCGAAACACCAGGAGGTACTTGAACTTGAGACACAACTGTGTGAGTAGCAGTAATACGGACATGAATCGTAGTGACATTCTGACCCGAAGGACCACGTGAATGAGGTGGAGGAATGACATTCGAAGAACAAGGAATCGAGGACGAAGGGACCTGTGAAATTTTGTACGTGGTGTTCCCTATAGTCATTCATCTTGGATCTGGTATCCTAATAGGATCACTAACCCTAGTTCTAGGAGGAATATGTGATGTAGCTTCCACCACCGGGATGGAAGGTGCAATATGACTCGTGGTCCCAAACCTCTCTGCATGGTAAGGAATGGGAGTGCCTCCAGGCGTAGTGTTAGGTTCAAACTTCGATTTGACATGAAATGCCAAATCTGTTGAAATATTGTAACTTTGAAGAATATTATATATGTATCTTTTTGTGGTCCCCGAGGGTCCTATCGGGAGAACCACTTGTATTACTTTGTACCCCGATGCTTCTAATCGGAAGAACTAATAAGAGTCATGAGGTAGTCCCCTCTAATTGTAAAGGTGGGTCATTAGCACCCCAATGTGGTTACTTGAGCCTACATGTGTAACTCGAGCCTACATGATTAACTTGAGCCTACATGTCGGATGAGTTAATTAAAGTGAACAGATGAATATAAATAGAGGTGTGGCGCTCCTCATTTGGACACACACACTCTCACTTGTGTAGCACATTAGTGGAGAAGAGAAGAGTAGCAGGAGAGGGAGGAGGATCAGGCTTTGATCTCCTTGCTGGTTTTATCTTTTACTTTTTTGGGGCATCTATATTGAGGAAGATTTTGCTGGGTTTTTCCATTTAGGGTTTTCCCAGGATAAATCTGTGTTGTTCTTGTGATGTTGTTTCTTTCAGTGATCCTATTAATATGCTTTTGTTATGTAAATGAAATGAAATACTGATGTTCTAGCTTAGCATATGAAAATTTAACAAAATCATGTGTGGGAATACTAGACATACCATAACTACCATAACTAGTGCTCACGGGTTCATAATGAGTCTCGTCGTCCAACATTCCATACCAGCGATGTGTGAATGGGGGATCATAGCTAGATTAAGTAGGTCTATCATGAAAAGTACCTATCTCAGAAATTACAGGACCTAACTCAGAAATTACAAGACCTAACTCAAAAATTACAAGCATATCAGGTGAAGGATCATAGGTAGGAGTAAACTCCCCATCATCCACTCGAAGTGGAGAAGAAAGCTCAGGAATACCATCTTCACGATCTCCCATTGTGTGTGAATCAATGTGCGAAGTAGTCCGCTTGGACCGTCTGTTTCTCTCTCCCAAAGGAGGAGGAGAGGTAGAAGGCGGAAGTCCTGCTAAACGATGAGAACAGCGAGGAGCCACACCCAAATCCACAATGACTCAAAAATATAAAAGACTCTCTAATTACGCAAACCCTAAGCAAGCTAACGTGCACAGAGCATACGCCAATAAAATCTAAAGCCAAACACAAGCAACTGTGTGAGTAGGATAAGTGAGCTCCCAAATGAAGTAGGTATGTCTCACCTAGGAGAGGCTTGAGACTCCCATACACAACAAGCAGAGGTACGTAACCAATTATTGTGGCCCTCAGCTTCAACGCGTAAAGCGACTGTGCTGTCAGGACCCCAACCTGGCTGGGACACCTACAGAATAACCCCTGCAAAGTACCCCCTCGATATCCTAGGTAAGGCAACTAAGGTCACCTCAATATAATCAATGCTCAGGCAGACAGTCACAGGCAGGATTGACCATATGGGCAAGGTAGCAAAGCCCGAAACTCTCGAAACAGCCCCCAGATATGAATATAATCCTGGAAATATCTCCGGTGCTACTCAGTTATGACTAGGGGTCATCCCAATCAATAACCGCTTACATTGCCTCATGCTTAACTCCCTTTTGAGAGGAGGATCCTGAGAAACACCAATTATACGAAGGAATTTCACACTCTCACCTGGACAGACACATACATATTGTTGTTTAGTGGTATTGGAGAATTTACTGACAATGAACTATTCCAAGACCTTAAAACCTAATCTTGTTGGTCTACCCTATCAAAGAAAATAGTGTAATTCATTTTAATTAAGCGTTGATTTTATTTGGCTTTATTACTCAAAAGAGGTAGATGGTCGTGCAACTAATGGTGTTATGACGCAACATGAAGCAAAATGCACACCTAACAATCAATGCAAATGCATTGTGTCCAATGAAAACAGGGTATGCTACTACGTGAAATGCAAAAATTTTCTTCAAATGATAACTGCAATTGTTCCTATATGAAATCCTGACTAATACTTGAAAGCAAAACCTAGTGCAAGTACCATGCAAAATGCAAAAATGCAATGCATAATGATGCAAATAAGCAAAAAAAATTGGATTTTTTGAAACAAAAATGAGATACTAAATCAAAAGAATGATTCTACTACCCCCAAACTTGGCAAGCACACTTAAAAAACACTCACACAAAGTACTAAGGTAAAATAAATCTAATGCACTAATCCCAAAACAAAAAATCGAAAATGCAATGACAAGAACATTCTTAAAAAAGAAATTTACCCTAAAAAAAAAATGTCTCTGGTCAGAAACAGAGGTGTATACAGACTCTACCAGTGTCAAAGAAGACTCGGCAATTATCAAAATTCACCTAGCAACAATCAATCTTCCTCTAGAAGTAAAGACTAAGTGCATATGCGGCTGTTCACAGTAAACCCGCGTATGTACGCGGACATATCAGTGAAAACTGCGTAATAATGCGACTGTGAGTTAAAAACTCACGTACATGAAGAAAATTGCATAAAAAAAAAGGAAAATAGACAAGTTGAGACAAACTTCACACCAATCAGGCAGTACCAGGCATACATGCCCCTAGACCCAACACAGAAACAGAGAAATAAGAGCAATTCAAATTCATTGACTGCCGATAAAAACCCCCAAAGGACAACTACTAGGAACTCCCCAGTGGAGTCGCCAATTCAGTTACGGAGAGAAGTTCCTATGGTTTGGGGTACCGCAACAGACATCTTGACTCCAAAAATCAATCCTTTCCAATATGCAAGAGAAATAAAATATCTAACACTAAAGGATCAAAACTCGTACCTTATTCCAAACGGTTGAAGTAGATCCCCGTTGAGCTTTTCAACTCTAGCCTGAATTGATAAATTACTCCCTCAACAATCAGTAAAAAAGACAAGCATGCTATATATATTGGTGTTAGATATACTCTAGCCTATATAATCAAGAACGTATACGCCTTTGAAATCATCCATGGATAAAATATTCATTCAAACATACATTATTGGATAGGAAAAGATATTTATATTAATATAAAATTAGAGATTACAATGAATACAACCTCTGTCGACACATCTGCGAATCGGAGAAACTGAATCCCCCACTTGGGCCTCCATCACCTCAATCCTCCATCTCTCGATAGCAATCTCACAAGCAAAAGGAAAGCTTGGGAAGAACACCAAAGTGCTCCAGGGGACAAAGGGATGCAGACTTAAGCATAAGTTCTAGCAACAATGGACTATAGTTTCTTTGCTCTCAATTCTCACAATTTCTTCAATGTATCCAAAGGGTTCCTTATATAGCTCTTCAATGGGGCAATGAAAGGTCGAATCCGAGCAATCTCAAGGCATATGGAAGGCCAGGAGACAAGTGAGTCGGATCCATGTCAAGGAAAACTCCAAAACAATTTGGCCATTTGCACACATCCCGATGTACGCGGTTTTAGGGGTCAAACCCGCATATATACGCGAGAAAGGGTTTAAAAGTCGCATATAGCAATTTAAGAATGTTTTTAGGGATGATCTTGGAAACATCAAAGGTATAAAAAAGGTCCATGGGGTCCAAAGAGTCTACAGAGGGACAGGGGAAGGCCATACAAGTGTGATTCACCGGGTGTGGTAAAATCAGCTATAACACTCGTGAACTATGTCACAGCAGGAACGCCGAATCCGATAAACATCCAAGGGATTCCTTGGTGTAGAATATGTCATACTAGAGGCCATCAAGAAAAAGAATGTGTGTATTTTTAGAATATTGTAAGTATACCGACTAGTCTATATTGTAAATTTTGTAAATCTATAGGGCACGATGAGAAAGATTGCAAAGCATTTCAACTATTGCAGGAGAAAATAGTTGATACCTACTTGATGAAGAATCATGAGAAGATCCAAGATGAACAAGCGCAAGCTCAGTACTAGCCTCCTCAATATCCACCAACACAATTTTAACAACCACAATATCCTTAGTCACAATATCAACCAAACCAATATCCACCGCAGCAACACTACCCTCAACCTAGGGGGTGGGTAGGAGGATTTAGTCGAGGAAGATCCCAAGTCATATGTTATAACTATGGACAACTAGGACACTTTGCTCGGGATAGGACAAGTCCTGCGAATACCTGTTCATATTGTAAAGAATATGACCATAGTATCGAACAGTGTCTGCAACTGATTGCAAAGGGCAGGATCGAACTGTGGGAAATCCCAACCCTGTGCAGAATCCCAATCCAAACCCCAAACAGAACATCGAGATGATTTATGTCATTCCAAGAGAATCAAACATTGTTGTCATCACACGGGGAGGTGTTGCGATTGGAGTAGACCAAGACACACAACATGGAAAACCACAGGTGCGACTGATGACACAAAAGAAAGTACCCTTCAATGTCCAGAAAGAAAAGAATGTATTCTTCGATGTCCGACTAGAATTCACCGACACAAATCAAGCGTCGACATTTGGACAAGTAAGAGAGATACCCAAAAGGTTTGATCAAATACTCACAAATCAACCAAGGAGAAAGGTTAGTAAGCTAAAATAATTTTTCAAAAGTTGTTTATCACTAATCCATGCTAAAGATGTTGTTGCAGAATTGACAACACTTATAGAAGAGACTCCAAAAGAGTTGTGACCCTAAAGAAGAGTTAACCGTGTCGAGAAAAGCCTTTAAAAATTGGTCGCAAGTTGCGAATGATTGCACATATAGGAGACTATGACATGTATTATATTATTTTAGATATGGGATGTGATGTCAATATCTTGACAAGGAAGACATGGGAAAACATGAACAAGTCACAACATGATTGGTCTCCCATTCAATTAAGGTTAGAAAATCAGTCGAAGGTTCTACCAATTAGTCAACTAACTCAAGTACCTGCCAAGGTAGAAGGTCTTAGAACATATGCAGACTTTGAAGTCATCAATATTGTCGGTGATACAAACCCATATCCTGCACTTTTGGGATCAAGTGGGAGATATATAGTCAGACCATAATAAACTTTAAGAGAATAATTCTGTGATTTGAAGGTTCAGAGATAAGGGTGGTCACACCAATTGATCCACTGAACGGACATAGATACGTTGAACCAGTAAACAATGAAGGACAAGGTAATTACCTGGATCATATATATAACATTATATCCTTGCAAGATGACTATATAAATCCAACAACTAATGGAAATATGAGTTGGAGGAGCGTTAGCTCTTGTACATCTGATTCAGGTGGAGCATTAGAAAATTGAAAGAATCGGATGCACAAAGTTTCCATGAGAAGATGCATAAGAATTACAAGATCTATGTGACAGGTAGGAGATGAGGCAAGAGAGCTACCCACATATGAAGGTTTTCCTAACATTGCATATTTATTACCATACTTTGAAGCAAAAGTTACAGAATCGTAGCAATTGTTCACCTTGGACTTTGTGTTGAAAGTTGTGCCCCCTAGATGGTGGGATACACATAAACAATCTATCTCTGAATGGTTGCAATGTAGAAAATTGTTGTAGATAATATTTAGAGAAGAGATCAGTTATACTGGTTGCAAGTATACAATATTGACAAATCATGTTGAACATATTGAACAGTGTCCCATCACATGGCAGGAATATCTGCGATAATAATGGGTTCATCATTTCATACATATGCTAGACATGATACCAAGGAATTGGTATACATATGTTGAACTGTGACGAGGAATGCTTGAGTGGGAAGATATAGCTAGTAGTTTCCACATACATTTGAGTTCACATATAAACACCCAACAATTGATGTTTCACTATAGGTAATGAAAGAGAAGATATTTGAGGAAATACATGTCGTAGTTACAAATTTCCAATAATGCAACATGACAATCAACCATTGGATGGAATGCTACAATGTGATAAGAAAATTGGATGATGATGACCCCCTCGACATAAACATACTTGAGTCAGAAGGTATACGTGCAGTGGAAGGTTTTGGTATTTCTAGTGACCAATTCCCAAGTCCACTTTAAATCAGGAAAGTTAATATTGGCTCGCCTAACAATCCAAAGTTCTCCAATATTGGATATTATTGGGATGAAGAGACCATAGGAAATATCACTGATTTATTGCACGAATTTTAGGATATTTTCCTTACCATATTTTCATAGATGAATGGAATAGTCGAATATCTCAGCAAAATAAAAATACCTTTGTGACCTAACGCAAAACCGGTCAAACAACTACCATACCGATTGAATCCACGATACAAAGAAAATGTCAATGCTGAATTGGAAAAAATGTTAGAGGAAGATGTTATAGAACCTAAGGAATCAAAATGGATTATTTTGATAGTAGTTCACAACAAGAAGACCTCGGGTGAATTAATATTTTTTGTCGACCTAAGAAAGTTAAATGATGCTTGTTTGCATGACCCGTTTCCAACTTCGTTTACAGATGGAAGTACTGGAGAGTGTCAGAGGGCAGGAAATGTATTCGTTCACTAATGGATTTTCTGGTTGTCATCAAATTAGGATTGTGAAGGAATACCGACACAAGACTAAATTTGTGACAAAGTGGGGATGTTTCCAGTATACAATAATTCCCTTTGGACTTAAGAATGCTCCTGCGATTTTTTCCAAAATTGTAGTAGCTGCCTTTAAATACTTTATACTTAAATTTCTTGAAGTCTACTTCGATGATTGGACAGTATTTGGGTTCATAAAATACCATATTGAGATCCTTAGAATGATGCTGGAATGTTGTCTCCAATATCAAATTTCACTCAATTTGAAGCTTTTGCGCCTTGTTTGGAGCTCTGTTAGGCCATATGGTCTGTCGCGATGGAATTTTGGTCAACCCAACCAAAATTGCGACCATTCTCGATTTACCACCACCTACTATAGTTAAGCAGTTGAGAGCAACACTGGGACACACTGGATACTATAGAAAATTTATCAAAGGATATGTGGAGGTCAGTGCTCTGATGGAATAACTTTTGAAAAAAGATGCTAAGTTGCAATGGACAGAGAGTTGCCAAGAGAGTCTAGACCCATTGAAAAATAAGATGGCTATTGCACCAATACTTGTATTTCCATACTAGAAAAAGGAGTTTCATGTTCATGTTGGCACGACGCATGATGTACTCAGCATGGTACTGAAGAATCCTGGTAAAGTATCGACAAATAATCCCATTTCCTTCGCTAGCAGGAAGCTGTCGACCACAGATAAAAAATATACCACAACAGAAAGAGAAGGTTTAGACTCTGGTATATGCGCTGCAAAAATTGAGACATTATTTGTTGGGTGAACATTTTAAGATGTACACTGATCATTCCACATTAAAATACTTGTTCAACAAGCCAGTGTTGGGGGGGAGGATCTGTCAGTGGCTTCTCCTCTTCCAGGAATTTGATTTTGAGATATTTGTTAAACCTGATCGATTGAATTTGGGACCAGACCATCTTTCAAGGATAGAAAGTGGTGAAGAGCCTACTAACCTAGATGATAATCTCCCTGATGCGCAAATGTTTGTGTTAACCATGTTTGATGATCATTATAGATACAACTTTTGAGTATGAGTTATACACTAGCCGATTTAACCGTAGCGCAGAAGAAACAGTTGGTTACATGAGCTATGGATTTCCAGTTGATCATTGGACAGTTGTATAAATTGGGTCCTAATGAGATTCTTCATCGTTGCGCTTTGGAGAATGAGTGAACATTGATATTAAATGAATAATATGTTGGTGTTGTAGGAGGTCACTCTGTAGGGAAATATACAGTGCGCAAGGTTTTGCAAGCAAGATTATGGTGGCCTACCATGCATGCGGATGCTCAAGATTTTTTTTGATACTGTGATGTATGTCAAAGGACTGGAAAGTCATCGCGAGGAGATGAAATTCCATTGGTACATAAAATAACTTTGCAGACATTTGATAAATGGGCCGGTTATTTTTTGGGTCCCATCTGTTCGACATGGAAGCGAACTGGTGCACACTATATTATTACTGTGATCAATTACTTAACCATATGGGATGAAGCAGCGCCAGTAAAGGATTGTACTATTGCAATCGCTGTGAATTTTGTATTTGAGAATTTTGTGACACGATTTAGATGCCCAAATATCTTAATAAGTGACCAAGGTACGCACTTTGTCAACCAGTTGATTGCAAAACTCATGGAAGAATTCCATATTCAACATAGAAGGACAACACCTTATCACCCTCAAGCAAATAGAGTCAGGTACTGTAACTTGGACACCTTCAAAGTATCTTTCATTAAATCAATATAAATAATCTCCCTAGTTTTTTTATGCAGGTGAATCTTGTCAGGTACTGGGATATATTTCAAATTCAACCTCATTTCAGCAACTATGATTCTAGTAGCCACTGCTATATTGAAAGTGTTCTTTTCATGATCTTTACAGTAACTAATGAAACCTCTTTACTTAAAATATTTCTTACCTTAAAATAGAGTTTCAAATATTCTTTTGAAGAAGTGTCCTTTTCTTGTATGTATTTATCATACAAGTCACTCCTGGATTTAAATTTGTCACTGGATCCTTCCTGTATCTCTGCAAAATTGTACTCCTGAACCTAAAAAGTTGTGCCTTGGATTTTTTCCTTCAATTTTTTGCTCCTAACTTCAACTAACTATGTTTCTTATTCTATCCTTAGTCTCTTTGATGTATCTGACCTTTCTTCTTCAACATCCATAACCTCTGAATGGATTCTCTTACCTATTTTTTAAATTTTGCGTGGGGTTGAAATTATCATTGTTGTTGATTTTACTGTAGCAAATGGATTTGCCTATAATTGTTATGTATCTTCTACCTCTGACTAATAATCCATCCAATTAGCCTTTTCATCTAATCCCTCCACTTCCTGGTGTTCAAACGCTTTATTTTTATTTATCTATCTCCTCTAAGAAATGATATGGTGTGGATCATAATTAACCTGATTAGCCTTCCTAAGATTCATTTCCTATAGAAAACCTTCAACCACAGGGAGTGAATCCTTATTCTTGATGATGAATGGGCCCACTTTCAGAGGAAATTTGATTTAATAATCCTTTATGAAATTTATGAAATGTTCATTTTCTACAGTCAGCTTCTATCTAATTAACTCTAGGGAAACATTCTGGGTGTTAGAAATGTTGGTAAGATGTAGGGTTCATGGAAAAAAACATAAACTCTAATTATAGTGTACCCCTTCTGCAAAAACCAATCTACCACCTTTTTGTCGGGAGAAAACTACAACATCTCCTCCATTTCTGGCAAAAATCTAGGAAGCTTACTCTAAAACATCTCTCTGTATATCTCTGCCATTATGAGGTTTATATAATTGAAGATGTTATTGCTGATTTCTACAGTAAGAAACATTTCTGGAAATTGGAGGTTCTCTTCATTGAAGAAAAAAAACATCCTAACCAAGTAGGATTGGAATCTGAAATTCCCAGTTGTGTGGAAATTCACCAATTGAGAATGAATATTCTCAGCCAATAATTCATCATACTTAAGACAAGGTAATTGATTGGATTGTGACTATGGTTGACCCAAAATCATTTTGAATAAAAGGCTCAACAATAACTCTGGGACAAATGTATCTATATCTAGACCTAAAAACCGACTCAACATCGAAATAACCAGCTGGAATTCTTCATTAGATAGGCTAACATCAAGGGGAAAATACTGATCTACAATAGACACATCAGATTTAATTCTTTTAGAGTAAAAACTTTGTTTCTCCTTGACAACGACCTGTCTGAACTGTCCAATTAGGTTTTCTTCAAGAAAATATTCCTGGCTTGAGGTAAATGATAGTGGAACTTCAAGGGAATTTCAGATAACCATGGAATTGATGGGCAAAAGAATCCTAGACCTAGAAAAATCAATTATTACTCTTTCAGACACAAAATAGTTCAAATCACACCAGGCTACAAAATCCGGGAAGTTTAGGGTTTGTTCAAGGCAAAATGATGAAACTGTGACTGGTAAACACCATGAAGGTCAGTTCCCTGGTCTTTAAATACCTGTAACTTAGTTTTTAGTTCATAAATTGGACCGAAATACAATATGGTTTCAAATACGTCCCCATCCCTCTCTTCAAATATCTCATCAAGTTTTTCAAATTCCTAGACCTGTGCTTTTACTTCCCCTCCACCTTCCTTTTTTAAATACAATTTGGCGGGTTAATATGTGGCCTACATGGATGATGGTGGATGGAAAGGTATTCATCCAACTTGGATTCCATGATGCATAGACATGTTCTTCTCCAATGCACATAAGACAAATAACCACAAACACGTGCCTTTCTCGCTTTATAATATTCTTCTCTGGTGTTTTTAGGATCGAGAGGACCGATTTTCTCCTACCGCTTTTCACCCAGTGGAATTATTTTATCCCTTCCACGTGGAAAGTGGTAAAAAATCCATTGGTTTGAGTTCCATGTTCCTCTTGTGCATGCGGGCACAGAATCGACCTCCACCGTAGATCTAATCCTCTATTGATTGCGAGTCGTTGATTATGTCCGCCCTTTAACCCCCTACCTTTCACATTCCGTTGATCCCTTCCCCTTCCTTCTTTCACGCAAATTTTCCCAGCAAATTTCATATCCATCGTCGATCTCCTTCATCCTTTTTCTATGCCAATCATTTCACCAAGTTCAAACTTCTTTATCTCCTGATCAAGTCCTCCTAGCGTATTCGACCTCCACTGTCTATCTATCTGCTACTCCAATCTTAACCTTTGAATTGTTCATGATATACCCTAAGCGCTCTTTATTTATTCCTTTTTCACCTTAAAGATTTAAAATAGGGTTTTATAGACAAATAAAAACCATGGTCTTTACTTTAGCAGCCATTTAATTACCCCTCGGTCATATTACCAAAATGTTCATATACAAGCTCCTCATTTCTACTTCAGCCTTTTCTTCTCACCTGTAAACCAAAATGGTGCTAACATCTGGTATCATTTTAATCCTTCCATATGTAATACATGATACTTTAAATAATTATTTCTATGTTTCAGTTGCATGCTTCAGAGTTTTAGATCTTCTTATATTATTCCACATATGCTCGTTTAATGCTATGAAGGTTTATTCTATTAAGTAAGACCAATTAGATCTCACCCCAATGATTATACATGTAATTTAACCCCCCCCAAGTGTTGTTTGGGTTCACATGAAAATTGACTAGTTGAGTAGTCGTGAAAGTATATTTTTCATCCTATCTCCTAATATTTTCCAAACTGAGTCCAATTATCTTTATCAGTGTATTTATTTTAGGTTTGGGTTTATATCATACTATCCACTTACATTTTTTCATCAGAAACCATTGGGTTCCACATAAATCCTTAGGCCATTGCCCTGAAGCCTTTGATTTTACCAAAGGAGTCTACCCAGTTGTGGTGCAACCCAAAGAATGTGAAGCTATCAAATTTGGGAGTCTAAGTAGGTTTCTGCAGTATGTATTTAAGCTGTAGAAGTTCCTAATATACATATGGTAAAATTTTGGGAAGTTTTAGATGTGTTTGAGACTTTGTTTTTAATTTCCTATCTTAAACTAGTCAAACTAGAGTTAATGTGTCTGAAATTCCATTTAGATACATTACAAGTGGTATCAGATCATGGTCCTTTGCACCTTCTCAAGTAATCATTGATGATTCCAAAGAGAAAGTAGTATCATGAGAAGAAATATCCAAAAGGTACCTTTTTAGAATAAGAGGTTAACTTGTAATGTCCCTTTTTTGAAATTTTGGAGAAATGCACAAATTGGGCAAAATTCGAGCTTAACTAGTCATGACTCTAGAGGATTCCAAATTTCAATAAATGGTCTCGAATTTGAAAGGGAATGGTATGGTGAGTCTTAAAACATCCCAAGGTGGTTTATGGATACTTTTTATCATACTTTATACCTCTAAAACCTTGTTTGGGGCTGATGACAAAAAGTCCAAAAATTACTAAGAAATTGTGATGAAATTCCCCCCAGGGTGTAGGCCAACTGGGATTCCCAAACCATGTACGAACCTCCAAAATTTGTAATAAAAGTATGGGGAATTATATTATAACTTGTGTAATGTAATTACACATGGTTATTAGTTATACAAACTATTTATACAAACTAGTTATATAGTTCCACATTCGTTTGATAACTTTTAGTGAAATTGCTTATGGGGAAATTGCATAACTAGCTCGATTTTGACATATGAAAGGTAGAGTTAAATGTTCAGATAGGGATGTGAAATATAGGGAAAATATATAGAATACCAATGGATACCCCAACATTATTAAACACCATATAAATCCCTTCATACAAGTCTGGTATACAACTCATTTAGTATGTGAGTCAAATACATGAAAACTAGTGAATTAGTAGCATGGAATTGCAAGAGTTTCACATATGGATTTCTTGGATTTCGACCCATGGAGAATAGGGAAATGAAATTACAGAGTAAAAAATCATATACTTCTGTCAAAACAACATCAAACTCAGAGAACATCCCTCATACATATCTCATACAAGACTCCCTCAATATTGAAGCTAAAGCCATGGAAACTAGTGATTCAATGGCATGGGAATGCAAGCTTTTCACACATGTGTTTCTTGTATTTCGACCCACAGAGGATATGGACATTAAATTACATATTAATAAATCATATATTTCTTTCAAAATATCATCCAAATCATATAATATCCCTCATACAAATCTGGTATAAAACTACTTCAAGATTGAAGCCAAATCCATGAAGACTAGTGATACAAGGGCATGAGTATGCAATATTTTCATACATGTATCTCTAATATTTCGACTTATAGAGAATTTGTAAATAATATTAAATATACATACATCATATATTTATTCTCAATCATCATAAAACTCGTATAAATTTCCTCATACAAATATGATATAAAGCTACTTCAATATTGAAGCCAAATCCATGAAAACTAGTATTCAAGAGCATTGGGAATGCGAGCCTTTCATAAATTTATTTCTGATATTTATACTTACAGAGAATATGTATATTATATCACTGATCCATACATCATAAATCAAATCTTTGGCATCAACCATCCTCGCCAAAGCGCACGAATCACTCCAACAAGTGCGCCATCAAATGAGAGTGTGGGGAATGGAGAAGAAGGAATGAGAGAATGGGGAGATAAAAATCCATTCTAATTCCTCATTACATCCTTTAATTAACTTCATGATTCCTCCTAAGTTCTAATTTCCCTCCATGAGCTTCCTCCAACTCATCTTAGTGGTTTAGTAACTCTCGTGACACTTGTCTTCCTCTTCATGCTCCAATTCTTTCCCCAATTCAAATGGCTGCCTCAGACTCCCAAATTTGATCTCTTGGTGGATATTTTTATCCCTGACATGTCATATTTGTCATATTTCAGCAATCAGTTCTGAATTTTTCATACTTGTCATAGAATATTCCATCATTTGTTGTCATAGAGTGCATAGAATCTCCTTCCAAGTGGCACACCTTGTCTTCTAGTCTCTTCCTCTTCCATGGGAGTTACCTTCCTTTACCAATTCGACTTCCTTGTCTCATTATATGATATTTGACACCACATTACCATCCAATAATTTTACATTACCCATGTGTTCGAGTTGGGATGAATATCATGCCAAGTGTGTGGGGAATCTAGTCACCCAAAGTATTCACAAGCTTCCAAGTGTCTTCATTAACCCATGCCACATTATTTTCTTAGAATTTATCATTTATGTGACCCATTTAAATGTGAATATGGTAAAATAATGTCATTTTGGGTCCCGTATCCCCTTATTACAAAATTTATGTCACCATCTCAACCTATGGAACTAGTAGGTTACTGAAACATTATTTCCAAATAGTCTTATTTGGAAATTATTTATTTGGGGACATGACAAATCCTCCCCACTTGAGATTGCTTGTCCTCAATAAATGTAAGTTTGTATGCTGAAGAAAAACATTTTTATATTCCCAAGTGTCATCCTCATTTGGTACTCCTTCCCTTGCACCAAGTTCTCTCTTATGGTTCTGGTCATTGATTTTCTTTAGCTGCAACTTGAGTAGTGGCACTCATGTACTGCAATTTTGTGTCCCCAAAAGTAAAGAGATGTGGATTGTACATATTTATATATCCTATAACATCACCACTAAAACCACAAGTATTAATCAAATCCATAAAAAAAAAATGTGCAAATAATATTTACCTCCATATTTTGGAAACCTTTTCTGAACTTTCACCCTTTTTTGCTTATGTATCATTCTTTGAAGTTGGTGCTGAGTTACCAAACTTTGAGTTTCTCAATATTCCAAGAAAATTTCAGAGAGGAACCACCATGCTTTTTTGTGCACTACTCTGATTACAATCATATTCTCAAGTGGTGAATAAATCTCCAATGTTGCTTGTTGCCCCCACAATTGAAACCAATGAGACCAAAAATGATCCCAAGGTCCCATATGATCCTGATACATGCATTGTGTGAAATGTCTATGATGAAATTCCATGAAAACCAATCATGTGAAAATTTAATCCATCTCTCAAAAGGTATCCCGCATAGGAAACTGGAATAGTGCTCTGCAAAGATGAACTCAAATAACTGAAGGTTGGTTTTCTTTCTCAAACCAATGACCAAACTACTACTCCAAGTGAGATGAAACCAAGAAATTCCAGGATCCCATTGCTGGTATTGCACCCTTCCAAAAATCATGAGTACACAATATAGGTCACGAAAGTACATAACAACATCATAAAAATGTACATCAAGAAGGTACCTCATCAAAGAATCATGAAAGTGCTTGTACATCCAAGTAAGTAAATCACCATCTGGCCCATACACACAAGCATCAAGTATTATATTAGATCTGCCCCAATGAAATAGTTGAGGATCCCATGTCCCATAATGCTGCTCCAAAAATATATAATGTGCATCAATATAATCATCCATTTGTTCTTTCATCCAAGAAGCGAATGAAGAACCTCCACCAAAATATGAACCAAGTAAGGAGCAAAGAAAACATGAAGACTTCAAGTGGCTCAAAGAAGTCTCATAAATACACCCATGAATATGTATATCATCATGAAATAACAGAGAATGTTTCAGCCAAAAATAATTTTCTTCAATCATATATATATTCCCCCAAGTGTGGGATGAATTTCCTCCGACATCAAATGGACTAGGCAAGGGGCAAGGAAAATCATGAGTCTCCAAGTGACTCAAGTGAATGCCATAGGTGCATCCATGTAGATGTGTATCATCATAATTTAAAATGGATGATGCTGCAAATGTAAAGAAT
The DNA here is from genome assembly GCA_001517045.1 of Pseudotsuga menziesii. Taxonomy (NCBI): domain Eukaryota; kingdom Viridiplantae; phylum Streptophyta; class Pinopsida; order Pinales; family Pinaceae; genus Pseudotsuga; species Pseudotsuga menziesii. Next base: position 137,405 of record LPNX010928865.1, on the reverse strand, counting down.
ATGGTTCTCTAATCATGTCATCATAAAAATGAGATATAGGAGTTTCATACTCCTCATGTGGCACCATTAAAAATAAACCATTCACTCATACTTCATTAGGATGAATGTTGCAATATATGGAAGTGTAGGATGTAGGAGAAAGAACCAACTCAACCAAAGGATTATAAAGTGCAAAATTTTCATCATGTGAAGGCTTCATAGGGGTAGGAACATTCACCTCCCTTAAAAATGCAAAAAAATCCTCATAGGTTGGTTCCAAGGTAGTGGAATCATGCACTTCTTCAAAAAGTGTGCAACCATTTTCAAGAGGAAACTCAAGTTCCTCTTCCACCACAACAAGTGATTGGCTCTCATCAAGTTCATGTTCAAAAACATCAAGAACATGCAATTTTTCATGTTTCTCAAGATCCCTCATCTCATGAGAATCCTCCAAGTAATCTACCATGTGAGAATCTGAAACATAGGAAGAAGAAAAAGTATCTTGAAACCTATCAAGAAGTTGCTCATTTTGAATTTTGAGCTTATGAATATCTTCATTATTCTTCAAGTAGGATTCATGTAACCATTCACTAAGCTCAATCACATTTTTTCTATAAAAAATCAAAGACATGAAATTACCTTTGATTTTGCACATTGCTCTTTGGATCTTCTCCATGTCTTCAAGGAATGATGGCTCCTCCATTGAAGAAACTTTCCAACAAGAATTTTATACCAATTATTGAGTGTCATGGAGTGTTCTAAGGGCCTCTTGAATATCCCTTTCACTCATATTCAAATACCCTTCAATGAAGGATGGTTCATGGGAGTGAACCTCCTCTTCTTCTTTCTTCTTGATTTGATCAACTTCTTGAAGCTCAAGTGGTGATGGGGAAGTTGATCTTGGTTCTTCATTATCTGTCACAAGGTATTCATATTCGTGATTATGAGAAATTTAGATTGTAGCAACGTTTTCAAATCTGATCTCTATATCACTAACATATATTTCTGAGCACCCATTAGTAGGTACTCTTTCATAGTTCAATGATCCATCAATAGATTCTCTTTGATTTGCACAAACCCCACTAGTAAGGATTGTGTGCTTGTATTCACTTTCCTCCTTATTTTCTACTCTGCAATCACCTTGAGGTAATTGATTCTCCACTTCATCATTCTATGTTTCTTTTTGTAATGGTGTATCTAGGCTCTTTTCACAAGTAGGTTGATTTTTTCTCATTTCATGCTCTTCCAAACTTGTGGATTGGTGATTGTCCCTTAATGAATTCACAGTTGAATTATTTTTCCTAAATTCATTCAACCAATCAGAAAAGTATTCAAAATGAATGGTCTTATGTGTCTCTCCATGATGGAAACTTCTACTACCCGCTGCTGCTAGCTTACCCCTAAGTTGGGTAGCCATCAATTCGAATCCTTGCATAAGTTGCTTGGTCTTATTATCAAAATATGAATTCAGCTATTTATTAAATTATTCTCTATCGTCCATAACTTCAATAGGTTCCAAGGCCATGCTATGATACCATTGTAATGTACCCTTTTCAGAATTTTGGAGAAATGCACAAATTGGGCAAAATTCGAGCTTAACTAGTCATGACTCTAGAGCGTTCCAAAATTCTCTAAATGGTCTCAAATTGAAAGGGAATGGTATGGTGAGCCTTAAAACATCCCAAGGTGGTTCATGGATACTTTTTATCAGACTTTATGTTAGGATTATTAATCCTCCCTTGTCCCATTTGGTCATTATGTCTAAATCAGGAGTCATGTCTAAATCGGGAGTCCTTTCAGTCTATTTTTAGTCACTAGCACAATTGGGTCCACTTGGCATAATTGGGGCACATGCACCAGTTACTAACGTGTGGGGAACACTAGTTGAGGCCAACTTCCACTGATTTCACTTTCATGCATCAATTTAGGAGCCTCCTAGATCAATCCCTATAAATTAGGAGCCACTGGGAGTGCCGATACAAACCTCCATTAGTTAAGTTCAGTTGGTGACTAGTCAAGCTCAGTTAGGAGTCAGCTACATTTAGTTCTAGTTCCCTACACTCAGTTATATTCAATTAGTGCTAGGATTGCATGGTAGCATGCAGGTGAGGCGTATTTACTCACCTACCTCAGTCAGTTAGACTAGTCAACACTGAATTAGACACTTGAGTTTGGATTTTGAACTCTGATGAACTCTAATAATGATTTAGACAAGGTCAGTTAACCATTCAGTCAAGTAGAGTCCAATCAATTCAAATTTACTCACATGGATTCGAATTGCATGTGGCTATTTAGCCATTGTACTTCATTGTAAATATTATCTAATTACTTTTGATTAATGAAAGCATTCACATTTGCAAGCCATTTTTGCATTGTTTCATTCTTCAATTGCTGAGTAAATTGTGTGACATATTTTGTAAGTTGTGTGTTGATCCATAGATCTATGTGCTCAATTTAATATGGTGTCAGAGCCTCAGCAGGACAAGGCACTTCTCCTACTATAGATCAATACTTGGATTGAAAAAAAACATTGAGAAAAATTGCTCCTTCCAGTACTGCACCAGAAGCGGAGAATTTACCACTTAATATCCCAAGTTAAAGAATTGTTGATCCTTGATCAACTATGCTGGGTTTGAAGGAAATTTAAAAGATTGCAGACTGTCGACCTTATTTTTTTTGTTTGATTTTTTGATTTATAGGTTTATCAATCTCCTTCATTGCATTCACTACAAGCAGCTCAGTCTCCTTCACTGCATTCGCTACAGCATCTCAGTCCTCTTCTTTTCATTCTAAATGAATCCTCCAATTAACCTTCTCACTCCTTTCAACTACCACCAGTGGAAAAAGGACATGGAGATACAACTACGCTACAAAAGATTCTTCAGACTCACAATGGAGACAAAGAAATATCCAATTCATTATGTTGACAAAGAAAAGTATTGGAATAGGCTTGATGAAGCCTACAGATGCTTGTGCCTCTCAATCTCTCAAGACCTTCTCTTCCACATAAATGGATTGAATACTCCCAAGGAGGTTTGGTATAAGCTTGCTTCCTTATTTGACAAGTAGGATGATCCGAGGATCTATCAGCTAGAGAATGAGTAGATCTCCCTTCATCCAACCAATTTCGAAACACTAAATGACTTCTTGACAAAATTCAAGCATCTAGTGTTCCAATTGAATCTGTGCAAGGTTGAGAAGGAGGATGATAAACTCATCCTTGCCATTCTCTCCAAACTTGGTGCAGACTATTCAGTATTTGTATCAACATTTCATTCTATGAATTTTTATACTCCAAACTGGAAGATGCATACTCTTAACTCCTTCATTGAATCCCTCACTCAGGAGCATGACAAGTTGATCCAAATGGGGATCATTCGATTTTCCAGAGATCAAGCAGTGGTTGTAGGAGGACCTAAGGTAGCGAATGATAAAGGGAATCAAAAGCATTAGAGTAAATTTCAACTCAAAATGGGCCTCCTAAAAATAATTTATAAAATAATAGTTAAAATAATAAATAATATTTATTAATTTTGGAGGAAGAAAAGAAAAAAACTACTTTTTTGTTTGTATTTCTAACATATCTCCCTGTGTTTTTACTCAAATTTTGATCGCGAGAGCTCGTTGGATGTAGAATTAAATTCTGCATCCAACGCGTACCCACTCGGCATACTTTTGACGGACCCCGCTACCCCAAAAACAAGAAATACCTGAAAAAACGTGATGATGACATCATCATCACATTTTTTCAGGTATTTTTTGTTTTTGGGGTAGCGGGGTCTGTCAAAAGTATGCCACCGAGTGGGTACTCATTGGATGCAGAATTTAATTCTGCATCCAACGATCTCTCACAATCAAAATTTGAGTAAAAACACAGGGAGATATGTCAAAAATACAAACAAAAAAGTAGTTTTTTTATGATACCTATCCCCAAATTTATATTAAAAAAGTGTTTAAGACCTATACGGTATTTCAAATTTAAAGCAATTTCATTGGCTAACACATGATGACATGGAATTTGAATCAAAGTTAAAAGGCCCCTTTTGAGTTGAAATTTCCTCTAATGGATGAGTCCCCTGTAGAGAAAGATCAATCAAAAGATCCTTCAGGTTCAAAGAGAAGCAAGAAGAATGGCAAAGGAAATACACTGTGTCCTTATTATGGAAGGGGCTTTCATCCAGAAGGATCCTGTATGATAAGAACAATTGATGAGATGTCTCTTCTTCTAAAGAAACTTAACATTACTATACCTGCTAGCTCATGGAATTCTGACCATAGAGAAGAAACTGAATAACATGAAGAGACATGCCATGCACTGAAGGCTAGCTGCTCAACAACACATGCCTTCCTCATTGATTCTGGAGCTTCCAATCATATGGTTGCATCCAAAGAATCATTCTCTTCCTCGCAGTATTTTGATGGTCCTAATATTCATATGGGAAATAGCAATAAATTTCGATCCAAAGGGAAGGGCTCTATCAAGCTTGAAATGGAAAGTTCAAAGATGTGCTTTATGTTCCCTCCCTAGCTGCAAACTTGTTATTTGTATACCAGATGAATCGTATTGGCTCTCCAAAGTGAGTCATATTTGGTCCTGACTCAGTGGAGATCACAGATATATCTACTGGGAAAATCATAGCGAAGGGTGCTGCAAATCATGCCTCCAAGGCATATGAGTTCTCACACTTCATGCCATTTTCAGAACCAGTGCACTCTCAGCAGCCACTTGCAAGGGAAGGTAAAAAAATTTCATCTACTTCTTTTGCGGTTTCCACTAGTATTGCAGATCCAGCTGTATCGCTTTATGAGATTGAGATTCAGGGTGATTTAGATCCAGATCCAGTCCCTACTTCCAAACTGGAAGGTAGGAAGATGACTGGAAACCCATCTGACACTCAGAAGGGAAAGACGCTTGTGTTCTGTCATGCAATATTACCTCCTTCAGAGAGATGCAATAGAATTCATGTAAGATGCTACATGGCAAGGAATCAGTCTCACTACATTCAGAAGGATAGAGTGAATCATACACCTCTTCATCCAGCAAGAGGCAAAGGTTACATTCCTCCTCCCTTCCTGTCAAAACCCCAAAATTTCATAAAAATTTAAAATTTTTAAGGTAGCATAAAATGTCTGAATACGCAGTTTACTAACTACTAGCGGTTAGCAGAAAATGAAATAGTCTAGCACTTAGTATTAATCATTTTCATATTACATTAACTAATACAGCTTTTATTTTTGTGTAAAGTATAAGAGATGGACCTGCACACATCTTTCTTTCAGTTTTACTAATAAGTTTACTTTTTGGCAAGTAGGTGAAATCTATCTTTGAAAACTTGGGCTTAATTAGCATTTATGCTAATGCAGATGGACTACTGGTTCTTACAGGTTAACAGGTAACGATCGATCCAGTAGGGGTTTAATTCATAAGTAGCAAGAAGCATATCTGTTGCTTGTAAAATGTTAGTAATTAACTGACTATTTAAAAGCAAGCTCTGCTGAGGTAAGGTAACTGTCTTTTATTTCATGAAAGTACTTCTATCAATCTGGATAGTAAATATTTCCAATAGAGTACATATTTCTATTTTGTCGCTAGCTTACGAGTTATGGAAATTATCAACCTATTACTTGTATGTAGAAATAAATTCTCATTAACAAGTTATAAACTTCTGTACTTACAGTATCGCCTTGATGCATGCACTATTGTAACGGCATACATTACCATCTTATTTAATAATGTATTGGTCTGATTGTTACTTGCATTCTGTAGGAATATTACTGCCTGGAATTATCCTTGACATTATAAGCTTGATTATTGTAATTAAATGCATCGTTTCATGATGGAATACTTTCTACCTTTGCTTCATAAGTCTAAGTCATAGGTAAATATATTATCAGTGTCATTCCAATGATTATAGATTTGAGCATGGTTTATTCCATTATAAAATTTACTATTATCATGTTGCCTAGCTTACAACAAGTTAATATTTATAATAACTATTATGGTATATTTTTCTACCTAGGACTTATAATCTGAAGTTTGACCCTATGTGTCATTAGTATGACTAAGATTCTTCACTATGCTAAGAACAGGTTAACATAAACATCCACAAACTATCCTTGCCAAATAATGATATGGTCTATTACTAGTATTGACAAGTTGAGTAAGTAACTAATGTCTAAGAGAGCTTATACCAAGGTGGGGCCTTGTATTTGACATAGTTTAAATACTTTTACTCTTCTATTCAAACTCCATATATTATAATCACCCAAAGCCGTCGGTTTACAAGTGATAAATTTGGAGTATAATATGTGCATATTCTATCATTGTTTTGCAATTATATAAATCTAATGAATAATAGAAAGGTCCTAAAACATGATCAACATTGGGATTATCCATGTGACAAGGTCGTTACAACCTTTCAGTAAGGTCAACGTTAAGAAATCATCGTTAATCCATATGTAGATCTCGAAGCTATCAAACATTATGATATAGTTTATTTATGAACATTGGTGTGATATATATATAAGTGTACTCCATAGTCCGTGCATGGTTGATTAAAATCATTGTTTTGATAATTTTGATGATTGAAACCGCAGGTGGACTATGGACTCGACCCTTGCATGGTTAAAAATATTGGAGGGCACGTGGTCACCTCCTATCCATGTATTGGTGATACAAAAATCTTGCAAACCCTATTTTCTTTGTCATTTGCCTCTGAAGTTCTCGCTGGCCTATGGGCTGCACTATGAAGTTTCCATGGTGGCTGTGAGGATGTTCCTCTACTAGCTTGCACCAAGGATTTTGTTTGGCGTTGTTGTGGTTTTTTCTGAGCTGGGTCTTGGTTTGCAAACCTTCTTAGCTGTGAACTCTACCTTGCGAGTATTGACTGTTGTTATTTTGTGTTTGGCTCTTGGTCATCCATGGCTCAGTCTTGCTCTCCTTCGTGACCTGTCACTACATTGTGAAGCTAAGCTTATTTACTACCATTTGTGCTCCATAGTCGTTGTCGAGTTTGGAGATTTTTGTGTGTGCATTATGTAGCTGGTGACATTCTTTTCGCTACTCGATACTCTTTCATTTACAGGTAAATCTATTTGGTTTTTCTTTTAATATGAAACACTCATAGTAAAATGTTTTTAGAGTAGGTTTTCAATGGAGATGAAACTTTGTATTAACGCAAAGTATAGTGCTCTTCTTGCAAGAACTTGTGACAGCTCGATATTTCAGTGACGAAGAGAACGCTGGCTCGCTTCGGGGACTTATGGCTCCAATCTGGTAAGCCCTAGGTTCAAAGAATGGGTTTTTACCCTACTTGTAAACAGGGTTTTTGATGGTGAAACCCCAAGCTTGAAAGCTTTTCCGGTTTCTTCGTTAGATGCGTGGATTTAATAAGTTGTTTGTTCAATTTTGTTGACAAACCCTCACTATAATGTTGGGTAGTTCCAGCATTGAGCGGGGTGTTGTAATTTGGTTAATTTTTCAGCCTTACGGCCTATCAATGTAATAAATTGGGTTTTTAAGAAGGATTTTACTTCGAGCTCAGTCTCGTTTTGCAGAAATCTTACAATTTATGAACCCGTGTAATTTAGGGTTTTTCCTATACGACTGTTAATGAAGAAAATTATTGTCTAAGATATCTTTTGTAAGTAGATATTGTTAATATAAGACTGTAACTCAGTCGTAATGTGAAATTTATAATTTTTAAACTCACCTGTCCAGAATATACTAGCTAGAGTTTTACTGGAAATAAAATCCTTGTCTAAAATAAGTTCATAAATTTGTTAATACTTAGGTTCTGCTACTTGTTAATTCGGTTTGATTATTACAGGTGTATAGTGGTATTTTAAATTGTTAACTGTATCTTATCTTGCTTGTTTATATAAGATATTTGTTTTCATAAAAGACTGTAAACAGTCTAAAATATGCTTTGGAAACTTCCTGTAAGGTGTATTTATATAATTATAAATGAAAAGGTTTAAATCTTTAAGTAATTTAAATTATATTTAAATCATTTATAAGTTAGGGTTTCGACCCTGAAGATTTTCCTTCACAGGTATAAGCCTATCTGGTAAATGTTAAATAGTTTCTACATATGTAAATATTTAGTTTTATACTAGTTATTGTTTATACTTACATTGCTTTTATTTACTAAACTGTCAAGTAGATTTTATTCAGAGTTCTTCAAAAGATAGAAAATAAACTCTGTAACTCTATTTATCTTTATAAATTAAGGACTTTTAGTATAACCCTATCTAGTTTATATTAAATATTAGTCTTAGATTTAGTTGATATTGTTAGAATATAAACTATGTGGTTAGTAGCTTGTTTATATACTTAACTGTAAGTAATCACTGTAACTCTAATGTAGTTTTACTGCTACATTTTATTCAGTTATACTAAGTAAATACAAAGAAATAGAAGTAAAACATAACAATGTTTTTCCTCCATAATATTTAACATTGAAATAAATTTATTCTACTATCTATAGTTACCCAACCCTGTCTACTATTTTCATTCTCTTATCTACTTAAACCTTCTACCTGTGCTAGAGTACAGCCTGGGGTTTCCAGGTGTGGAAAAACACAGTCTAGAAATTTATTTACATTCTAACACATTATTTTCTAATTCCATTTCATTTCTAAAATAATTTAATAAAAATACTAATTCAAACATTTCACAAACTGAACTGATAACATTCATATAGCAGTTATCTAAGATTTAATTAACCAACACAGTAAAACAAAATAACTTAGAACCTGATGAGGACAGACAACAGCAGCGTAAGGAGGCCATTCCTCCCTACCAATCTCCTGGAGAGCGCTCAAACAACGCTTCCTTAGGACCCTCGAGCCTGTTCCTGGTCTTTTTGGCTAAGAACTGGTGCAGAATGCAAACAGTAGAACTCTTTTTCAACTGACTAGTTCAATACCTTAGTAAATACTTTGGTCTCGGTAGTATGATATTCAGCTTAAAAGCTACACTAGATCAATCAGCAGTTATCCCCTCAAACACTTTCCAAATTTCCCTTCCATTGAATTTCTCTGAATTACATTCATTCAACCTAAATGATCACTTCTCCAGAATGGGCAGCCTCAGCTCTCTTCAATGGGAATTTTTATAAATATTTCCTAGGTCTTTTGGGTCAGTTGTCATTAATTGAGCCACCTGCTCTCATTCCACTTTCTTGGGTAATCATGACCCCAAATGTAGGGAGGTTGCCATCTGCAACGGTTGGAAGTGGTTTGAGGATGCTGCCACATGTCAGTTTGCTCTCCACCCCGTCTCCTCCACCAATTTGACCAGTAAAACTCTTTTAATAGCTCTCCTAAGCTGTTGTCTCCTCCTTTATTTATTTATAAATAAAATCTTCAGAATTTACATTAAATATCCTTGACCCTGCTGAGTCATCAGTTACAACTTAGCATAAAATTTAACATATTTTCCTCAAATAATATAAATTTGTTTTTGCAAAATTGGGGCATTTGACACTTCCATCATCATTTTGTGAGAATATGGAGAATTCTACATGCCAGGCCCCAGGATACTTGTGCACAGAACATCATGCATGTTGCTCCACTACATCACAGAGATTGCAACAACACATTTTGAAGTTTTTCAAACTTGAATCCTTATTCTATCTGCTTAGTTAGAGGGGAGATTTTTTCCCGTGTGGTTTTTTCCCCAGCTCCTTGTGTTGAGCAGTTACTTTACTTTACTTGCCGTAATGGGTAACCTATTGTCTTAGTTACCAGGGCCCACAAATTTTCCAAGTTAGCATTCAAGGGGGGTGTTAGGATTATTAATCCTCCCTTGTCCAATTTGGTCATTATGTCTAAATCAAGAGTCATGTCTAAATCGGGAGTCCTTTCAGTCTATTTTTAGTCACTAGCACAATTGGGTCCACTTCGCCTAATTGGGGAACATTCACCAGTTACTAAAGTGTGGGGAACACTAATTGAGGCCAAGTGCCACTGATTGCACTTGCATGCATCAATTTAGGATCCTTCTAGATCAATCCCTACAAATTAGGAGCCATTGGGAGTGTCGATACCAACCTCCATCAGTTGAGTTCAGTTGGTGACTAGTCAAGCTCAGTTAGGAGTCAGTTATATTTAGTTCTAGTTCCCTACACTCAGTTCTATTTATTTCATGCTAGGATTACATGGATGCATGTAGGTGGGGCACATTCACTCACCTACCTCAGTCAGTTAGACTAGTCAACACTGAATTAGAAACTTGAGTTTGGATTTTGAACTCCGATGAACTCCAATAATGATTTAGAGAAGGTTAGTTAACCATTCAGTCAAGTAGATTCTAATAAATTCGAATTTCCTCACATGGATTTGAATTTCATGTGGCTATTCATCCATTTTACTTCATTGTAATTATTGTCTAATTACTTTTGATTAATGAAATCAATCACAGTTGCAAGCCAGTTTTGCACTGTTTCATTCTTCAATTGCTGAGTAAATTGTGTAATCTATTTTGTGAGTTGTGCATTGATCCATAGATCTATGTGCTCAATTTAATACTTTATACCTCTGAAACCTTGTTTGGGGCTGATGACAAAAAGGCCAAAAATTACCAGGAAATTGTGATGAAATTCCCCCTAGGGTGTAGGCCAACTGGGCTTCCCAACTCATGTACGAACCTTCCAAATTTGTAAGAAAAGCATGGAGACTGGTATTAGAAATCATGGATTTTCATTACACATGGTTATTATTTATACAAACTGGTTATATATTTCCACATTCATTCGATAACTTTTAGTGAAATTGCTTATGGGGAAATTGCATAACTAGCTCGATTTTGACATATGAAAGGTAGAGTTAAATGTTCAGATCAAGATGTGACATATAGGGACAATATACAGAATATCAATGGATTCCCAAACAGTATTAAACACCATATAAATCCCTTCATATAATTCTAGTATACAACTCAGAGTCTGTATGGGAGTCAAATACATGAAAACTAGTGAATTAGTAGCATGGAATTGCAAGAGTTTCACATATGGATTTGTTGGATTTCAACCCACAGAGCATAGGTACATGAAATTACAGAGTGAAAATTCATATATGGCTGTCAAAACAACATTAAAATCAGAGAACATCCCTCATACAAATCTGATACCAGACTCCTTCAAGATTGAAACTAAAGCCATGGAAACTAGTGATTCAATGGCATGGGAATGCAAGCTTTTCACACATAAGTTTCTTGGATTTCGACCCAAAGAGGATATGGGAATTAAATTACAGAGTAATAAATCATATATTTCTTTCCAAACATCATCAAACTCATATAATATCCCTCATAAAAATATGGTATAAAACTACTTTAAGATTGAAGCCAAATCCATGAAGACTGGTGATACAAGGGCATGAGTATGCAAGATTTTCATACATGTATCTCTGATATTTCGACTTAAATAGAATGTGGACATAATATTACAGAGACATACATCATATATTGATTCCAAATCATCATAAAACTCGTATAAATTTCCTCATACAAATGTGATATAAAGCTACTTCATTATTGAAGCCAAATCCATGAAAACTAGTATTCAAGAGCATGGGGAATGTGAGCCTTTCATACATGTATTTATGATATTTCTAATTACAGAGAATATGGAGATGATATTACAGTGACATAAACCATAAATAAAATCTTGTTCATCAACCATCCTCACCAAGGCGCAAGAATCACTCCAACAAGTGCGCCATCAAATGAGAGTGTGGAGAATGGAGAAGAAGGAATGAGAAAATAGGGAGATATATGAGAATTCGACTGTATGGACCTTCAAACTGAAAATAAAAATCCTTCATTAAGATCCCATGAGAGGTCTGAATGACCTCTCCATAAACCAACTTTGAAAGGAATCCAACTCCCTCGAAACTAGTTCACTAGTAGGGTAAGTGTGCACTCACCGTGCAATGGACAAGCAAAAGCTCTCCAAAATTCCAAAGGCCAATTAACAAACGATAAAAATCCATTTGCATTCCTCATGAAATACTTTTATTAACTTCATGATTCCTCCTAAGTTTCAATTTCCCTCCGTGATATTCCTCCAACTCATCTTAGTGGTTTAGTAACTCTTGTGACACTTGTCTTGCTCTTCATGCTCCAATTATTTCCCCAATTCGAATGGCTACCTCTAACTCCCAAATTAGACCTCTTGGTGGCTATTTTTATCCCTGACATATCATATTTTTCATATGTCAGCACTCATTTCTGAATTTTTCATACTTTTCATAGAATCTGCCATCATTTGTTGTCATAGAATGCATAGGATCTCCTTCCAAGTGGCACACCTTGTCTTCTAGTCTCTTCCTCCTCCATGAGAGTTACCATACTTTACCAATTTGACTTCCTTGTCTCATTATATGATATTTGACACCACATTACCATCCAATAATGTTACATTACCTATGTGTTCGAATTTGGATGAATATCATGCCAAGTGTGCGGAGAATCTAGTCACCCAAAGTATTCACAAGCTTCCAAGTGTGTTCATTAACCCATGCCACATTATTTTCTTAGCATTATCATTTATGTGACCCATTTAAATGTGAATATGGTAAAATAATGTCCTTTTGGGTCCCATAGCCCCTTAATACAAAATTTATGTCTCCATCTCAACCTATGGAACTAGTAGGTGGGTGAAACATTATTTGCAAATAGTCTTATTTGGAAATTATTTCATTGGGAACATGAAATAACTCCACTGAAGAGAAGATACAAGGAGAGAGCGAGACATCAATAATGGATGAAAAAGATGAATTCAAAATTTTTGTGCATAGAATACTAAAAGAATTGTAAGAGATATCCAGAAATATCATCTAGTTTGGACAAGAGACTAGATAATTCATGTCCAAGCAGTTGCGAAATAAATATGGAGAATGGAGCAACATTGGCTTTCAACATGAAGGAAGGAAGGTCCCTGGTGAGACTCTCTTTTAAATGGTAGGGCCTCACAATCAGCCTCTTGAGTTTAAGGGTGAGATCAATTGTCATCCATGGCATACCATGAGGATAAGTTCACTGAAGAACATAGAGAGGAACCTGAAATGAAAAATGAATCAATTGCTTCATGGGAGGATCATTAAGATGAGTATGAGACTCCTAGTGAAGAATGTAGAAGAGCATTGCCTTTCAAGGATTTCTATGAATCCCAATACAAGGTCTTTCCAAGAGGAGAAAACATGTTTCTTTCTCACAATTTTGAGTTGAATAATTCCATTGGTAATATTTCTCTACCATATTTTTATGGTTCAACAAAATGCACTACTAGTTCATGGATCCAAAAATGAGACACATATTTTTAGTTAAAACCCATGGTTGATACGTATGCCATCAAAATGGATATCCTTCATATTGATGGTGAAGTGAATTATTGGTGGTTCCATGGCATGAGGACTATGTGTCATGACCAAGTGACAACATGTGAGGAGTTCACCAGGATATTTGCAGAAAGATTTGATCAGAAAGACCTTAAGATATCTTTCAAAGAGCTAGTGCATGTAAGACATGCCAAAACTCTTGAAGTATATATTTTTGAATTACAAAAGCTATCTATGATGGTCAGTGGAATATCTAAAGCTTGCTTGATCCTTTTATTCATATAAGGATTAACAGATCCATTAAAAGGGTTGGTGAATGTTGAAAGTCAAATTGGATGTGCATGGTACAAAAGCGACAAGGGTCAAAGAAAGTTGCACAAGAGGAAGATGTCGACAAGTGGTCGACTTGGTCACATTTTTGTAATTTTGGTCTAAGTTAGTTAGGAAGTTAGTCACACATGTGGACCATTTTGTAAAGGTACAAGCCTATAAATAGAGTTAGAAATGTAGTAGTATATCATCCTTAAACTTATCTATCAATGGGATATTGTGATCAGATAATCTTACTATAAGTATATTGTATGTGTCTTGCAAACTATTTTCTGGGTTTGGTATGAAGCTCTCGACCGAAGGATGTGTCTTGAATATCTATTTTGACATGGGGAAGTAATATAATGATATTGTTGCTGGGAAACTATCTAATTTATTTATCTACGATGCAATCTATGATGTTGTGACTGTTGTCTCCATGATCTGAATGGAGAATATTTTGTGATCTAATTTCTTAATGTTTTGCTTATATTAATGATGAGGAGTATTTTCATGGTGAATGAATTGTTGCATGTCGGTCTATTTTCTTAGTAATGGAATGGTGTTATACTAGATCTGATGATAAATAGTTAAGTGATAAGATAAAACCTTGTTCTGGATCTCTGCAAGTTACGACAGAGAAATATTAAGTGCGCAAGTCCTCTTCTCTTATGTGGAAATGTGGTTCCTGTAGCCCTGCCTCAAACATCTCGGGTGAGACAGCATCTTATTCGCATGTGTTGTTGGAAAAGGTAAAACCTATATGGGCCAGTGTTTAGGGAGATTTTGTTGAAGGGTTTCGACAGTGTGTGGACCCCTATCGACCAAAGTGTGTCAACAAATGGTTATGTTTTCGGGACCTTAGTGTGAGGACAAAGAGGACATGTTGTGGCACCTAAAGAAACCATATATCTGGGACTGGTTCAATCAGAAGGCCCTGGAGTTTGCAGTAGAAGAAAACCAAAGTTCCAGACTGACGATAGAAGAGTGGTTGGGAAGACCCATCTACTCTAATATCCATGAATATTTATTTGTTGAGTTCCTGATTATTTTGTATGAGTGGTTGGAACAGCTAACCTTCCAAAAAAGGAATTTCTAAGGAGGTGAACCTACTTACTAGACCCCTAAACTGATTCAACGACTAAAATAGGTCGACAACAGGGTGTCAAGGGATATCGAAGTGTGGCTCGACAGCATTTTGGAAGGATATATCACTAATTTCATCGTCGACACAGTCAAATGATACAGCGACACAGAAAGGGAATTCTTCCAAGGACCAAGAGGAAAAGTTTATGTTGTCTTTATAATTGTTGATTAAGATGCTTATGTGCAAAAAGGGTATACTAAAGATGAACTCCGACAAGTAGAGCCCTAGTGTGCATAGGTCATAGGTACTACGAAGACGAGGGTTGGATGAAATGATATGGGGTAGATGGTTGGGAGTTACAATGAAACTATGATGGAAGTCAAGGAAGAGTGTGGTCTTCTATGAAGTGGGGTGAGGTTCTGGCAAGAGAAGAGGCAGAAGATTAAGGAGAGTCCTGGTGTGACTTGAATAAGAAACTATGAGAGAATATCACAAGGGACTAAGTGACCCTACAATGATGAAGGATATGACCAGGTTACGCTTGAGCCCGAGGAAGGACCAACCCATAGCAACAACGTACCTACATAACAGTTCATTGTGCCACACTCATGAAGAAACACCAAATCATCACACAACTACCCTGTGTGCCACCACCAAAGTAATAGTAGTGGATCAACGAACATGGGAAGAAGGCCCATAATGCTGGGGGACGATGTAAAATTACCTTTGTTCCATGGTAACGGGACCAAATATCCTGAGAAATATTGGTTTCTCTGTGAATTAGTATGGACTGTGAAGCAAGTCCAAGATGAATACATTAAGAAGGGACAACTTGCGAAAACTTTGCGAGGTTGCGCATTAGATTAGTATATGGAGTTAATAAAAGTGTCAACAGGGCATCAGTAGAATACTTTAGCACATATTAGTACCAGGTTTATTGAGGAATTTCATAAACCTAAATCTGAGTCACAGTACATTACTGAATTGAAGGAAATCAAACAATCTCAGAACGAGTCGGTATGGGACTCCGATCAATGATTATAGACACTGATGGATAAGGTAATATTTGGGATGAGAAATGTACAACACAAAGAAGGGTTCATCGTAGCATTAGTACCACACATTTGAATTCCATTAATGCAACAGAAGATTGCGACACAAACTAAGGCTTTGGAAACTGCGATGAATCTGGAGGCTTCACCAGTTGGTGAAACTAGAGTTGGAATGAATCAAATCCAATCGCAATTGACGAATCTAAAAATTTAGTTACAGGATATCAAGAAGGGAAAAGATACCAATGAAGAAGTATGGTGTACTCGATGTTCACCAAAGTACATCACCAAGATCAATGTCTGGAATTTCATGATTAATTATAGGCTGGTGCTCCTAATCCATTGAGCCAAGGAGACTTTCCATGGTGTCCAATCTACCATACTAGAGGGCATCGACACGAGGAATGTGTATCAAAACCTGAAAATTTATTCTGTAATTTTTGTCTCTCTATTAATCATGAAGAGAAGGATTGTAGATCTTATGATTTTCTCCAAGAGAGGAAAATGGATATGTACTTCATGAAAGGAGAAGAGCACCGACCGATGAAGAGGCTGCAACCACCACAATTTCTGCAACAACAACCACAGTTTGTTCCATCACAGCTGCAATAAAATCAGATGCAGTAGCCGTAGTATACTCCGTCGCAATATACTTAACCACAGTATGTTCAACCACAACCAAATCAGCAACAGCAGCAGTAGTTTAATCAACCATCGTACCATCCCAAAGGAGGATTCCTTGGAGGATTCCAGGGAGGTTGAAATGGAGGATTCGGTAGAGGAGGACGTATGGGACAAGGATGGGGACCTGTGAAATGATATAATTGTAGTTTATTAGTACATTATCAGTGTGATTGTCCAAATATTCAACCGCAATGTAACTATTGTACTGTCGCAGATCACACTATTGAATATTTTCTGCACCTAATCACAAAATGGCAACCGAAGAATGATCCACCAACACAAAACCATAATCAGAATGTGAACCAAAATGTGAACCAACTACCAATCAACCAAAAAATTAGGCTCAGGGCCCAACAGTAGGGAAAATTTTGATGGAACCTAGGACTCAACCTACAGATGTTGGAGTCATTACTTGAGGAGGTGCGACAAGGGGAGATGATGGTCCAATCCCACATATTTGATTGGAAGCTTGAAAGAAGCTGCAGTTTGATCTCAACACTGAGAAAGATACGTCCTTTGATGCAAGAGACATTATAGAAAGGGATATGGCTAAGTTTCCTATCTATGAAATGCCACCTACTTTTGATTCGACACTTGTAGTAGAGCCATCACGGAAGGTTGTAACATTGCAAAGTTTCTTTGAAAGTTGTATGTCATTAGCAAAGGATCCTGATGCATTAGCTAAAATAGAAAGTATGTTATACCAATAAGAGAAATGGTGACAAGATTCTGCCATGAACTCGTTGCATAAGAATAAAACCAGGAGAGAGATGTGAATGAATGTCAAGATCAGTGACTATGATGTGGACTCGGTCATATTGGATCTAGGATCATAGGCTAATATCTTGATGAAGCAGGCATGGGAAAGGATGGGGAAACCACAACTAATGTGGTATCATGTACAACTACAACTGGCAAATCGGGCCAGAGTATCGCCAATCGGATGAGTAACACATTTACTATTTGAAATCGAAGGGATGAAGACTTATGCGATAACGTCGACGAAGGTATCTCATATCTCATGTTGTTGGGGATTGGTTGGGCTAATGACAATATGGCGATGGTCAACTTCAAAAAGAGAGTGACGACTTTTGAAAATCATGACATACAGATCATTTCCCCGCCAGATCCAAGTGAAGGAAAAAGATATGTCGAACCAGTAAAATAGGAAGTCATGGGAGGATGGGATCACGCAGACAATATTTCATAGGACTACATCCATCCCATTGCAAATGGGGAGATGGGCTGGCGAATTTCTATATATGCTTCATCAGATTATGATGACGTAGTGGAGAATCGGCAGAATCGGCTACATGAGGTGTTGATCTGAAAGTGTGGATGAGTTACTCTGTTGCTGTGCTGGGTCGCAACGGATGTTATTGAGCTACTAACATATGAAGGGCTACCCAATTTGACTGATTTCATCGATGAGTTCAAAGACAAGGTATCAAAGACTTAGCGACTGTTGGTGTTGGAGGAAGCATTGAATGCCACTTCAGCAAGATGGTGGGTGACGCATAAGAAATCAATTGGTGGTTGATCGATATGTTGCAGACTGATGGAAGTTTGATTTGGTGCAACAGAGGACTATCAGGGTAAGAAGTATAATGGAAGGAAGAATCACAATGATCATTTGGTCACATGTTAGACCACATGAGTGTCAAGGCCAAAGGATGAGTGGGTACATGCTTTTGTGCATACGCTGGATGAGATTCCATGAGAGTGGTATGTATCAGTAGAACTCGGAAGGGGGATTACAACATATGAATACCTAACTGTCTGCTTCAGCCACACTTTCATCTTTGCAAGTGTTGATCCATTGATACATAGTGCACTCCATCATATACGAGATGTGGTATTGGAGATAATACCACTAGAATTTCCCACTGAATCCCATGAGACACCACTGCAGTTGATGATAGAGTGTTACAATGTGATAAGAGAGCCTAACAATGAGGATGATCCACAGAATATTAATATTGCAAACTCCGAAGGAAGTCAGGATATCGTAGCACCAGAGATGACGAAAAACAAAGTCCAACAACCTCTTAAGATTCATAAGGTCAATATTGGGACTGCAAAGGACCTGAAGTTCACCAATATAGGATATTATTAGGATGAGGACACTATGGCGAAGATTTATTCCCGACCAAATTTTTCTGAAATGAAAGGGATTTTAGGGGACTTCGGAGAAATGAAAATCCCACAAAATCCAGATGCGAAGCCCATAAAGCAATGTCTGTATCGACTGACTCCACGATACAAAGAATGAGTGAAGGGTGATCTCGACATGATACTAGATGTTGGCATCATTAAACCAGTGGAAGAGTCGGAATGGATAAGTCTGATGGTCGTTCAAGATAATAAGAAGGGAAAAATATGGATATGTTTCGACCTCTGGAAGCTATATGACGCATGTCTCTACGAGTTGTTCCCAACTCCATTTACTAACGACGTACTGGAAGGTGTCGGTGACCAAGAGGTCTATTCATTCACAAATGGATTTTCAAGCTATCATTAGATAAATATTGTGAAGGAAGATCAACATAAGACGACTTTTGTGACTGAATGGGGATGTTTTCAATACACGGTGATGTTGTTTGGCCTCAAGAATGCACCTAGGATCTTCTCAAGGATAGTAGTCACTATGTTTAAATATTTCATACAAAATTTCTCGACGGTATATATGGACTATTGGACTATGTATGGCTTGGTGAAGGACTGCATTGCAAATCTGAGATTGATTTTGGAGAGGTGTCGATGGCACCATATTGTGCTAAATCTGTGGAAGTGTATATTATGTGCGCCATTTGGCATTTTGTTGGTGTACATCGTCTATAAGGAAGGAATGTTAGTGGATCTTGCTAATATCACAATAATTGTTAATTTTCCCCCACCAACGATGATGAAACAACACAGAGCAGTCTTGGGCCATACATGATACTATCAAAAGTTCATAAGGGGATATTCTGCAATTACAATACCAATGGAGAAGTTGTTGAAGAAAGATGCAAAATTTGAATGGAATCATGAGTGTCAAGGAAGTCTCGACACCCTCAAAAATAATATGGTCACAACACCTATATTGGTCTTTCTAGAATCGATGAAGGAATTTCACATCCATGTCGATGCATCATCAGTCACGTTAGGGGTAGTCTTAGCACATCCCAAGAAAAGGAGTGATTGACCACCCAATCGCTTTCGTAAGCCCGAATTCATCATTTGTGGAAAGGCACTTGTCACATGCCCCAATTTGCAAAACAATTTTATGTTATTGAGGAACGTTATGTTATTTTTTATGTTAAAGTTTGTAATTAATGACCAAGTGGGGTCAAGGATAATTTAATGTATTGAAAAATATTTTATTATTAAATAAATAAAAGATGAGACAACATCTTAGGGAAGTTGTTAAATGAGTGTGTACTGGTCACTTGGTGGAGGAGACTGGATTGAGAGCATATTGACAAGTGGCAACATCCTCAAACTAATTATAGTTGTTGCAAGTGGAAACTTCCCTGTATTTGTGGTCAAGATTCCCCAGGAAAGTGGAACATGAGCAGGTGGCTCATTAAGTAAAAACTGACCCAAAAGACCTAGGCATGCTAATAAAAATTCCCATTGAAAACAGTTGAGGCTGCTCATTCTGAGTGAATGAAGTGCACATGTGAATTCGATGGAGGGGACTAGCTGAAGTAAGTTTGAGGGGATAAGTGGTGAAAGTTAAACTTGTGCAGCTATTCTAAGCTGAAGTTCTTACTACTGTAAGGGGGACTGAGTTACTGCTGAACACTCAGTTGAGTTGCTGAGGATCTCAAGACTAAATCTCTCACTTAATACTCTACCAGGAGGACCAGGAGACAGGCTCGGCGGTCCTGAGAATTGCAGACTAGCTCTTCTCCAGGAGTTGGTTGGGAGGAATAGCCTCCTTAAGTTGTTGTCACCTCATCTATTTGACAGGTTCTACTTGTTTAGGTTCAGTTATTATTTTATTTACTGCTTCAGAAAAGTTTAAGAGTTTCTCATGATTAGTATATTGTTATTTTGTTACTGTTAAGGATAAGAAAGAACAATTATTTATACTGTGAAAGTTAGTAAAGAAAGAAAAGTTATTCATACTGTGAAAGTTAGTAACTAGTTAGATTAGGATAAATCAGTAGAGATATTGTTGGGTTATTTGATAGATAGGAAAATTACCCAAACTGTATTTTTCCATGCCTCTTGCAAGGCAGTACTCTAGTACAACAGGTATGCTTAATTCAGATAAGTAGATTTAAATAAAATTGAATGCAGATGTAAATGATTACTTCTACAGGTTTTTGTGTAATCTAATCACATATTTTTTAGCTGTAGTTGTATTATCTATTGAAATTACCTAAAATTATTTAATTACAGGTAGAAAAACAAATTAAAATAATATGTACTAGTATGCATAATTATACACAACCAAAATTAGTGAAGTGCATAGTATAAATTCAATAGGTAAACCTAAATAAATAATATAAGATCAGTAATTATTTTTAAAACTAGATTAATTATTTTAAACAGTATTATTAAATAAATAATAACATGGATAATTCAATTATAACAAAATCTTGTAAACTAGGTTTATTGAAAATAAAACCACTAACTCTGTAAACCTTTAAGAATATTTAGGGTTTACAAAATATATGTTTTCACAACAGAATAAAATAAAAAATTATATTATCAAAAACCTAGTAATAGAATTCAAAAATCACAGAAAAAGAAATACATTTCTACAATAAACAACATTCTCAGTCTTATTTACATTTTTCATTGCAATAGCATTTATTTTACTGCTAGTAAAATATTCCTTATCCAAGGTCTACAAATATTTTACTTTTAATAAGAAACAATAAAAAAATTTACTGATCAAGTAACCCTAAATATCAAAAATTTAATAACAATAATAATAACTAAATAAACAGAATTCACATAATTTTTAAAATCAACAGAGATACTGCTAATTCCATTTAAGTGGTAAAAATCCTTTTAATAATAAAAGCAATCTAAACAGACATAGTTAGTCCTGCGGCCATTTTCATTTATCTATCAAGGCTTAAAAGCCTGTTCAAAACTATTTTCTCAAGATTTAAAAAACTCACAAAATTTAAAATTAAAACATCTATCTGTTCACGACTACAAGAGCCTGTCTCAAATCAAGAGTAGCTATAACTATGGCCTTTCAATATTCTGTATAAACCCTAATCAAATCTTCAAGAAACCACCGAGTGGCCTGACAAGTAAAGTCATGGCTTAAATCCAAAGTTTAAAAACTTATCACCATCTTTTGTAATTAATGCCGAGAAGGCTCAAAAACCAAAATCAAGAAGTCGTGGTTGTGGAAGCCATATCCATTCAATACATGCAGCCATGAGGGATTTTAAAACTCACAAAACAAAGAACAACAGCATAACTGATAACCACAGCTGAGCCATCAACCACCATACACGGCGGTGCTTTCTTTCTTTCCACCATACTTTATATGCAGGAAGAACCCCAGATTGTCACCGAGGCTTACCAGGGGAAAACTCTCTTGCCAAAGATTGTGGGTAGTGATTTCTTTTCAGCTTCAGGTTCAAATTTGGGGAAACCTACACATGGAAAACAGTATCCTGTTAGTTTACCCTTTTTATTTTCAAGCAATAATGAAAACCCTGTCTTTTAAAAACTGAAAATATAACAAGGTGTTTTTACCTTATAAAACCATGTAGCAGTGAAGTCGTAGAAGCCTTTCAAGCCTGGTTCAATGGTGCATCAGAGAAGGTAAATCCCTACAAGTGGGATCACATAGAATGCAGTACAAACCTCAGCCACAACTCCCTTTTTACTTTTAATATCTTCGACACTCCAACAGAACTAAAACTCATGTAGAAAGAACAACAAGGAAGACAAGCAAACCCACATTACTCCTTACACAGGTGGAAACCACTTACAACAGCTATCAGCTTCTTACCCACTCCTCTACACTAACTCAGTAATATTATAGGGCCTGTGTGCAAGTTTTCTATAGTGGAGAATCGACATCAACCTATGGCGGCCATGAGCTCTTGGCTCGACCTTTCCACAACTTCAACAAACAAGCGCAAAGTTAGGGTTTGGGCAATATATATGGCGAATCGAGTCAACGAAAAACCCTAATCCCTAATCATCAACCACGTGTCCTTCTAATTCTTTTCAAATGATGGGTATCGGGAAATAGTAGAAATACCTGATCTTACCCTGCATAAAATCATTGGGGTGTTAAGTCAAATCCCTTTTATATCATTACATTGTAATAATACTTTGACTTATTTCGATTTCTAGGTTATAACCATAGGATAAAATCAAAATAGTTTTTAAACTTGCTCATTATACTAGACAATTTGGAATAATAATATTCTAGCTATACTCTTCATAGTATTAACAATGTTTACACTTATATAGAAGTAAGACATCTTAGATACGGGTAAATCAATACTCCCTAGAAGTACCCCACTTAAATTCTTGGATTTTGGAAAGTGATTCTTTTACAATAGAAATTTATGTATAGTTTAACTATGGCATAAGCAGTTATAAGTTTTCCTCTAAACACCTACTATGATAATACTACTTTTAGAAATTACAATTTATAACCTTTGTAATTGAAAGTTCATATAAAGCTAGGTTTATACACTAGAGAACTAGGTAAGAAGACATGGTTTAGAAGGTTTACTAATGTAGATTTTTTAGAGATTTACAAGAACTCAAATGAATATGAACAATATCATAATTCAACCTCAGCACATCAATGTGTATTTAGGGTTACAAGTACATGCAACATACCATCCCTTTTATAAAAACGTTAGGGCCTTATGTCTTATGAACAGAAGTAGAATTGTTCTTAAACGTTTTCAAATTTAAACATATAAGCATATAGTTGAAAATACAAGAAGGCAGAATTAATTGGATCCCATATTGATGGTAAACTTAATTGCACATAACCTATCCTTTCACAGTTTTGTTTTACCATCTTTATGCAGTTTGATAACATTAGCAATACCATCATTGCCTCTTACACGGTCAAGCTGCAAACAAACATTTTATTTCTAGCATTTTATCCTAATGCTAGTAGAGTATCTTTATTGGTCTGGAATTTTACTAGAAAAAACTGCTTACCTGTTTGGAACCTGTAAAAGAACCTGTAAGCCCCGATTTCATCTAATATTCTTTCCTACTTGACAAAATAAGACAATAACACACTTAGCATCGGTTTAAGATACAGTATTCTTTTCTCACCTTTTGAATAACATAAACGGATGTGTTTAACATTCCTAACATATTACTTTAAGATAAACTAATAATTTATACAGAAACAAAGAAAAGAAATACTCTATGTTATTATAACTGTTTGAGTATTTGCTAACAGTTAATGGTTCATTGGCAATAACAACCTTGACATTCTATGTTACATGAATAATTTTAATTTTTTACGAATTTTTGGGTTATTACATGAACTACACGACAATGAAGCAAGAAGGATTGGCGATGGTGTATGCGCTGCAAAAAAATTTGCCACTATCTATTGGGAGGAAACTTCAAGATGTTCACTGATCATTCCGGTTTAAAATATCTGGTCAAAAAGACTGTGTTGGGGGAGAATATTTTCCAATCTACTACTCTTCCAAGAATGTGATTTCAAGATTATTGTGAAGTCAGGTCGATTGAATGTCGGACTCAATCATTTGTCAAGGACTGAGACAGGAAAAGAACCAACCAACATCAAGGATGGATTACCTGATGCGTAGTAGTTTAAATTTGGAATGGTCTATGATCATTATGAGCAAATTATTCAGTTCTTATCGACAGGGAAAGAGACATATGATTTCACCACTAGTCAAAAGAAGCAATTGGTCATTCAAGCTACAGAATTTCAGCTAATTACTAGGCAACTCTACAAGATGGGGCCGTATGAGATTCTACGCTGATATTTTTTACCACATGAGTAAGAAAGGATATTGGTCGAAGCACATAATGAAGTTACAGGAGGACACTACGAAGTTCGATCAACCACCAGGAATATACTCTTGTTGTAGGTACAACACATCCCATGTCATTTTGACACGAGATACCAATTACATGTATAAAGATTACTCGGTAAGACTCTTCATAATCTTAAAGGGATTCCTTAAGATTTTATTTCTTGACCCTTGGGATACATTAACTTAGCCAAATTTCCAAAAAAATCCATGTTTAATTTATTTGTTGTTAACACAATAAGATTGGGTTTTTGTTTGGGTTATTTTCCATCCCGCATCCCACAACCCGCAAGTTGCAGAATGCAGGAAACCTGTTATTTTGACATTTCATTTTTAAACCTGCATCCCGCAAAGGTGGGATGCGGGAGAATATTTATGTGTGTTTGTTTTAATCAACCCACATCCCGCATCCTGCAAGTTGCGGAGTGCGGGTTGTGGGGTCATCATTCGTTTGCATTGTGGCGTGTGTATTTCTGCATTTCGCATCCTGCATCCTGCAAGATGTGGAATACAGGGTGCAGAGCCAATTGAATAAATTTTTTGGTAGTTTGCGTACCTGCATCCCGCAACCCGCAAGTTGTGGAATGCGGGTTGCGGAACAATTAATAAATTTGCAATTTTTTTTTTGATCCCGCATCCTGCAAAGCTGATCCTAAATGTTCTTTTTCTTTTTACCCTCATCTGACGGTCTGTATTATTTATCGGGAATTATAAATATGATAGTTTTGATTTACGATTTTTTCACTATTTTTACTGCTGTAATTCTCTCTTCTATGTGATTTTTACTTCCAGATTTTACTACGCAACCCTAACAATGATTACTGCAGTTCCAGGTTGGTTACTAGGTTATTGTCTCACATTTTGAATTGATTATTGTACTTACTGTCTAATTCATTTTCAACTTCTAGTATAAATATTCAAAAATGACACATGGTGACATCAAAAACCCCTAGAATTACCAGGAGTAAAAACCTCCAGAAGGATATGTTCACCAAAAACCCGAACTTCTATGTCTTTTCTGATACCAGCAGTTGTGTTACTTAAACTTATCATTTAGACTGGTCCAAGGTTTACTCAATTTTCGATAACAATGACCTCTTAGATTTCCAGAGTGACCAAACGGTTTATGAGAGAATTAGAGATTCTAGCTTGCATATGATTTCCGCCAAACCAGCCATCCTACCTTATAACGATGTTGTGTGATGGATTATTGAACACACCAATGTGAAATATCATTCTTTCAATACCAATACCGAGTCTCAGCTAGAAAATTTCCGCTCAGAAACCTTTGTCAAGATTTATGCCCTTAAACCTTATATCCAGCTCCTAGATGCAGATTTTGTTAACACTTCCAAATCCAAATTCAATTTCTACCAGATACTCAAATCCTGGATGACAGAACCCTGCAAATTTTCCAAGAGGAAAGATCAATTATACCCTATCGAGTGGTTCAAAGAGCCTTACTCCTTGTTAGTAGCCATGTTGTGTAGGCTTTACGACCTTCCCAACTATTCTTTCTTCAAAGAGGAATGGGATCCTATCACTCATCACATTATTACCATCGGTGAATCTTTCCCTTAGGCCTCAATTCTATCACTGAAACTTAAAAATACAATTCAAGATTTCCAGAAAGCCACTGCTAAGAAAAAGCCCAATTTTTACCTCACTGCCTTCAGTGTAGATATATTCTGTGCTGATTTCCATTACCCTAATTTGGTGTGGAGTTGGCAATTGTCGGCCCCGCTTGTACATATTTACCATTCTGAACTCTGGGATAGTAACTATGTTACTCGACTCTATGATATATGTGAAATTTTTCATGGCAGGGTGTACTTTCTGATTTTCAATAAAGAAGCCCATGCGTTCTCGCCGGAAGAAAAATCTCTCATAGCCACTATGGGAGACTGGTATGTGAGTGAATATTCCACCTACATCAGGTTTTATGGTATAAACACAGCTCACATGTTGCCTAAGGTGGTCCCAGAAAGTTTGGTCTTGGAAGACATCTCATTTCAGACAGTTACAGAGGGAATATACAAGAAATGTGCTGCACCAAAGAGAAAAATATGGCCCATGTTTCCTATTACACTTGGATCTTTAAGAGTTCCCTCTTCTACTTGGGCATCGGAGCTTAGTGACCATATCATGTCACTTAAACTTGGTTTTGCATGCAAGAGGAAGCATGATCCTAAAGGGATTATCGACTTACACCTGAGGAAAAATCATTTCAAAACAGGTTATGTTCATGAAGAGACTCTGGATGATTTCATTTATCAGGGAGTAGACACATTTTGTGAAGTCCTGGCAAGGGCTAAGAGCAAAGAAGAGAAGATTCATATCCTGCAGTATCAGAAGGAGATCAGAGACAGGGTAAAACATTATAGATCTATGGAGTTGGACATCCTGGAAAGGATGGCAAAAGAGAGGGAAGAAAAGGAAGCTCAAGCTACAACAAAAAAAGTTTAGGCATCCAAAAATGCCTTGGTCGGAACCAGCTCAGACTTGGATAAAGGGAAAGCTCCCATGGGAGAAAATCCTTAGGTATATGTAGGACAAGAGGTTAGAGATTATTTGCAGACTTCAGAGTAGATAAAGAAGAGGCTGAACAAATTGACTTCAGCACTGAATACTCATGAAGTTGCAACCTCACACCCAATTGAGGATTCTCAAATGACTACTGTCAATGATAATATTCAATCTGTACTAGCATAGATAGAAAAAGATCCTCTTAAATGGATACAATCATTAATCTCATCTGCTCCTGCCTCTACCATTGACTTGACCCATTTGGAGGAAGAGGAGGACATAATTTCTCTTGTGCCTATTACTGTTGAGACTAACAATGATTTTCAAAATCTCACCAATGATAGTAATGGAAATCCTTCATCCTCTATCCCTCAATCTCAACCTTTATGTCAGTCTGCTCCCTCTTCTTCCACAATACTTCTTTCTTCAAAAATGGCTTTGTCATCATTTTCTGATGGTTCTGTTGTGACACCTTTTATGATAGAGCTCTACCATAATGCCACTTGTCTGCCTGAGTCAATCACACATGTTCCTAGGGTGGAACCTATTCCCTCATCTATTGAGACTCCATTTTTCAAAATCCCTTTGCATATCCCTTCAATTAGCTCAGTTTCATCACCTATGTCTAAGAAAATTGTAATAATATCACCATCATCATTTCTTAAGGCTTCTACTATGCAATTTCCTTTTGTGGAATCTTCTGTTCGGGACATTTCTTCAGTCCCTGAAGTGACTCTTGTTCAGAATGTTACTTCCTCCCCTACCACCTCTCATATCACTATGCCTATTCCCTCTCAAACCATAACTTAGACTTCATCTTTGATATCCACAGGCCTAACCATACCTCCTATTGATGAGGTCAGAGATGAGTTTAATGAAGACTTTGTGGTATCTTTAGGTGAATATCGATATAGTAAAGCAGAGAAATATGTGGTAAGAAGGGGCAAGAAGAGGGGCAGAGATCATAACGATATAGATATGTCAATGGTGAATGAATTTTTATGGACACCCCAATGAACTGATCCACAAGCTTATGCTATAGATGCACCTTCTATTCTAGGAGAATTCACAGGTGCCAATATAGATGTTGTCAACTCTCTAAACAGAGAGTTTGATAAGCAAAAGGCCAAAATTATCAGCTTGAAAGAAGCACTAGAGGAACTCAAGAAACAACATGAGGACAAACAGGATGAACTCCAACTGAAGAATGTTGCTTTCAGTGAAGAGTTGCAGAAAGAAAAGAATGATAATGCTACTCTGGCTAAAAAGGTTGCAGCATTAGAGAGGCAGAATGAAGATGCAACTGCAAGTGCAGCTTCATCTTCATTTTCTAGGTTTTCCCAAGAAGAGCTTAAAAAGTTTGCTACCAGAACTAATAGGGAACATTTTGATTTGGTATGTGAGTTGTTTTGAAATATTTCGGATATATTTGAAACTCATACTGTGTTTGACAAGATGTTTGCAGTTTTGGAGGACCTAATTGAGAAAAGACAGCAGGCTTCAAAAGCTTATGATGAAGTTGTTGATTGGCATAGGTACATAAAGGAGAGACCTGATAATATCACTCTTCTCACCCATTTTCAGTTTAAAAGAGCCAGAGCTATTCTGAGAGCATGGGAAGACTTGGAGGATACGATGTCTGATGCAATAAAGAAGGCTCGGGCTATATGTGGGAGAATATGGTATGCACTTGATCATATCATGACTGACTTATTCTTTCCTACCATGGTGCTTATTGAGAAGGCATGTCCACCTGGACTGATGATCGAGCAGGTTGAGAAACTAAGGGATAACAAGTAGGAGAAAATCAAGGAATTAGATCACATCAGCATACATGATATGGAGTAGTTAATCAAGCATCCATTCGCAGTGCAAAGCAAGATCCATGTCTACATATGAATTTGGCATAAGTTGGCTAAGAATGAGGTCGAAGACTATAAATTAGGCATAGAATCAGCTACTTATACTGATATCGAGGATCTGCTGCGAATTTGGAGAGTCTGGAAATATTTCCTAGGATATTAGCCTTGTTTAGTTTTTGGATCCCCTTTAAGGGGAATTCTATTGTTTGTAATAATTATTTAAGTAAATGATCTCTAATGTATCAAGGGCGCTCAAATTTTTGACCTTTGGAAGGGAGACTTATACAAGGGATCAAACAACACTCCAGCTTTGACTAAGGTATTTTATGTAATTTGTTACACCGAATTCTGAATATGATATAGTGTTGCAATTCTTATCTTTTGTACTTGATCTATCAATTTTATTTGACAGTTTCAGTTTCCTCATTCCAAACAGGGATAATTTTAGGGTTGAAATTCAGCCCATGGGCTATTTTTAGGGGTTTTTCTCCAAAAAATGATTTGTCATTTTGCATTTTTTGAAGCCCTGTTTCACCCAATTTTGATGAGGTAAACTTTTTTCACCCTAAAAATAGCCAAATTATTATGTAAACGATATAAATTCCTTGGAAATTAAAATAGTTTTTGAAAATTATCGCCAAACATTTTATAGTTGACATTTTAAGAATTGGTAAGATTCGCCAAAATTTATACACTTTTAAATAAGTATGGTTCCTTAAAATCATCCCTGATTCCAAATGATCAGATAGTATTGTAGTTCATTTGCAATTGATTAATGTGTTTATTTAACTTTGATTTATCTCTGTTAATTATTAATACATTGATAAAACTTCATGAAATTTCTTTTATGAAATGTCTTTATCTATTTCTGCAAATGTTTCAACAGTAAGAGTTTTATAGCTTATAAGTTTGTTTTTCAACTAACTTCAGCACTTGTAGGTTATCTTGAATGGTTTAATTCCGATTTACTATTATTTAATTTTCATTGAACAATTTTTAATCTCAATAAGTGCAGTCTCATTTTATTTACATTTTTTTAATATGATGAATTGTTTGTTCTTTACACAGCTCAAGACAACCTGTCAATCATCCAACACCTTTTGAAGTAGTGTAGATCTAGATTAGTTTATTCTTCCTAGTTAGGCTTAAGTTGTCTTTTCTGTTTCTCAACTATTTGTTTCCCATCCTGGAAAACAAATCCACTTGTGGATCAAATCCATCCATTAGCCAGCGAAGGCTACATAAGTATCCGTGGGGGATTACCATACCAAACAGCTCAAGGATAGAACAATACCTACGTGGGATTGTTTGAAGCCTTTGGCTGAGTTTTCTCCATGTGTTGTAAGCCTTGAACACCCTAATCAACCACATACACAGTTGGGGCTTCAAAAACTCTGAGCTAGCCTTTGGTGGCCAACTATGCACAATGATGTTGCAGACTATGCAAAGAGTTGTGATGTATGTCAAAGGACAAGGAAGCCATCGCGATGAGATGAGATGCCACTAGTACCTCAGGTAACTCTGCAGCCATTGATAAATGGGTAGTGGATTTTATGGGACCCATCAATCCAAAAGGAAAGAGAATGGATGTGTGATATATTATTACTGTGATAGACTATTTGACTAGATAGGCAGAAGCAGCACCGGTGATAGATTGTACCGATGCGACTGCGGCAAGGTTCCTATTTGACAACATCATTACTCGGTTTGGTTGTCCAAAGATATTGATGAGTGACCAAGGAGGTCACTTCATCAATCACATTATTAGCGCAATGACGAAATAATTTAAGATTCAGCACAAGAAGAGCTGTCCATATCACCCGCAAACAAATGGAATGGTCGAGGAATTCAATAAAGTGTTGGAGCATGCACTAACAAAGGTATGTAATGAAAATCGCGACGATTGATATTTGAAAATTCCTTTGATATTATGGCCCTACAATACTACGTGCAAGAGGTTGATGGGGGAAACACCATTCAAGCTCGTCTATGGCCAATACGCGGTGATGCCAATGGATTAAATTGTTCCCATCTTGAGCATCGCAGTAATGATAGGTATGGATGATGAATGAGAGCTTAAAGAGCTATTGACGCAGTTGCTAGAGATGGAGGAAGATCGATTCATCACTGAATTTCACCAACAAGTTGAAAAGGATTTTCAAAAGGCATGGCATGATCGAAATATCAAAGCAAAGTACTTCCAGCAAGGAGATATGGTCTTACTCTATGACAGCAAGTTCTTGAAGAATATGAGTAAGTTACAAATGCATTGGTTAGGTCCTTATGTGATTTATTTCATCATCGATGTTGGTGCGGTGCAGTTACAGCAGCTAAATGGAGCATTCCTACCAAAGTAAGTGAATTAAAGCCGCCTAAATCCATATCGCAATATCCAGGTGTGTCACCCTACCTAAAGTGTCACGCAGATAAAAAAATATAGGATAGGATAGAATGAAGAGGAGGTCATCGCAACAAGGAAGGATGCCATAAACGAAATATGTGCAAGTCATAGAAAAAAGGAAGCTTGGCGACATCAAACGAGGTGTGATGGGGTCAAATTGGGAAATAAATGAAGCAGTTACTCCAGACGAGTGACAATGCAAGTGAACGAGACACGCGTTTATGGGGGATTAGACCGTTAGATTTGCATAATCAGTGGAGGATTCAGTCATTTGTCGGAGGATTTTTCCATGATGTTCCAAATCATTTGCATAAGTTCTTTTAGGATTATAAGAATTGACAGGAGGGGATTTGGATGAACCATTGTGATATTTGAGCAGATTAGAGCGAAGGGAGTTAATAGAGCATAGTTGAGAGTGAGAGAGTGATATGGTTGCAGCAATGCCTCAGATAATTTCGGGCGGTAGTATCCATGAGTCCCTGCCATTGATGACGTCGATCGAATAAGAGATGCCAGATATTTAGGGGGAAATGTTGTGAGTTGTTCAGAAAAATAGGGGTGCACATCACCCCAAGTCTCCACCACAGAAGAAGAGGACCACACGAATTTCTACTAGGGCCGCAGAAGTCAAAGCAGAAGCATGGTCGTCAACGACAAGTGGAGAGGATTCCACTGCTAGAAAGGGGGTGAGTGTTGATGATATCCCTGGGTATGTACCACCATAGAGGTCAGATGCACCATCTCTTAAGCTACCCAAGAACCAACGGTATCCCATCAAGATGCCTACGATGCCAAAAGGGGTACACATCACTATGAATATCATTCCATATTTGATGAAGATGACCTATAACGAACATGACATTCTGGCATATCCGAAATGCATAGCATAACTTTATGAGAAGTAGGCACATGTTGATGGAGGTCCAGTGGTTCACACACCAGAGTAGTGAGATTTGGGATTGTAGCAGTCGAGGTTGTTAGGCCTCACCCATATGCCACATTTTGGTCATTCCGTAGAGGAAAATGCATGCATGAAACATTTGTTAGCCTTTTTCCATGGAGGGTATCCTTGGATCGATACAAAGGTACAGGTCATGATCGAGTTGATATCACAAATCACTGGGTTTCCTGTGAAGGGTTTCGACCCATCGCAGTACTTCCAAGGCAAGGACAACGATAAGAGGCTAGCTGCGAAGCTAAAGAAGAAGTATGATGTTGTTCGAGCTAAACGTGTCTATGTTATCAAAATTATCAACGCCAATGTCATCTGAGTCATAGCCAAGTTTTTGGTTGTGAATATGGTGAGAAATAATGGACCGAATCAATACACTTCTAGAGTAATTACATGCACAGAGCAGTGTGTTGAAGGGGTACAGATGAATTGGTCCCTATTTTTATTGAATCAACTGATGGAGGACGCAATGTTGGTCCAAGAAGGTAAGTGACCCTTTACATATTCATGGTTGCTAATTTTAATCTCACTTGTGGGGTGGATGAAACTCATGTATTACCAAGGAATGGACGTAGAATTCACCTAAGCATGCAAGGGTGCACGATATTAGAACTTATGGTGGCTCGATGTGAAGGATATCCATATTGACTACATAGTGCAGTTTTATTTATATTGGGATGCGCTTTGTGATGCGGCAAGGAAGGTTCGACGGCTCACTGAGGAGTCGACGACAAAGTACAGGTAGATCGCATGATTTGCGATAGGACCACATACCATCAATATTCAAGTGCACCGTGATGGTAAGAAGAAATGGCTTACCACCTTGTATAAACTGATGGATGAAGAAGTGGATTCCATTATTGATGGGTGGCATATCGAATGGAAAGTTCCAGTTATTATAAAGGAACTGTCAGACACTGAGGTGGGTCCCCCACCCGACATGCCAGTAGAATAAGCGTAGGTGAAGGAGAGGGACAAGGAGTCACAGGAACAGTTGTTCAAGACTCCAACGGATTTCAAGGTAGAAAGGAAATTTGAAGAAGGAAGGACCAAGCGTAGGTTTGAGCAGGGAGAGGGAAGCAGCATCCCAAAGATTACCAATGACCAGGTGAGTCGCATACTAGCCACAATCACCGCTGCAACTACCAAGAGCGAGTTACAGTTGAAACAACACTCGACTAGGTTTTTCCACCAAGTTAAGGATTTTTTATAATCCCTGACAAATGTGGTATTGGAGAAGGTACCACAAGTTGACGTGATGCAAACGAAATCAGTACAAGAAAAAGAGTAAGGATTGTGCATATTCCATCGCATGCACTAGAGTCTGGAAGCAAGGATGTCGACGTAGCTATACAACAATTCGACTTGCTCAGTCTCGACGTCAACAAGATTCCCACACATGTGCTTGCATGATTACAGAAACCAGCGATCCAAGAGATCACAAACCGGGAAGCGATTGTATGTGATCACCTTGTTAAGTCGTAGTAGCAAGTTGCTCAGGAAAAAGGTAAAATCAAAAGCATAAAGAAGGTGCAAGAGGCAGAGTTAATTTCAAAGGAAAAGGCCTTAGATGACCAAGAGCAACTGGAAAAGGCCATCGTAGTCACATGCCAGGAAATTCATGACATCATGGAAGAAATGTTTGCAAAAGCAAAGATACTACGGCAAGGAAAAATCATTGCAGATTTGAAGAGGGAAAATGAGGAGCTGCGAGTGCGGGCAGTTTCGAGTACACCGCCGAAGTAGATTGTAGAGTGCAAAGGAAATATGGAGGACGTGGCCACTTCGATTGAGGACTACGAAAATATGGCCAAGGCGATGGCAGAAGAAACCACGCAGTTTTGGATGAGTGTGGTCCAGGATGAACAATTACAACAACTCTAAGCACAGCATCATGATGTAGATGCACAACTAGCACCGATGTGGGGATCTCTGAAGATGATGTTCTCGATTGTCTAGGTTACTAAGGCAACAGAGTTGAAGGTGCTCCAGTAAAGAGCCAACAAATCTCGGGAGAGGCATCAACACTGAACGATTGCAGCTACATGAGTTTCAGGACATTGGCAAGCAATTGTCACTAAAGGATGTGAACGAACTTAAAAATACACAAGAGGCTTGCATGCAAGTGACTGAGAATATTGCAGAACACTTGACTGCATAGGATATGGAATATTGAGCAACAATCAGCACATGAACAAAGGAAGCAGTTGAGAAACTTAAGCAAGAATATGATGACTTCAAGGTCAAGATCAATGCACACACAATCTCCAATTGACGTGGCTCGAGGTCGAACCACAAGAATTTTTTGGGGGCCTATTGGCAGGCGGATTGGATGCGCATGGTGTGAAAATGACAAGGGTCGAAGAAAGTTGCACAAGAGGAAGATGTCGACAAGTGGTTAGCTTGGTCACATTTTTGTAATTTTGGTCTAAGTTAGTTAGGAAGTTAATCATATGTAGACTATTTTGTAAAGGTACAAACCTATAAATAGAGTTATAAATGTAGTAGTAGATCATCCTTAACCTTATATATCGATGGGATCTTATGATCAAATCATATTACTGTAAGCATATTGTATGTGTCTTGTGAACTATTTTATGGGTTTGGTATGAAGCTGTCGACCGAAGGATGTGTCTTGAAGATGTATTTTGACACGCTGAAGTAATATAATGAGACTGGTGTTGGGAAACTATCTAATTTCTTTATCTGTGATGCGATCTATGATGTTGTGACTATTTTCTCTGTGATCTGAATGATGCGATTTGAATGGTGAATATGTTGCGATCTAATTTCTTAATATTTTACTTATATTAATGATGAGGAGTCGTTTCATGATGAATTAATTGTTGCATATTGATCTCTCTTTTGAGAAATGGAATGGTGCAATACTAAATCTAATGATAAATAGTTAAGTGATAATATAAAACCATGTTCTGGATCTCTGCAAGTTATTGCGATAGAGAAAGATTAAGTGCACAAGTCCTCTTCTCTTCTGTGGAAACATGGTTCCTACAGCCCTCCCTCAAATATCTCATTTGAGACCTCATCTACTTCGCAGGTGTTACTGGACAGGGTAAAACCTGTCTGGCCCAATGTTTAGGGATATTGCGTCAAAGGGTGTCCACATTGTGGGAATCCCTGTCGACTAAAGTGTGTCAACAATGAAGGTCTACAGGTTTTCCACCTTGTATGATGCAATGAGAAGAACAAGATATCTACAAGATTCCATACTGATAAAAACATTTCCTCCCAAGACCATAGTTCCCACCAATTTCAAGAATCAAAGGCCCCCCTGAAGAAATTGATCAGGAACTGTCAAGAAATAGAACATTTCCAGAGACGGAGATGAATTGAGAAGGAGAAAGTTATGTTTCACTTGCTAGGAACCTTAGGTTTCGGGCCATAAATGTGCCACAAGGGAAAGGCACATTATATTGAAGTCTTCTCAAAGAGTGAAGTTAAGGAGGAAGATGAGGAATCACCAGTTAATGCAAAAGGAGCATATGAGATAGTTGAGGAAGAGACACCAACAGAAAGTGGCAAGATTACAGTCTTGACAGGCGTACCCCACTTCTAGACTCTAATATTCAAGGGAGTGGTTTAGGGGAAAATAGTTACATTTTTTGTTGATGGAGGTGATATAATTTCATTAATGTAGCATTGGTGAAAATAAGGAAGCTCCCCACAAAAAAATTAGAAGGATTCATTGTCATCATTCCAAGTAACAACTTAATGGACTGTTCTGGATCAATTCTAAAATTGCAAGTAACCATAGGATATTACACCTTGAAAGATAATTTTTATGTTTCCAATGTGGTCAATACCAACTTGGTGTTGGGAGTGAAAAGGTTGTACTCCATTGGAGAGTATTCTACGAATTACAAGGTGCAAGAAATGAGTTTTAAAAATACCGATGGGAAGCAGATAGTTTTGAAAGGAATCAACACTTATCCCAAGCAAATGGTTCCTTCACATAGCTTGAGTTCTATATTAAGCATGGAGATATTGAGTGGGTTTTAGAATTCATAATCACCACTCAAGAAACCACCATGGGAATATAACAATATACATAAGACATCAAGAGATTGCTTCAAAAGCATGAGACGGTATTTTGATACCTTCCACATGGCAGGCCACTAAATCGAGGTGTTGAGAAAAGGATTGAGTTTGATTCGGATTTATGTGTGAACAAAATGAAAGAAAAAATATAGAATCATAATCACAGAAATTTTACAAAGATAACTGAGATATAGGAAACACATATTCTATGAAATGGCGGAAATAGAACAAACTGTAATACAATAGCTAGAATGGTGGTGGCTATCTCTGAGAAGAGATGTGATTGCTACGCTCATCCATGCAAAGATGAATACAAAATGAGGCCAAAGGGGCCTATTTATAATAAAGACGAGGGAAAGCACCCAAAAATTCCAAAACATAACCCTAGAAGATGAACCATCATAAATTTTGCGACCCCTAAAGTGGTAAGTTGAGCAGTCAACTTCCCAGGGTCATAACTTTTGCATACGATCTCCGATTTGGGCGCTTGATAGATCGTTGGAAATATATATCCAAGGACTACGCTTGAAGACTGTGAATGTCATTTAGGGACTCAAAACTACCCCATAATTTTGGAACCTAAAAAACCATAGAAAAATAACTAGGAAACTACCACAATGGACAATTGTTTTGAGCCAGTGGAATAGGTGGATGGCCATTGGTTTCCATCTGGATCAGATTTGGAGATGGGAATGTCACCCATAAAATTCCATCCTTACAAGAATCCCAAGATATTCAAGGATGAGATAGAGTGAACCATTAAGGAGCTACTTGAATTAAGTCTCATCCGACCAAGTTCAATTCTATTTGCATATTTTGTGGTCCTTGTCAAGAAGGATGGAACAATGCACATGTGCATTTACTATGGGTACCTCAACAAAAATACCATCAAGAACAAATATCATATTCCAAGTATTTATGAATTGATGGATGAGCTTCATTGATTCAAATACTTCACAAAGATTAACCTTCGCTCTAGATATTGTCAAATCAGAATGAGGGAGGAGGACATCTAGAAGACAACCTTTAGGTGTCACTATGGACACTGAGATTTTAGTCATGCTCTTTGGCTTGAATAATGCACCAACCACCTTCCAATCCTTTATGAACAGAGTGTTTGGTAAGCAATAGCATCTCCATAAGTATGTGCTTGTATTCCTTATGATATTCTAATTTATAGTAGGATTTGGAAATAACATTTGCATCATTTGGACACTGCTCTAACCATACAAGCATATCAATCTTTGTATTCCAAATTGTCCAAATGTGAATTTGGAATGGATGAGATATTATATATTGGTCATGTGATTGCATAAGGTGGGGTCAAGGAACACATGGAAAATATTCAAGCCATTCTAGGTTGGAAAACCCAAATAATATTACAAAAATGAGAAGCTTCATTGGCTTATGTACCTATTACAAAACGTTTGTCGAATGCTCCTCAAAGTTGTCAACACCATTGACATATCTCACTAAGAAGGGATATTTTAGTTGGTTATAGGAAGCTAAATAAGGATTCAAGTAATTGAATGAGGTCATGAGTAGCTTCCTTGTACTTGCACTCCTATATTTTACTCAACCATTCATACTTGAATGCGATGCCTCAATAGAGGGAATCGGAGCAATTTTAATGCAAAATAAGCACCCCATTGCTTTTGAGAGAAGAAATTTTCAGCCACATGAAGGACTCTATTCAATTTATGATAAATAAATCCTTGCCATTATGCATGCATTGGCCAAGTTACAACAATACTTGGTGGGGAGCAATTTTGTTATAAATATTGATCACAACAGTCTAAGGCATTTCTTGACATAGAAGGAGCTTAATGACAGGTAGAAAAAGTGGATAAGCAAAGTCCATTCCTTTGATTTTGATATATATTACAAGAAAGGGAAAATGAATGTAGCTGCAAATGCACTTTCTAGGAATCCAACCCTTTCTTTAATGAAATTCCCTACTAATTGGAAGGCGCAGCTAGCAGTAGGGTACTCTAAAAATAAGTTTTCATTTGAGATATTAGATGTGATGATAAATTATTATTCTTAAAATATTATTAATGATTTCAAATACTACAAATACTGAGTCTTCTTGGTTCTATAATTGGTATTGAAAAGAAAAATTTTAGAAGCTGCTCATGATGCACCCTTAGTTGGACATCCTGGTTTCTTGGAAACTCACAGAAGGGTGAGAGACAGGTTCTCATGGAAGGGCCATAGAATGATTTTATGGAGCATGTAAGAGGATGAATAAAATGTCAACATGATAAGCTACAGTATATAGATCCCAGTGGCCTCTTACAACCTCTACCCAATTCAGATTGAACATGGGAGAGCATCTCCATGGACTTCATCACTGGCTTGCCACAATGTCAAGGTAAAGACTACATTTTTGTTTTGGTTGATAGGATAACAAAAATTGCACATTTTTTTGTTGTTACATATACTATTGCATCAAGACAAGTTGTTGTTCTCATTTTCTAAGAAGTATTCAAGTTGCATGGTTTTCCCAAAACCACAATCAGTGATAGGGACAACAAATTCACAAGTGCATTTTGGAAACAGGTATTCAAATTGGTTGGGAGAATCCTAGTCATGTGGTAATAGAAATCATGGGTGGCATGGTTGAATTTAGGAGAATTATGCTATAACACAAATTTTCACCGATCCATTGGCATGAAAAGTTTCAAATCTTTGTATGGGTATGATGCCCCAACATCTGTAGATCCAATATCTTGGGATTGTGGGGCCCAAAAGGCCAAGTATTGGATCCAAGAGGGTCAAGACATTCTTAACTCACTCAAGTAAAATTTATAGGTTGCACAAAACCAACATAAGGTGAATGCAGATAAGCACAAGACTGAGCGAACCTTTCAAGAATGTGACTTGGTATACTTGATATTGCGGCCATATAAGCAATACTCCTTAAAGACAAAGGGGGTTGGAAATTTGCAACCAAGGTTCTATGGCCTATATAAAATTGTGAGGAGGATCAGTGAATTTTCTTATGAATTTGAGTTGCCTACAAAAAATAAGATACAAAATATGTTTCATGTATATCTTCTTAAGAAGGAAGTTGGTAAGAAAGCGACAATTTCAAAAAATCTTCAACCACTTCATGTTGAAAGTAATTTGGTCCTTGTTCCAAAAATAATTTTGCATGTTCAAGAGAGGAGGTTTAGAAATCAGACCATCATGGAGTATCTTGTGTAATGGGGAGGGTCTCCCAATGAAGATGCAATTGGGAAGGTGAACAAGTCTTACAACATCCAAGATTGTAGTTTCTTGAGGACAAGCAATATTGGGAGGGTAGGAATGTAATGTTCCCTCCTTAGTGGCTCCCTAGTTTACCACATAACTCATTCAATCCCTATGAGTCTAGGAAGACATTCATAAAAAGTAGATTGGACTAATTTTGGTACATGATTATCTAGTTAGTTAAATTTGATTTTGGTAAAGAAGGTAACCTATAGTTTGATTATTTAACTAAACAAGTAATTGTCTAGATGAGTTTGAAATGCTTAGGTGGCCTTGGAGGGAACATAAGAGATTAGGTGGGCCTATTGAGCTTCTTTACAAAAGAAGGAAACTGGAATAAAGCAACACAAAGAAAGAAAGAAAGTGAAAAGAAGGAAACTAGAAGAAAGGGAAAAAGAGAAAAGAAAATCAGGAAAACATCACAAAATCAAGGAAAACAGACTAAAGCAGGAAAATCTAGAAAGTAGGGAAAAGTTTCATAAAGGTTTAAGTCTCTAATTCAGTCAAGGAGGGCTCATTGGATGAGGCTAGTGGTCCAATGCAATACATATTATCCATGAATAAACTTATACAAGAATCTTCCAGAGCCTATAATAAGGGTTTTAGTGCACTTATTCACATATTTTGTCATACTTGCTATTCGAATTAAACAACTCTGAATCTTTTCAAGACTTGGGAGATGTGCCCCTGTTGTTCACTCTTCTAGTTGATTCTCCAACTAGAGTTTGAGGATGATGGAATTAAACAACTTTCATTGAGTTTTATTGCAGGTCATCATTGTATTTTCATGTCCATTTGAAATCTTGATGAAGTATTGCAGCTCCAATAGTTCAAAATGTAAGTTATTAATTGTAATTCAGCAGTGAGTTATTGTTGTATTGAATGCTTAGGGTAATAATATGTTATGGTGTGGCTGATATAATTTTAGTCCTTATATGTACTCCATGATATTCTAACTATTTATTTCATTATGATACTTTCATACTTCATAATTTTACATCTTCTCGTGTTATTCCACCTATGCTCATTTAATGCAAGATTTTGACTAGCTTTCAGTTTTGAAGCCATAGATTGACTTTTTCCTCTTGAAATTATGATATGAATATTGCTTCTAGTATATAGGAAAAATTCAATCTCATCCTACCCATTAGACCTACAATTAATTTCCCTCCAGTGTTATTTGGTTTTGCATGAAAATTGACTAGTTGAGCAGTCCTAAAAGTGTATTTTTCCTCCTAGCTCCTAATATTTTCCAAAATAAGTCCAATTATATTTGTTAGTGTATTTATTTCAGTTTGGGGTTTATATCATACCAAACACTTACATTTCTACACTAGAAGGAACTGGGTTCCACATAAATCCTAGGGTCGTTTCCTTAAAGTCTTTGGTTTTACCAAAGGAGTCTACCCAAGTGTGATGCAGCCCAAAGAATGTGCAGTTGTCGAAGTTGAGAGTCTAAGTAGGTTTATATAGGATGTATTTAAATTGTATAAGGTCCTAATATACATATAGGAAAATTTTGGGAAGGTTTATATGTGTTTGACCTCTGTTTTTAATTTCCTAGCCTATGTAGGGATATTATAAACCAATTCAATACTTAGGATAACAATATTTAATAATTATTGATTAATTTCCTACCTAGTAGCCTAGATTGTTGACATATATATACCCTAGGAGCACCTTTATCCCAATTCTGGTTAGATATTTTCCACTTTATTTACTGCCAGAATTAGTAATTGCGCCTTCCTGTAGATTCTGTATTTATCCTTCTTTATTCATGCCTTTCAGTGGATAAGATAAATCTAGTCAAGTAGGAAACTAATATCTTTTGTTTCCAACCCATCCTCCATGATTTTCTCTCCAGATTCTAGGATTAGCATGTTTTTCCATCACTCGTGACAACTCACTCATGCTTTAGCTAATTCGTGAGGTCCTTGACAGAGTTGGAAAGTACTTTAGTCACCTATGGGGGTTTATCATATTTAGTAATCCTGAATTAAGAGTTAGCATAAGTTGTCTTATAGAAATTCAATTTTCCTTTATAAGGATGTATTACTATTGTAATAATCAATCAATTGTTCATTCTTCACTTCTTCGTGTGATTCGGTCTCATTATTCTTCTCTCTATTTTCCTTATGCATGCTTGTGATAATTATCTTATAGCTAGATCTACATCCCATGCTTCTTCTTAGAATAAAGGATCTATTTCTTCATAGTATCAAAGCTTATATTTCTACATGGTATCACAATTCGCAAGGTTTCTTAAGTTCTACAGAGTTGAGGAGCTATGACTTATCTACATTAGAGCACATCCAGTCTCCTATCCCTCTCTTAAGAAGAGCTTGAGTTGAGCTTAGAAATATTTCTCCTAGTTTTTATTTGTGCAGGTTGCAGAGAGTACCTTATTAAGCACATCAACTTCTTAGAATGGATTCCTCTTCATCCATGATCCTGACTCTCTTAACCTATCATGAATGGAAATCCAAAATTGGCATTCTATTACACAGTAAGGGACTATACATAGTTAAACTAGCTTTAGAGAATGAGCCCAATGATACTGTTGAGAAAGCTAAGTGGCATAATAGGTTGGATGAAGACTATGGATTTATTTTCCTCTCTATTTATCCTAATCTACTCTTTCATCTAAATAGTTTTACCACTCCAAACCAAATATGGACCAAACTTGAGTATCTCTTTGGAGTACAAGATGAGATAAGAGCACATTACTTGGAGAATGAGTTATTCTCATTGAGTCCAAGAAATTTCGATTCGATTGAGGTTTCTTCACCAAATTCAAGTCACTTGTTCTATTTCTCAATAAATGTGGGATTGAGAAGAAGGAAGGTCAATTTATCCTTTCCATACTATCAAAGTAGGGTCCTGAATAATCAGTTTTTGTGTCTACTTTTCATGCTACTAGGCTTGTTATTTCTAATTGGAAAATTCATTCTTTGAGTACATTCTTCAATTCACTGACAAAGGAGCAAGATAAATTTATCCAAATGGGTGCTCTTAGATCCTCCAAGGGAAAGGATCATTTTATCGTAGTTCAAGGAAGTAATACTGTAAGGTTAAAAGAGAAGCAAATTGTGAAAGAGAAGAATCCAAAGTCAGATAATGAAGATGAAAGTTTGAAGCCTATTGATGAAGGTTCAATGAAGAAATTCAAGAATAAAGGGAGAACATCCAAGTGTTCTTATTGCAGAACGGTATTTCATCCTAAGAATAAATGTTTCAAGAATAACCTAGACATCATGTCTCGGTTGCTTGAGAAGCATAACATTGAAGTTCCAGATGGGGTAGAGAAGCCTACAAAATCCTCAAAACACTGTCATAGTGCACAGTTCCAAGGTGATATAAACTATGTATTGAGTGTCAGAGTTAAATCCCTTCCTCATACATCTTATATATATTAGTTTTCTGATATATAAGAATCATAAATCTCAATTTCTCTCTTGAATAATCCACCTATCATTCTACTAGATTCATCTCCCAATGATTGTGATTTTTCACTAGATCCTGACTTATCTTTAAGCAGCTCTTCCCCACTCCATTCAAATAATTATAACTATGATTTAGAATTATATTTGCAGGCTTATATTCATGTTATGACATCATACATACTATCTACAATACCATTGAATACTCCTAAGACTATACAAACCCCAAGTTCACTAGTTGATTCCTCACTGGTGTCCTATGCAGTGTTCTTTATATTATATGGTTTCAAGTCTTGCTTATTTTTCACTGGTTTTTTATCCATGAACTTAGTCATAATTGGAATTATATTACACATGTGTGTATCTGTTCTAAACACTTATGGTTCAAATCTCAAGTACATCCATCATTCATACTTTTACACTCATCAATTTTCCCCAGTTACTCAACCTTTTCCTACTCTAGCCCTATACCCTGATGGAGACACTATACCTTTGGTATTTTTTGTTCCATATGATAATATTTCTGAGATATCAGAGTCTTTACAACCTCATTTCATATTTGGGAAGGTTTTATATCAGTTTGGAAGGAAGCTATGTGGTCAACATCACCATTTTGCAGCTATACAAGGAACTGATTTTGTTACTAGTTGTTTTGTTTTTTCTACTTTTTGGGAAGGAGTGTGCATGGATATATTTTCCTTTTTCAGATTTTTTTAACAGATTAGAGTTTGTTAGAAGAAATAATAATTTATATAATGCTCCTACTTCATCAGATGATGATCTACAAGGAGTCTTTCATCTTCCTTCTTGTAGATTCTACACTCTAGCGCATGATCATGGAGTTCACAACTTCTTCATCAAATTATTTCACTAGAAGTGGTTCATTTATGTCACTCAAGTGAAGATAAAGACATATTGAAGACATGTTGTTCAATTTTTTTTCCTTTTCCTTTCTTGAGGGAGGATTTTCCCCATGTGGTTTTGTCTCTTTCCTCACTTTTCCAGACATAAATAATTGTAAAGGGTGACCATAGCCTTGTTGTTGGGCCATATATGCATCTATATTACTGATTATTTTAGACAACACATCATAAATTCATACTTAAATGGGGATGTTGGGATATTATGAACCCACTCAATACTTATGGTAACAATATTTAATCATTATTGATTAATTTCCTACCTACTATCCTAGTTAGTTGGCATCCACTTGAACCGCTTGGTCAACA
This sequence comes from Pseudotsuga menziesii, assembly GCA_001517045.1. Taxonomy (NCBI): domain Eukaryota; kingdom Viridiplantae; phylum Streptophyta; class Pinopsida; order Pinales; family Pinaceae; genus Pseudotsuga; species Pseudotsuga menziesii. The sequence continues at coordinate 93,211 of LPNX010928865.1, read as the reverse complement.
CTTGCCATATATACCCCAAGAGCGCCTTTATCCTAATTCTGGTTAGATCTTGCCCACTTTATTGATTTTCAGAATTAGTAACTGCGCCTTCCTGTAGATTATGACTTTATCATGCTTTGTTCCTTCCTTTCAGTGAATAAGGTAAAGTTAGTCAACTAGGAAACTGATATCTTTTGTCGCCAACCCATCCTCCGTGATTTTCTCTCTAGATTCCAGGATTAACATGTTTTTCCATCTCTAATGGAAACTCACTCATAATTTATCTATATTGTGAGGTCCTTAACAGAGTTAGAGAGTGCTTTAGTCACCTATGGGGGTTTATCATATTTAGTAAGCCTAATTTATGAGTTAGCATGAGTTGTCTTCTAGCAACTCAATTTTCCTTTATAAGGATGTATTACTATTGTAATAATCAATTAATTATTCATTCTTCACTTCTTCATGTGATTCAATCTCTTTATTCTTCTCTGTATTTTCCTTGTGCATGCTTGTGAGAATTATCTTGTAGCTAGATATACATCATGTGCTTCTTATTAGCATCAAGGCTCTATTTATTTATAGTATCAGAGCTGCTATTTCTACAACCTAAACTAGTCAAACTAGAGTTAGTGTGCTTGAAATTCCATTTAGGGTACACTCTGTGTATAACCACTTACATGTAAAATAATTGGTGGGGGCGATCTAAAATTTCTGATGCTATGTAAATAATTGATGGTGTTGCTTATGTAAAACTGATCTAGCATAACTAATGGTTTATGTTGTTAGTATGCTTGTTTTTTTTTGTATTAGATTTTTCTTCTCTAGAGAAAATTATGTAAACTACTTACATATGGCCTAAAGTTATGTATGTAGTACATGTCCATTGTCTTCAATTGCCTTGAAATGTATATTGGGAATGGAAAAATCCTACAATCTCCATAGAACATGTAACATTTAAGATTTTTTCTTTCATCGTGTTAATTTTTGCTAACATTTTTTAATGTTATGATGTGTGCTAAAGAATGTCTCAGCTATAGAAACTACAATATAAATAAATGTCAACAATTTTTTTTATCTTTTTTTAATATAATCAACTTCATCAGTAATGTTAAAATTTTGTTGGGATTGATGTAAGCTTGTGTGGTTGTATCGATGTATGTTATGGGTGTCAACTAATACTAGTTAGAACAAATTAGGTTACTCATATTGTCTTTGACACTTGTGGTTACATATTTTTGAGTTATCGAAGATATTAGAAAATGTTTAACTAACAACATTCCCTCAAAATAAGAGACTATTTTATTTCATTCCATATTACATGGGAATTTTCCCACCATTCGAGGATTAAATAGTAAGATTTTCCACAAATTATATTAGCCATTTCTCATAATTATCATATATTTTCATAGGCTAAATTGCACTAATACATGATAGAACAAATTAGGCTAGGTCTAGTGGATTTGACATTTCTATTGTTACAAATGTTAGATCTATATAGGATATTAGGAAAGGTTTTATTGATGGGATTTCCTAAAAATAAGAATTTTATTGTCTTTTGTTTTACCTGGGAGTTTTCCACCATTCAAACTAAATTTGTAAGACTTGAAACAAACTTGAAACAAACTTAGATTATTGATTTCTAATATATGTACTTAGTACTATATCTTGATATGATAACTTGCACTCAAAACAAAAGGCTGAAATTTATACTGTGTTGGTGATGTCGTTTTGTTATGTCGTTAGGATCGGTATTGATGTTCCCTTACTTTGATATCAATCCATTTTCAATTCTTGATTTCAATCTCATTAATGATATAGTTAATATCATAAAAGTTGTGCCAACTTATAGTTGAAACAAAGACTGGAATTTCATATTCCTTTTTTGTGATGTTATTGTTATGTAGGTTTGGTGTAAATCTCTCTCCTTTGAAATATTGATGAATACTTAGATTCTCATAATCTGCAATAAATAGCATGTTATATATTCCCCTGTTAGATTCTTATATATTGTAGATCTTATGTAGTTCCACAATACCCATGTCACTGGCCTGAAAGTAAGCACTGATGTCTTAATATTGTCACTGGCCTTAAAGTAAGCACTGATGTCTTAATATTGACTGGCCACTTTGATTTTTGTTTGAATATTTCACAATTATTTTCATGGTGTTAGTTTTACAAAAAATTATTTAGAGAAATAAATAAGCTAACTTTTATATGGTACATTGGGCACTGTGGTATTCAACAGATTGGAGCGATCATATGAAACATCTCTTATTGGAAAAGCTATGGTTATGCAAGGACAATAATGTTATGCCAAAAGGATAACCTACCATGACATTCAATTTTGAATAGCAGTCTTCTATTTGTTACTGTAAACATTTTTCTTTTTTGAGCTAACTATGCATTCGTTTTTAGTAATTTTTTGTTGTTGTTGTATTGGGAATGAACAATTTTTGTGCAGCTCCTTCATGACAGTTTTGGTATTGTTAGTGGTGTGTTTTGCAGCATTTTTTAAATCAATATTAACTGATATATTGTTTCTTCACTTCATAAGTGTTTTTTATCATTCTTTAATTCAATATGAACTGATACCTTGTCTCTTAACCGTTGTAGTGTAAAATTTTCCGAGGATGAAAAATCTTAAGTCTCAAATCATATAGTCAAAAGATAGATTCTACATGGGAAGAAGCAAGGAATTCAAGGAAAACTGACACATGTTGGGAATCAATATGTGAGAGAGCATAGTCGGTGTTGGTTAAATGACAATAAGGTAATCATTATATTTCTATGGCATTGCCAAGGTTTTCACTTAGTGGCCATTGCAATATTTTGAAAACTCATCGATGTAGATAATTTTCATGTAAAGAATGGAGACAATTATTTGCATGGATTAGTATTAGTCCATTAGTGGATATTTGGTTGGAAACTCATATATATTGTACTACTTGACATTGCGTATAATATGATTTACATGGTTGAAATTATACATGTTTGTACTTGATATTATTTAGTTTTGTGATTAACTAATGTGGATTTGCATGAGTCACATGTGTATTCATATTAGATGAGCATGAACATTGTATGACATTTTTTTAATTTAGTCACAATATCATTCTACTTAATTTATATTGATTAATAATGAACACAAATAAAATGAATAAACGGCTAAACTAGTCGTTTATATTGATTAATAATGAAACAAATGAAATAATATCAAAATACTAAATAGAGATAAATGAATACTAAAAATAATAAATTTGTGACTAAAAATGACTATACACATGAGGCATATACATTTTTTGAATTTTTTTGGTTGTGTACTTTTTATGTTGTTAATTTTCCTTTACATTGATTTGAAGTTATGGTCATGATTTTTAAGTGTAAGTTTTAAAAGAAAATAAAAAAGGATTATCATCTGAACTCAAAAACCTATAAATTATATGCCAATGGATATACGATTCATTAATGAATCCATTGGTATGATGTGCGCCACCTAAAGTGCATCCATCGACAAGGTTTAGTCCTAACAAAGTTGCGAGTAAAATTAAATTTGCAGAAATAGGGGCTTAAAGTCTGTTTTCAAAGCCCCCGTTTGAGTAATGAGAGAGGTCTCCTAGGGATTGAAGTGGGTGGTTAGGTTGGGTTTTTTTGCTCCCAGATAATTTTTGAATTTCCCTTGGCCTGGTTTAACTGCTGGTGGTCTCTGGACCCATTCCAGATCCATTCGAAGCTACTGACTTCTGGATCTTTCAAACGGATTTCCTACTGGTGGAGAATTGCAATATCTTTGTACTCGATTCATGGGTCTCTGATCGATCCCCTCTGGCTCTGACAGAAGGATTGAATAGTGGCTCTTGTGGATTGGCTCTGTTCCTGTGCTAGATTGATTTTCTTTTGGGCTTGTTTCATGGAGTAGAGTTGATTTATTCGCCTCCAAGAACATTTTCCTGGTTCAACCGATTGTGGAGACTAGTCTAAAAGAGGTTGTATCGATCGATTTGGAAAAAAAATTGGCTCCAAGAACGCATTCTCTTAAAGGTTTCCCTGCTTCTCTGGACCGATCTTGGAGATCCTGGGTCTGTTGGAGGACCTCCATGCATCGTTGGTCTTCTATTTTTCCTGGTGTCTCGATCTGAGTCTGGTGGAGGAGCTCGTTCATTGGTTGTGCATGGGATCAACTTCATTCTTTGGATTTTCTTTGTTTTAATGTGAAATCCTGTGTTTCTTGTATCTAAGAAGTCTGGTTTGTTTTCTTTTTGGATCAGACTCTGATTTTTCCTAGATTTGCATTATATTTGTTTTCTCTCAAGTGAAGTTATGGCCTCTAAACGAGGCCCCCTTCCTCTCCCCCCTAAGATAGATGCTTTTAGACGTCTCATTTATGCTTGTCGGAAGAGAAAGGGAAGTTCTCTGGGGCAGTCCTTTGTGAAGAAGGAAGATATACCTTCGCTTGATCTTCCGGTAGAGCGTCCCTGTCGGACTTCCTTGAACTTAGCAAAAAGAGGACTTATTGGCCAATTCACTAGGTTGTGGCCATCCCCGAAGGTTGTAGATGGATGGGTCCAACAAAATTGGAGACCATTGGTTTCAGAAGAAATTCGAAATCGTCTAGTTGGCAGAGGGTACTTTGTTTTTGTCTTTGAATCAGCAAATGATCGAGATATAATCTTCCGAAATGGGCCTTATTTTATGGGTCCTCAGGGTCTATATCTGAACAAATGGATGTTGGATTTTTATCCAACCCATGATGTTCCTACTGTTGTTCCATTTTGGATTAGACTTCCCAATATTCCCCTCCATTGCTGTAATTCTGAGTCCTTGGAAGCTATAGGGAATACACTCAGAATTTACATTGACAGGATAGAAAGGAAAGAGCAATATTCCTGTGCCAGTATTTGTGTCGAGGTTGATTTGGAGATTGGTTTCCTGAGGCAATCAGGCTTAATGTAGCTGATTGGTCTCATATTCGAGAATTAGACTATGAACAGCTTCCTTTTAAGTGTCGGTTTTGTCATGAATATGGACATTTCGCTCATAATTGTAAAAAAAAACTGAATCAGATCTAGTTCTAGACAAGCCTGATCAATGGAAACAAGTTCATAAATTAGGTTCTTCTAAACAAGTAAATAAAAAAGAGGGTAAGGTTGGTAGAGGAACTATTGAAGTAAAGAAATATTCTCTCCTCTTGAAGGATGTTAAGGAATCAGGGTCTTCAAATCCCGTTGAGGTGTTAAGCTCAGCTGATGATCATATATCTCCCATTCTGGAAGAAGGTGAAATTCAACTTTTTATGGTCAATATTGAAGAAGGAATCGAGTCTGATCTAGTTAAACCTAGGGAAGAGGATTGTTCACCGGATCTATCTCCCATTAGACCTCCAATTTCCCCCTCTTATGTTGACGCTCTTAAGAAGAAAGTTGAGTCTTCAGGCTCCTCGGAAGATGATGGGAAATTCGCTAAAAAGTTTGGAAGGAAATCTAGAAAGGAAATTAGAGAGGAAGAAGCCGAGAGGCTCAAGATGCAGGGTAGCCAGCCTACTATCGAATTGTCTTTTGATTGAAGTAAGCGTAATAGGCCCCAAAAGGGAGGATCAACTCTCTGTCCCTCGAGTAAATAATGGAGATAAATTCTTGGAATTGCAGGGGTTTGGGGAACCCTCTGAAGGCTGAGGCAGTAAAATATTTTCTCAAAATGAATCCCTCGGACATATTATTGCTCCAAGAAACTAAGATAGAAGATGAACCTCTTTTATCAATCGGTAGGTCCAAATGGAATAAAAAGGCTGGGATTGCCGTAAGTGCTCGGGGCACTTCTGGTGGTCTTGCCACTCTTTGGTCACATGAAAATTTTCTCCTTCAATCCTCTCATTCAATGCAACATTGGATCGTCTCTGAATTATAGCATCTTTCGAGTAAGACTACCATCTCTCTTTTCAACCTTTATGTGCCTGTCAACTACCTTGAGAAAAAAATATGTTGGCAAACTCTGTCACTCTTCTTGGAAAATCATGCTCTCAGAAACATTGTTGTGGTTGGCGACCTCAATATTGTTTTGGAACCTAGGGAGAAGCGAAGTGCTATTATTGGTAAGGACCCATTTCAAGAGATGGTAGACTCCTTGATTCATGCATTCGATTTACTAGATCTTAAACCAAAGAAGAGTTGTTTTACGTGGACGAATAATAGACTGGGTTTGTCTCGAATTCCTTCCCGCTTAGATCGTTTTTTAGTTCAAATCTCGTTGTTGGACATTGGTGTTCAATCTTCAATAATTTTTCCTAAGCTTACTTCATACCATCACCCTATTGCTCTTCTTCTAGAAAGATAATAAAATCTAGGCCCCTTACCTTTTCGATTTAATCCTCTATGGTCTGAAAGGGATGGTTTTGGGGACTTAATCTCTCATGTTCGGAATCAGTTCATCGATGGCTCATCCAGTTTTGTTTGGGAGCGAAAATTGAAGCTCACTAAGGCTACTATGAAACGTTGGATCAAATTGCCTACCAAATCTCCTTCGAAAATTAGGGAAGAGGTTGTCCAGGCTCTAGCCACTACTCAGCCCAGCATGGAAAATCAGGTAATTTCTTATTCTGATTTGGCTATCTATAAGGTTTCGCAATCTTCAGCCTATCTTTCCTTTCGCAAGGAGGAAGTGCATTTGAGGCTTAAATCTCGTAGTCTCTGGCTACTAGTAGGGGATCAAAATTATGCTTTTTTCCATTAGCAATATAGGTCCATGCTTTCTCATAATCAAATTTCAGAGATCTGTTCTTCTTCAGGGGAGATTATTAATGGTCAAATGCAATTGCAATCAGCTACTAATGAGCATTTTCATAATTTGTTTCATGAAGATATCAAAATTGACATCGAGTTAAATTATGAATTTCTCTCTTATATCCCTTCATTAGTCAGTCAAGAAGACAATTGAGGACTTGTGAAAAAATTCTCTGAGAAAGAAGTGGTTGATGTCATTTGGGCTATGGAGCCTGATAAGGCCCTCAGGCCGGATGGATTTACTATCCATTTCTATATATTATGTTGGAATGTTATCAAATTCAATCTCCTCCGGATGATCTCATCTTTCCTCAAATAATCCAAAATCAAAGGAAACACCAACTCTACCTTCCTATCCTTGATTCCAAAGGAAGCTAATCCCATCTCTTTTGATAGATTTCGACCTATTTCCCTCTGTAACGCATCTTATAAAATATTGGCCAAATTATTATCCAATAGACTGAAACCTTTTCTAGGAGCTCTAGTTTCTCCTCTTCAGGGAGGGTTCGTTAAAGGCAGACATTTAATTGATAATGTGATCCAAGTTCAGGAGGCCCTTCATTCTAGCTTCCATAGAAAGGAGAAAGGCATGCTGATAAAGCTCAATAAGAAAAATGCTTTTAATTGAGCCAACATTTCCTTCCTCTATCAAGTCTTAAGCTCTTTTGGATTTAGTGCAGAGTTCGTTGCTTTGATAAAATCTTGCACAAACAAGCCATGGAGTTTGTCGCTTATTAATGGAAGGCTGGCTGAGTTCTTTCAAACTTCGAGAGGGATGTGGCAAGGGTGTCCATTGTCCCCCTTTCTTTATATTTTGATGGCAGAAGTGCTAAGTAGAAAGCTTTCTTCTGAAATGGTTACTGGAGTTCTTCCCGGAATTAATATTGCAAGAGGCGTGGATACCATTAACCATGCCATTTTACAGACGATTGCCTCTTATTGGGAGGGGCATCTCTCATCATTTCCCGGGATTTTAATGTAATATTGCAAAATTATTGTTCAATGTTTGGTGCACTAATAAATAACAATAAGAGTGTTATTTATGGATGAAATATAGATCGTCAGTATCTTCATAGAATAGCTCATTATTTGGGATTCCTTGGTTTCGATAAATGGGATAAAATCAAGTATTTTGGGCTTCCCTTAACTCTGGGACCCAGCCCTCCTTCCCTTTGGTTGGATGTGATTGGTAAAATCAAAGCTAAAATTGTCTCCTGGGGTGGGTATTGGTTAACAAAGGTGGGTAAACTGGTCTTGATTAAGTCTGTACTTTCATCCCTCCCTATCTTCCATCTTTCCTTGCTTCTTGCCCCCAAGTCCATTTCTGCTCAAATCTCCAAATTCCTTAGTGATTTTCTTTGGGAAGGTGGCAAAGGAAACCTTAAGAAGATGCATTTAGTTAATTGGGAAACCCTCAAAAGACCCATCCTGGAGGGTGGTCTTCAAATTCGAGATCCTGACTTAGCTAATTTGGATCTGGGAGGAAAGTTAGTATGGCAACTGTTTTCAGACAAACACCATCCTGTCAGCATGATATTTTGGAAGAAATACTTGTTGTACAGGAATAAACACCTTATAACCGAAGGTCTGGGGTTACCAACATACTCATGAAACTTGCAGGCAATCGACTCTAGAGTGCAGTAAAGGAAATAGGAGGATAGGAAAGACTCACCCGATACACGACGGTTGATCCTAGCTTGTCCTCTTCCGCTCCGCTTCTCCTCCAAAGCCTTCAGGGATGCTTTCTCCTTCACCTGTCAAGAGCCAATCCTCCAAATACAAGATGATACATATATATAAACAGGTTAGATAAATCATATACAGAGTGCTGAATCATAAGTATTTATCAAAAAACAATATATGAGAGACATTCAAGACACATATGGAAGAAGGATTATCTTTATTAACAATAATGAAAGAGTTCAGATTACAACCCAATGCCTGAGACAAGGACTCCTCTGCAACCAAAGGATTCTGAGTTCCACTGCTCCAAAGATTTCTGAATGGACTCCACCAGTATAACTTTGCTCTCCAAGTGTATGTGATTAACACCCTCCCCAAGGCCTATATTTATACTTGGTGAAATAAGGCAGTTTCGAAGGTTGAGGAGGTTGAGATAGTTAAGGTGATTAAGGTTAAGATCTTAACAAATCTCAAGTAATAGCGAGTTTTTATTTTTAATGTCAAAGGAAGGTGTACGCAGGTATTAATACTGGAAACTCGTGTATGACACGCGAGTTTCTCTAAGGGTAACCTGCGTACAAATCTGTACGCGAGATGCAATAACCGATACTCGCGTACAACACGCGAGTTGCATATATAAAGATTCGTGTATAGAACTTGCCATATCTAAAGGTAAAAATAACCAGCTGTATGGATGATAAATGTAGTTCATAATATGCCCATCTATAATGTTTTAGGCAAACTTCAATCCATAAATGTCCTTTTGTGTGCCAACATGAGGGATGTCGGCACTCGAACAGAGAAGTGCCATTCAGGTGGATAACAGATGCCCCCTAATGTGTGAGGTTAGAGGGAAGCGATGGCCGAAATACATTATAATCTTTATCTTTGGAGAACTCAGAAATCCAATGGAGCAGAGGTAGTACCTGAAACAAATACATAGTAATGTCATATACAAAGTTACATCTGAGGATGCTATGTTCAATTTACTGGAATACTAGCTCCTTTACAATATTTGAGTACATCATATGATACGAGTATGAAACCACGTATATTACAAAAGTGGATCAAAGCCGCAATATACAATAATGATGAGTCTTCAAAGATCTAGAAGTTGTGTAGATGAATAGAACATAATCTTGTGCAAATTAGTTCATAGGTGAGGAACTAAGGTCTTCATAAATGATCCCAAAGAACCAGTACAATCCAAGCCATGTGAATAAGGGTAAGCTGAAGTTGAACATGGAAAGGATTCAACAGTTTGTCAATCAATAGGTGATAATCGACAACTAAAGCAAAGGAATTCACCAATGATAAAAGTGAATCCTGAGGTACGATCGTCAAAACTCTAGGTCTTCGTCATCAAGAAGTACTGAAACGGAACCATGCTATGATAAGGAAGGAAATAGATCCTCCAACAGATCACAAGGGTGACTAGGAACTGGGTAACAGAAGGGAGACACGATATATAACAGATATAACAATGATGGGATCAGGATATAGATCAAACATTGGGTGAAATCCTTGAACAATGAGCACAACACAGAGATGACCCAAGGTAGCGGTTAACTTATAAATAGAACAACTAGAATTATCTGTCATGTAGGAGACATGATCAGATTCCCCAGGTGTAACGAACAAGAGGAGGAGTAGGAAACTCAAAGTAATAGCTGAACAAAAATTTTCACTGAAACATGGATATCA
>LPNX010928865.1:29415-82791 GCA_001517045.1 Pseudotsuga menziesii | reverse complement strand
CTTGAGTTTTACGAGTGTGAAGGAAAGCAAGATCACTCGGAAAGATCCATTTGATTACGAGAAATGGGACTTACAACAATAAACTCGTTGCTTTGTTCTTAAATGTTTAACGAGCATGACAAAGACACAAAGTACACTCGAAATATTTTTCATGTTTAGGTCCAGAGCATGAAAAAGAGAAAACTAAGCTCATATCAGGTGTTCCTTTTCCGTAAATTTAGTCCCTCAGGTCCGGAAAAGTGATAAACCTATACCTGAGAATACTCTTCTCAATTCAAAAAGAAAAGAGAGCGACCCTTTCTCGTATTATTCCTCATGGTCTGAGAAAGAGATAAACTACCACCAATGCGGATGCCCGTTCACATATTCTTAACGAGCTTGAATGGACGAGTTAACTCGGCAGTCAAGTCTGTTTTGAAGGAGTCAGACCTGGGCCTAAAGAAACTCCATAAGGGCGGGGAGTCCTATAAAAGATAGCCTGTAAAAAGAGATTCAAAAGAAGCTCTATTTGGCATGAAAAATAGCTAAGAGGATACCCCTGTACCTGAAATAGTTGCGGCATGAGCACCAAAGGACAACATAGGCTTAGAAGAAGGATACTCATGAAAAAGGGTCCTATCCACAGAAGAAAAATGATAAAAAAAGGGGAACTAATGGTTTATGATACCATAGTCCATGGCAAAAGGTTGATTGCTAAGGTTAATGTGGATTGAATAAAGATGCCAAAAAAGTATTGGAAATGACAAAACCACCCTATTGGAGCAACAACACTTTGTAATAGTGAAAAAACCTGTTCCAAAGCATAAAGAAATATGGTATTAGTTGAATGAATTTTCAAACTATAGAAAAAGACCCACTTAAAGAAATATAATTTCTATAAATAGTTGAAAATCAAAACAAAACTCACCATTTGAAATTTTGAGCCATAAAAAGCAAGTTTTTCCTTTTACCTTTGTTCGACCATTGGGGACATTTGAACCAACGAAATCGAAATCCACAAGTTGCAGGTAAGCCTACACCCTAAGCTCTTCATTTTGATCCAAGAAATTATGAATTTTGAGTCTTAATTCCATTATTAAAAGCATCCTAAACATGGCACGGCGTGCACGCAAGTTGTCGGTGTGAAGACTCGCATACACGCGTTCTGTACACGAGTTGCCTATATAGACAGACGTGTACAGTACGCGACATGTCTAAATGACAATCGCGTGTACTGCGTGAAGGATAAAAGGCTAAAGATAGTCAAAAAAATTGAATTTTTATATGGAATTACTAAATCAAATTACTTGTTTTGCTAGGTGAAAAGATGGTTCTGGAATGGAGGGAACGGGAGCATGAAATAATGGACCAAGCAGCACTCAAAAGTGTGCCCACTATACATGCATTGTGAATGAGTGGGCTACTGAAATTCTTTTGCACATCACCCATGCGGGCCAGTGTCCGCCTACTTGAGTTCATGATAAATTATTGGGATCATGATTTGGGGATGTTCAACCTACAGGGTGAAACCTTGGAGATTACTACTGAAGACATGTATTTCATTACCGGTCTGTCACAACGAGGAGCACCGGTCAACTTAGAGGGCACCGACAGGAAGTGTTCAAAACTACATAGATGTGTTTTGCACACCGGGTACTCAAAAGAGAGGGAGTTGCGTCCCTATTGTACATATCCGTGACTTTACTCTACAGGTACTTGCTAGCACCATCGTGAGGATTTCAGGATCCTCTTCTTTACATTTCGCTACACTAAACCAAATGAGGCTGGCAGTGGATTGTTTTCGTGGTGCTCTCTATGATTGGTGTTCGGGAGTTGTCCCTATCATGAAAAGACAACTATCTGATTGCGAGAGAGGAAGATGAAAGAACTTTGGTTATGCGAGCATATTAGTGGCCTTCTTCGAGAGAGAGTACCAGCATTGAGCCCTTCCATACCTCTACCGGTCAGATCTCCATGTCAGCCGAGGCTGAGTAGGTGGAGACATCTTCCTCCATCAAGGAGGAGGAGACACAGTACATAGTGTATATGATGATGATTTCTATACCTGGTGGGAACGACAGCTACCGGCACTGGAGCAGTTTCCATATGCCAGTATGGACTTTCGAGGTGACCCAGATTTTGTCCTCCCTCCAGGAGGAGCATGGGGAGAGCTAGGTAAATAATTTTTAATTTTTATCATTTTTCAAATTTTTATGAATTTTAAAATGATAGATATATACATATGTACAAGTCTTAATCCTATAAATGTGTCAAAATGCAGATATTGGACCGGTCCACCCTGAAGGGCACCCACGCATGTTTGTTCGTCCTATCATAGGCGAAGACCCGGGACTGATCAGGGTTCTAGAGGGGAAGCTGGCCAGGCTGACCCAAAGAGTACCTACCTTGTGGATAGAGCATATCCCAACTACCATGCAGGAGTTCGTTGTTGGAGTTCCACCGGTCTGGATACATCTATTCAGGCGAGTGGTTAGAGCGGTGCTTGTATATATAGAGGCTGTGGAGGCTGCCGAAGTCAAGGAGGCTGAGGAAGACAGAGTGCAAAGGGACCATGGGGACCAAGGTGGTCCTAGTGACCAGGGTCGTCCTGCGTAGATATAGGACATTTTGATGGACTACGATCCACATTTTTGTATATTTTGTATATGACGGGATCTGAGGATCAGACTTGACCTATCTATGGACAGATATATTACATATATATATATATATTGTTGTTTGTTGTCAGTTTATTTACAAATGTTTTTCATATGTTTGTTGTATATCTTTATAAAATGTGTGTGAGATGCCAATCTAAAATGTAATTAGCATATGCATTAGTCAATGAATTCTGATTTCGTGGAATATGATTGAATATAATAACCTCAAAATGTCTTTCCAAGAAATGAATTTGCATGAACTGACGTAATAAAATAGGATTCCGTACCTGATAAGCACGATTGAGCTGGGAAACCACCAACTGAGAGTCTAGACGGACCTGAAGCTGGGTGATAACACGTGACAAAGCATCCCATAGGAGCTCAATTACATCCCTATACTCAGCAACATTATTAGAAGAAGGACCTAAACAAGCGCCTCCCGCGGCAACAAGCTGTCCTGAGGGAGAATAAATAACCCATGATGCCGAAGCTAGGTTACAAGTGTGATGACTGGCACCATCAGCGAACCCTATATACCTTTCAGAAGACATCTGCAATAACCAGAAAATAGTATAAAAAACAAAACCAACAACCTAATGTACATAAAAATACATACAAGAAAAATACAAGAAAAAGTGCTAGGCCTAAGCATACTACTTTTTCAGGTAGAGCCCATTTCTAGGATTAGGCAGCTTGTTCCCATCAAAATCAACTAACTCATATGAGCCCTTAATCAATACTTTCGACATGACATAAGGTCCTAACCACATGGCCTTGAATTTTCCTGCCCCCATGGGTTCTTTGTCTTGGTCCCAAAGCAAGACAAGTTCCCCCTCAAAGAAAACCTGAGGTTTGACCGATTTATCATACTAAGTTTTGACCCTATTTTTATGAGCTTGATTAGCAGTCAGTGCATCTCTATGTTGTTCATCAAGGTGTTCTAAATGTACCAGACTTTCCTCAAGCTCAGTCGTATCAGGTAACACATGAATGGATATCTTTAGAGACGGGATTTCACACTCAATCGGAGTAACTGCTTCCACTCCATGAACGAGTTGGAAAGGGGAAAAACCTGTAGCAGTTTTTACGTTAGTTTGGTAGGCCCAAAGAGTAGGATATAGCATGATGTGCCAGTTAGAACGGGCTACGTCAATTGTACATTTAAGGATAGTTTTTAAAGTTTTGTTGACAGCCTCAACTTGACTGTTTGCTTGCGAATAGTATGAAGATGAATGTTCTTGTCTGAATCCGAGCATAGTGGTCAGTTCCATCATCATGTTATTTTGAAAATGACTGCCGTGCTCAGTGACAATCACTTTGGGTATACCAAACTGTGTGATAATCTGATTGAATACAAAGAAAGCTATTGTTTCCCCGTCGGCTTTAAAAGTAGGCATTGCCTCTGCCCATTTTGTAAAATAGTCAACAGCGACAATGATGTATTTATGCCCCCCAGCCGAGGCTGGGTTGCATGTCACGTAATCAATCCCCCATTTCATGAAGGGGCCTACCGAGAAAATGGGAAATAATGGAGCAGGATATGACTGCATTTTCTTGGTGTAAAGCTAACACGGATGATAGTGCTTCACTGCTTCCACACAATCTTTAAAGATTGTGGGCCAGAAATAACCGGCACATAGTATCTTCTGGGCTGTGGCTAACCCAGATAAATTACCCCCACATGCTCTGCTATGGGAATCATTCAGGACAATCTCCGCTTCCTCATGAGTAAGGAAACGACACAAAACAGAATCTACCCCTCGTTGATATAATGTATCTCCTATAATGAGGTAGTTCTTGGCATGAAGGCGTAATTTACGTAGTTCCTCCCTTGAGGAAGCTATAGGATACTTCAAATTCTAGAGATATATAATAATATCCCCATACCAAGGATCAGAGGCGGATATCAGGAAGATGTGCTCATCTGGGAATGAGTCATCTTCAACAGCTACATCTTCTTCAGTAGGAAATTCTACTATAAGTTCAGCAAAAAATAAGGACTTCTTAGACTTAGCGGACTGGAAATCCAAGTCAAACTCTTGGAGAATGACTATCCATTTGTTAAATTTTCCCCCAACAATCCGTTGGGATAAAACATATTGAAACGGATTCACATCCGCCACTACTGTGGTGGTCCTCAGTAAAATGTAGTGACGTAACCTCTGAACAGTATACACAGCTGCTAAGGCTAATTTCTCAACGTGGGAGTATCTAAGTTCAGGTCCGGCCAAAGCACAACTAAGATAATAAACGACATGCTCTACAAGCTTATCGTCCTCCTGGACTAGTACTACCCCAATGGTCGACTCCAACGCGACCAGATATAATATAAAATCTCTAGAATAATCCGGTGGGCGTAATAAGGGTGCCGACAACAAAGCTTTTTTCAATGCCTCGAAATCAAGTTGTGCGGTTTCATCCCATACAAATGGGATGTCTTGTTTGAGCACGCGCATGAAACCCTTAGTAATCTTGGCATAGTTAACAATAAAACGTTGAAGAAAATTAGACTTTCCTTGCAGGCTTTGAAGTTGCCTGATAGAACGATGAGGAGGCATATTTACAATGGCCTCAACTTTCAAAGGATCCACCTAGATACCTCTACTAGAGACAATGAATACGAGCAATCTTCCTGACTCGACACAGAATACACACTTGTGCGGATTCAAGTGGATTTTATAATATCTGCATCTCTCAAATATCAACCGTAAATGATCTGGATGTTGGATCCTCTTACGAGAATGTGCGGGCAGATCATCAAGGTACGGTTCGATAATGGCTTTAATATCATGGAAGGCAAAGTTCATAGCCCGTTGAAAGGTCGCCCCAGCATTTTTCAATCCAAAGGGCATTTTCTTGTATGCGAAGGTACCCCAAGGACAAATGAAAGTAGTTTTATGTTGGTCTTCTGGTTTTATTTGAATTTGATTGTATCCAGAGAAACCATCCATAAACGAGAACACCTCACTTCCCGCACAAGCATCTATAGTCTGGTCTATAAAAGGTGTGGGATAGTTGTCCTTAGGATAGGATTTAGTTAAATCTCTAAATTCCATACAAACACGGATAGTCCCTTGCTTCTTATCAACAAGAACAGGGTTGGATACCCATTTTGTCAAAGTGATGGGATAGATAAAACCAGCCTTCAACATCTTTTCAACTTCAGCCTTCACAGCCGCCGCTTTGCACGGGTTAACAGGTCTTCACTTTTGTCGAACCGGCTTGGCATCAGGATATGTTCGGATTTCATGTTCAACAATCAATGGACCTATGACTGGCATTTCCTCATATGACCAGGCAAAGACATCGCGGAATTCCTTAAACAGGGCAGTATAGATGGCAATCTCTTCAAGAGAGCAATGTGCACCTATGTATATGTTTTCCATGACATCAGGGTTTACAGAGATGTTAATAGGTATAGTGGCAGACATATTTTCCATATTCCCCTCGAAAAACATTCCTTCCCTAGGCAAGGGATTGATAGGTATATCAACACTGCTTCTGACAGTCTCAAACGAAACTCTTGATTTTATATTTTGCTTAGTTCTAGAAGAAAATAGGATCGATGATGAAGATCCTCACAAATCTTACCACGTCCACTCATGGCTTCCAGAATGGCTTCATTAGAAGGTAAAACCATGCCTAAACAATCTATAGAGTGCAAAGAGTTTTCTGCCCATGCGGGCAAATAGACTTCTTCTAGATCTTCCGAGACTGTTAGAGGATCTGGAATGGAATCAACAGTAGCTTGAGTGATAGCTTGATAAGATACCTCCACTGCCGATAAGGGCACTTCTAGTTCATGGGGGGATGGTAGAACCCAAGGATCAGTCCTATCAGCAACCATAGCTATGGACCTCCCCACACTAGTAGAATCAATATAATTAACCGGGGCTGGAAAATCAAATGTTCCCATCAATGATGTGTACATTCCAACCCCCAAGCTCTGTGCAGCAGGTTTGACCTAATCAACCAATGGTACAGCGGACTCATTAGACTCTAAATGACCTTTTCAGGTAAAATCAAGTTGGTCAATAGTAACCAACTTGCCCTCATGTGGAAAAACCACTACACGAAAGACGGTCGACACAATAGCGGACATCGCATAAATCCATTTTCTTCCCAGAAGCAGATTATAGTCCAAAGGAGCATCAATCACTTCTACCTCAACCGACACTGCTTTTCCTGCCAACTTAATTTCAAAATCTAGCAAGATACCATGCGGACGGAAGGACCTTCCATCGAAAGCAGTAAGCAGAGTGTTTGACAGGACTAGCTCTGGGGATCTGAGAGCTTTCCAATAGGTCAAGGACATAACACATGTAGAAGCACCCTCATCAACAACTTCCCTTCCAATGGTCTTACCAGCATGGATGACATCTATCGATAAGGCTACATGGTAAGGTAGGTGAATTTTAACATCAGATAAATGAAATCTCGCCATGAGACTCGATGAGTCCATGCTGCCTAAAGCTGCTAAGAGAGCATCCCTCTAAGCGGGACAACTCTGTAACACCTCTAAAGCTGACATTGCACACGAGGTTTGAGCTAAATCTTCAACCACGGAGTAGTTTGAAGAATCCCTAGCATTAGGCTTATGCAAGGTCTTCTTGAAGACTCCTTTCAGTATCTTCGGCATAGTTTCAGCAGGTTTCTCTATCGTGAGAGGGTTAGAAGTTTCACCTACAGCTTTACCCTTCTCAGAAGTCTCTTTCTCATCATTTTTGTTCCTCATCTGCAACAAAGTTGAAGATCGAACCATGTTGATATAGTTAGGTTCAGGGGCACTTTGAGTGCCCCCTGCTACATTAGAAGCTGAAGCAGAGTTCTGTCCTTGGGGAAAAGGATCCTTCAGGACAGCCGGTTGTTGAGCTTTAAGCATCTTCTGGGCTTGATCCATAAGGGGACAAAGGTGAGTAAGGTGGTCCTTGTGGCACAACTTGCACAGGAACTTGACCTTCTTCTTTTCTTTCTTTCCCCCATCAGCATTGTTCGCGGTCTTTTGCTTGTTTTGATTTCCCTCTCCCTTCTTTCCTTTCTTTTTCTTCCCGTCAGGCTGCTGATTACCCTTCTGAGAGGTTTGTCCGAAAACATTTGCACTCTGGGGGAAGGAGGAAGCCTTTTCCGCCTCTGCCGTAGACTGCTTAATGGACAACTGATGAATTTTCTTAGCCAAGGATTCTACGGTGGGAGATTTAACGAACCCAACCACACCATCGGCATGGGGTCCAGTCTTAGGCTTCTCCGCATCATGCGTAGGCCTCGGTGCCTCAAGGATAATCTCATACAAGATCCCAGATTGTGAATAAATCAAATCCAGTTGCTGGGCCCTGAGAATGGCTTCTTCTTCATTCATCACTCCTGAGGTGGATACGTCCTTAGATATGTAGGGAAACAGGGATTTAAGGAACCACTCTAAAAGGAACTCAGGAGGAATAGTGGCTTTTATAAGGCTCTTTCACCTCCTCCACTCTTGGATGTGATCCGAGATGTGGGTAGCCTTGTTCTACCTAAAAGTAGACAACAAATCTGTTTCGAAATCATATCGGACCAGAAGCTGAAAGTGACTAAGAAATGCACTAGCCAAGTCCCAGAAACTACTGAAAGAAGCAGAAGGCAGTTCAATATACCATTTTTCCGTGGTACCTGTTAAGGTTCTCTGGAACAGCCTCAACCTAACTGAATCTTCATTCAGTGAATTCAAAGAACACCATAAATGGAATGTGGTGGCATGAGCCCCAGGATCTTCACCAACTTTGCCTTCGAATTTAGGAATGCCCGATGGCAATTTGGTGGGAACAGGTGGCCACAAGGGGCCATGCCTAACCGGTTCATTCATCAATTTTGACAAATCTGGCAAGTTTAAGGTTGCCAGGAACGGAAGTTTGGGTCGAATTGGGGTACTAAATGTGCCAGCCTGGGGATTAGAGGGACCTACCCCTGAATTCCCATGGGTAAAAGTGGGGTTGCCCCCTGCCACCGGTTGCTAAGTGGGTAGATTACTCTTAAACAGATTCCATCTGTAAGCCACAGGATTGTGTGTGGGAGGTGCAGTATAAGAAGTTCGGACTGTCCCCATAGAAACAGGGGTCTGAAAGACAGGAGCCGGTATCCCTCCGCTGAACAACGAAAAGGGAGAGCTTGTAAACGGAACCAAAATCAGAGTTTGGAAATTTTTCCCATAAGAGGTATTGTTCCCAAAATGCACTGCTACATAGGAAGGTGATGGGCCTACGTATGGAGAGGATGGGGGAATGTGCCCCCCATTCCAAGGAAATCCTTGGACAAACACCGAGGATCCTACTGGACCGCTCTGGGTAGTATATGGAAAGGAAGAAGGAATAGTAGGTATACTGGGGATCCCAGTAACCATATCACCAGAAGTACCTACTAGGTTTGAGTGAACCGATGGTTGGACCACCTGGCTCGCTGGAGTCAAAGGTGTAGAAGGTATACTAGATCTAGGGGCACTTACCGGGGGAGGTAGTACCCCTTCAACCGGAACAGCTGAGGTGAACACAAAAGGAATTTCTTCCGCAGAAGACATGATCCTACCCACAGGGACACCTAACACAAGTGAATCAAAAGGTATAACCTGAACGATCACAGGATCGTTTAAATCAGTCAAGGGGGTGTTAAAATTCCTTGCAAACTCGTCAGTCTGCAATTCTTCTATCTCAGCTGTATCAAGATTAAAATAGTTAGCTATTAGTTCTGGTTCACCAAGAACTTCACTTATTCCTACCGGTTCAAATGAACCGTCTGTGTCCAATCTCCACCTTTGGGGTGGAGGTGGAGGCTCCAATGTGACGAGAGGAGGAAGGTTTCGCAACCTTCTTGACCTTCTAATAGGTTGGTCCTCCACAATTGAAAATTTGACAAATCACACCCTAAGGCCAACTAAACACAGGAAAAAACCACAGAGCACACACTATAAAAATCCTAAAGTCTCAAACAATCAATCAAGGGTGAAAGATATAATTTCCCGAAGAAAGCTGATGAACGATTACTTGGTGTCCTTGAAGTGGTTCTTAGGCACAAGTGGGGGAATCACCCAACCGCCCTCCTACACTTACAACAAGGGTTACCTTCCAAGGCCATTCAAGGTGAACTAGAAATAGCCTTCCGGTTTACCTAGGTATGAACCCTAAATGTCAAGAGACTATAGGCTACCTTAGCTATACCAACAGTCTGGGGGGATAGTCACAAGGCTGACTCATACGCATGGGTAGGGTAGCTAAGCCCGAAACTCTGTCTAGGACAGAATCCCCAGATGCGTAAAAGTCCTGATTTATGTTTTGACAAGGAATCGGAGGGTTGTCTCCTCAGTCCATGCCTCCACGCGGCCTCGTGCTTGACTCCCTTTTGAGAGGAGCTTCCTAGATACAATCGATAAAGTCAAGGATTTACCTAAAGAAAGGTCCACTACGTCTGAATTTTAAAACTTATGGAAAGTTTACACTTCCTGTCCCACAAGTCTAGCTTAAGCTAGTAGGTGAAAGGCCCCTAAAAATAAAAATTACTAGTAAATTTGAATTATTGCGTTCATTTTAAAGGGCTTTTTCTTACTCAGAAGGAAATGGAGTGATGAACTATGGTGTTTTTTACTCGATACGAAATAAAAAGTAAAGGTGTATTTTTTTCAAAGCAAATTACCACTATTAAAGCAAACTTCTTTTTTTTGTAAATATATATTGATGAACAAATGCAAACGATAAAGAGAAACTAATACTATGTTTTTTGTAGTTTTTGAGATTATATTTTTAAAACTGAAATGAAAACTACTTATGCAAAAGCTTGAAAATGTTTTTCTTTTCACTTTTTAAAATTGGTCAAAGTCTACCATGCACCAAAAATGCACAAAACTTGAGTATACTTGGACCCAATCAACTGTATAAAATAAATAAATCAAAGTAAACAGGTCAAAAGAACCAAGAATCAACCAACAAAGGGATACCAGGAACGCTAGCTTGGGTATACACAATGATACAAATCACTGTAAACTCATAAAGGTAAGTGACAAACCAACCATCATCAAAAGATAGACTGGAAAAACAATGCCCAAGACCCTGATCACTGATCCGGACAGAGACACTTCAACCTATAACCCAACAGGCCAAGCTACTTCAGCATGCAAATAGAAGACAATCCAAGCAAAAGAAACCCAAGGGGCTTTACGAAAAAGCACAAAGTGTGGTCACGGTGGTCTTCAGACTAACAACACAGTATCTATAAACAAAGCCAACTAACAAATAGGAATTATACAAAGACAGGAACAAGCGAACCCTAGCCTAAAAAATCCCTATTTCCAGGCTTGTACGTGACTGCATAGAAGGGAAACTCGCATATTGTACGTGACTGTCCAAGAGAGAAACCCGCGTATTCAGGCCTCTGTACACGACTGTGCAGAAGAGCAACCCGCGTACAGGTACAAAATTTTTCTCAAAAAATAAGAAAAATCCACAAGACTTTCAAACACTGTGATAAGTATGAACCAGGATAAAATACCACACACCAACTTCAAAGCAAAGACTGGTCAGGGGTGACATAAACAACCTACAGCAATCTGGGCTCCCCAGCGGAGTCGCCAGTTCTATTGTACAGGAATAAACACCTTATAACCGAAGGTCTGGGGTTACCAACATACTCATGAAACTTGCAGGCAATCGACTCTAGAGTGCAGTAAAGGAAATAGGAGGATAGGAAAGACTCACCCGATACACGACGGTTGATCCTAGCTTGTCCTCTTCCTCTTTGCTTCTCCTCCAAATCCTTCAGGGATGCTTTCTCCTTCACCTGTCAAGAGCCAATCCTCCAAATACAAGATGATACATATATATAAACAGGTTAGATAAATCATATACAGAGTGTTGAATCATAAGTATTTATCAAACCACAATATATGAGAGACATTCAAGACACATATGGAAGAAGGATTCTCTTTATTAACAATAATGAAAGAGTTCAAATTACAACCCAACACCTGAGACAAGGACTCCTCTGCAACCAAAGGATTCTGAGTTCCACTGCTCCAAATATTTCTGAATGGACTCCACCAGCATAAATTTGCTCTCCAAGTGTATGTGATTAACACCCTCCCCAAGGCCTATATTTATACTTGGTGAAATAAGGCAGTTTTGAAGGTTGAGGAGGTTGAGACAGTTAAGGTGATTAAGGTTAAGGGCTTAACAAATATCAAGTAATCGCAAGTTTTTATTTTTAATGTCAAAGGAAGGTGTACACGGGTATTAATACTGGCAACTCGCGTATGACACTCCAGTTGCTCTAAGGGTAACCTGTGTACAAATCTGTACGCGAGATGCAATAACCGATACTCACGTACAACATGCGAGTTGCATATATAAAGAGTCGCGTACAGAACTTGACATATCTAAAGGTAAAAATAGCCAGCTATATGGATGATAAATGTAGTTCATAATATGCCCATCTATAATGTTTTAGGAAAACGTCAATCCATAAATGTCCTTTTGTGTGCCAACATGAGGGATGTCGGCACTCGGATGGAGAAGTGTCATTCAGGTGGATAACAATACTTAAAAGGAGGTTCTCTGAGAAATATTAAGATAGCTAATACACCTACAGGAACAACAGTTTCGAATCTTTGCCAAAAAGGATTTGATAACATTCAGTCTAAGCTCTATAGAATTCCAGGAAGTGGAAAAAAATATTCTCTGGGACGATAAGATTTTTGGAAATATTCCTCTCTCTTCTATTAATTCTCTGTCAGAATTTAAGATTTGGTCAACTAATAACGGGCTTCTCAAACTGGCAGACATTTGTAATTGGGATAGATATGCGAATTGGGCTGGCTGGGTCTTTCCTGAGACTTCGGTTCATCTTATTTATCAACAGAATTTGTTGATTCTTCACCTAACTGGTATGGCTCCGGTTAACCACTTTTCCAAAGATGTTTGGGGGTGGGGAAGTATAGGAAAATATTCAGCTGTCTTAGGTTTTTTTGTTCTTCAATCCTCAGGTCCTTGCTTTCTTCAGCTATTTGGAAGAACATGTGGTCCTCTCCTTGCCTCCCAAAGGCAAATTTTTTTACTTGGCTCCTTCTTCATAGTCAAGTTTTGACCGGCGAGAATTTGCAAAGGTGAGGATTTAATGGGCCGTTTAGATGTTGTTTCTGCAATAATGTTGAGGAAACAATTGATCATATTTTCATCAAGTGCGTTTTTTCTCAAAAATTTTGGGAGATGGTTCTTCATGGCATTCTTGTTACAGCTTCATTTCACAACTCCGTTTTTTCATTGTTCTCCTCATGGCACGAAAGGATTCCTAGCTATCATGAGTGTTCTGGCAATTCAGTCATCAGCAAGAAATGGAAAAATATTTGGTTGGTAATTCCAAAATTAATCTGGTGGTATATGTGGCTCGCCTGCAACGATTGGATCTTTAATGATAAGAAGTCTTCCCCAGGAAACGTAGCTGCAAAATCAAAATTGTTTATTTCTGAATTAGTTTGTAATTTTTTTTCTCTAATTGATTTATTTGATGAAGCGTGCGTCTGGCTGGGAAATAGCTCTGTTCTCAAGAAAAATCAAATTATTAAACCAAATGGCCCCCCAATCTGGTGAATTTGATGTAGCCAGAGTGAAGTTTTAAAGCAGTAGTCAATTTCTCCAAGTGCATGTATTTTTTTCGACAGCCCGTCAAAGGGCAATCCTAGGTTATCTGGAGCTGGGGGGTTGCTAATCTCTCCTGATCGGTTGATTGTTACTAGTTTCAGTTGGGGACTTGGTAAAATGTCTAATAATCAAGCTGAGAGTTATAGTTTACTCAAATCCTGTTTGTTGGCAAAGGAGGTTGGTTTTAAAAATCTTCAAGTTTACGGAGATTCCGAACTCTTGATAAAAATGTTAAATTCTGATGGTCTTTTCAATATCCCAGCATTGAACGTTATTCTGAAGAGAATCCGAAACACTCTGAAGGATTTCGAGCAGGTTGAATTTTTTCACATTTTGAGAGATTTAAATGGAACAACAGATTCTCTGGTAAATGTAGCTTGTCTCCTGGCTCAAGGTCATCTAAGTCTTAATGGAGAAGCCTGTATATTTCAGCCAATTCCCTAAGTATCTGGAAATGTTCTTTGGATAGTATTTTCTTATTCTTTGAAGGGACTTTAGCAGTTCGTATGCCTATTTTAATTGAATATATTGACATTGGCCTTTCTTGTCATGTATAAATTCTTCAAAAATCAATAAATAAATAAAAACTACCCGTTTTTGTTATAAAAAAATCCCTCGTTTGAGCTATTAGCTCAATCAAGGTTTATAAATCCCTCAATCAATCTTTTAAGCATGCTTTTAAATACATCGATCGAGGTTTTATGTGTATTTATATAGAGTCCCAATCGATCTAGAGTCTCGATCGAGCTTGTATCATGATCGAGCTTTAAAAACTTCTATTAAAATAAAATTTGGATGCCCATATTCATGTGCATAAATGAATATGGATACCCGAATGTTTTTTAATCGAAGCTTTAAAATATTGTATCAAATAGGTATTCTTTGATTATCCCACAACTATTAACTATGTTAGTGCCCCCCGTAAATTAACAAATTTGTTAATATTTGAAACCTTCATGGGTTTGATCTCTTTGATTTTAAAATAAAGTCAAACATAGAATTATAAGATAATCAAATTTAATAAAACATAATTTTAACAAGAAAAATGTACTTATGGGTAATAATAAATACCTTGAATAAGAAACAGGTAAAAGCATTAATACTACTACCACTTCCACTAGATTGTATATGTGTGGATATGGGTCATGGAGTAATTGGAGTTACAGATGCAACCGAAATCATGAAAAATGGGTATAAGGGGCCCTTCTCCATGTGTTTTGTGATTTCAGTCACATCTATAAACTCCGTTCACTCATCGATTATATTTATAACCCTTTGTACTAGTCATTGGTTGAGTTTCTATGCAATAGACATGGTGAAATAAGTTGTGGTTTGTTTCTATTTTATACATATAACTATTTCACATGCTCGTTCGAGCTTTTGAAAACCCTTTATCAAGATTCTAAGCTTGATCGAGCTCTCAAAATTGAATAGCTCAATCAAGGTATTAACGCTCGATCGATGTTTAATTAGACCCTCGATCGATCTTGGTAGCTTGATTAAGGGTTTTATTAACCCTTGATCAAGTATTTTAAAATAGCTTGATTGAACGCTTATTTAAGCCGATCAAGTTTTTAAAAGCTAGACCAAGGGCTTGTAGAAAGCTTGATCGAGGTTGATTTTTAACATAATCATTCCCTCATCTTACCAAAAAGTGTCACCCATCCTCCTGCGAACACCTCTTATTCTACCACAATCAAAGCATTTAAATAGTAACTTACCTCTAAATTTGAAAGCTCCCTTTTTTAGTTACTCCACAAATTTTGCTTCTTCTTCTTCGTTTGAATCATTAAAGGAACTTTTAGTTGACTTGTGCTTGTTTTCAATTATCTTCATTGAATCGTTGAAGGTTTATTTCCTTCTTCATGGTTTCTCATCTTTTGTTTGCATTTCATATGATGTAAGGATTCCATGCAGCTCATCCATTGTTAGTTTGTCCAACTCCCTTATTTCCTCAAATGTAGAAACATTAGATTAAATATTGAAGGTAGTGTTCTTAACACCTTTTTACAATTATAGGCTCTTGAATTTTCTCACCCAAACCTATGATAGTACAAACAATTTAATCTAATCTAAGATAGTAGGCTGCAATGTCCTCTTCTTGTTTCATCTTCAAGCTTTGAAATTGTCCTCTATGTGTTTGAATTTTGTCCTACTTGACTTTTTCATCTCCCTCCTAAATTTTCTAAAGTTTATCCTATATTTCCTTTGTTGATTTAAAGTGCATTACTTTCATAGGATCTCTTTAAGATAGACCACTGAGAATAGCGTCCATATATTTTGCATATTATTAAGGATTCTTCCCATCAATATCCATTGGTGGAGTTGTAGGGGATGTGTAACTAGAGACAACTGAGTTCCAGACATCAAATAGGCTTGCATTCTTATGCTCTAGAAGGCATAGTTGTTTCCATTAAATAATGGTGTTCCATTCTTGGACAAATTTTCTTTGTCCATGTCTACTACAAAGATCTTCCTTTCAGTATTCAAACTATATGAAGAACCTACTCTGATACCAATTGTTGGAATATTCACCAATACTGAGAGGGGGGGTGAATCAATATTGAACATATTAAACCAATCACTACTAGATTTATATTATTAATTAGACATTTTTTTGCATCGTTCTGGCATTTTTGCATACGTCGCTTTAACATCCATCCATTAACGTTTCTTAAGCAACACCATATGCATCCATTAAGTGATTCTTCAGAATGTCTACAACCAAACACCACAACATCTCTTATGCGATGTATAATTTTGTTTAATAAAAATGGCAAGTACTTAATTTTTTCATATTGTACACCATCAAAAGTGTGGGTTAACTGTTGGTTATATGTTATATAGACATCACTAAAAGTACAAAAAGAGACGTCCTCAATGTGAAACAAACTTGGTTGTGCCACAGTACGAATGTTAGACCGACGTCGAGTTTTCGCTAAGAAATCGATGTTAGAATTATTCTATTGATGGTAAACCTATATCATGTTTAAATTGAATAAACATTGATTGTGTTGAAAGTACAACATCATGATTCATTATCCAAGACAATATTGTGTGCATCCAATATTGGGCCTCATGTGTTGAGCTAGGCAACTTGAGTTGGACTTAGGAACTTGAAATATAATTCTTGGGTTGGACTCAAGAATGATGTTGGCCTCTTTTCTCTTCTAGTCTAGACCTGTGGTTCATCAAAAACATAATACCAACAAGACACCAAAAGACATCGGCCCGACAGAGCAAGCTCTGTCGGCAACGCCCGCAAAGCAGGTGCAATCTCACCTGAGATATCTTTATGGGTAACTGCTAGAACCATGTTTCCGCAGTTGGTGAGGGATTCTAGTCCCTTATCATGTGTTCAAGATGCTCGACAAAGGCGACTATATGGAGTCTGCTACTGCGTAACGATAGCACAGCGATACATCGCAACTGGCGCGCGACATGACTTTACCATTATGACTCTAAAATTGGCACAACATCGCGACGCATCTGATTTCTTGTACTCAACAGACATCATACGACTCATGCTTTAACTCAACAACTGAATCATAAGCCATACATAATATTCTAATAGTGCTTTAATCCTCCATGCATCCACTGATTGTTCCTATTGCGATATTCATTCAACAGTAACTGTAATAATGCATAGTAAGCGACATTCACATCAACATTCATCATTAAACACATTCATCCACATAACACAGTAAATAACATGGAAACCCATCTGGGAAAAACCACCAAGGTGCTCTTCATCTGGCATGAGAATGGTTTATAGCACCTTGCAGCCTACGATATGCAGATTGTTCTTTAGATATGTCTATTTGACATAATATTCTTGCTCTCATGCTCTCTGGTTTATTCTTCTATCTACTCCTACTGATATGCACATAGCCTGGATCGACTCTTCTACTTACTATCTGTGCAGTCAGCTTCAGATTCCTTCTACTACTAGCAGTCTGCGCACACAGCTGTAAGATCTGCTGCTCAACAGCCTTCTACTTCTACCAGACTCTCCTCTGAGTCTTCTTCCTCTAAATCTTTCTCTAAATCTAACTAAGAAATGCAAAACTCTTGAACAACAGACATATAATGAATGAACGACTCAAGCCAACCCTTATACAGGTCGGGTTCCTCATATATAATATTTACAAGACCACACAGGGTCAACTGAGTACAGCTCAGTTATTACAGACTCAAAATCCCAAAATATCTCTGGTTTACATCAATGCCGGCCCATTCCTAGTCGTAAAATCCCTGTAAGACATTAACCACGGACTTAAATAGCCATAGAAATTTCTTTTAGCTCGTCTCTATCAGTCATAAATAGCCGCAAAACTGCCCTTCCTCCTCCTGTTGGCTCGCCCTTCTACAATATTCCTTGGATTTCGTCTTCCAGCCTTAACTTCTCTACCTGCCTCTTCCACTGACTTGGATCTGTCTTCCTTATTGCAGCATCCTCGTCGCAGTTTTCCTTCCACCTCTTCCTCCATCATGCGCGTGTTTTTATCTTATCTGTGTCGATTCCTTCTTAGCCTATTTTTATCCTATCGCATGCACACTTTTCATCCTTTTTCTTGTGCATTCGCTTCTTCCTTGTGTAATTATTCTGGTCCAACAAGCCCCCAACACTCACATGCGTCCCATCCAGAGCCACTAAGCAAAAAGGAACTCGTCCACAAAAATCGCATGTCGCAAAACTTTTACTTGCCTTGCAAAATCTATGCCTCTGGCGCAGGCCCAAGTTGCTCAGTGGGACCAATCTTGTATTGGAACTCCTTCACCATATGTTTCACCTTAGAAAATTCCTCTGCTACTTCCTTTGCTTATGCAGAAACCTGCTGTACATAGTTAGAACTAATATTTTTCAACGGTCCTTCCTCTAACCACTGCGCAACTTGCTGAATTTTTTGTTGCATAGACTGAAGAAGGCCTGCTATTTGGGCAACTTCTGATTAGTGTGTCTCGACATTGGATTCGCTAGTACTCTCTTGATCTTGAAGAGCCTAGACTTTATGATGCAGTCGCTTGATCTCCGCGCTCTTAGTAACCTTTTCCTGAACGGTAGTTTCTTCATTTTTGCCTTTGCAACGCTGATTTTCTCATCTGCCTGTCGCATGCTCTCCCTTATGTTTTCTGCAGTTTCATCTTCCAGTAGCGCTCCCCAAATTATAGTGATGGCTTCAGCTGCCTTTATGTAGAGTATTTATCCTTCTCTAATCTTATCAGCAGCCTCAAATGCTGCTTTTCTTCTTTCCTCGAGGACCTCTGGAGGTGTGCTTGGTACCTTCCTAGCCTATAGTTCCTCAACCTGCTTCTTTAGTTCCCTTGTGATGCACGATAGTCAGGAAACCTTATCTTCTAAATCTTCATCTTCTTGGCCCGCTTCTGGTGGGAACTCTGCAACCGCGCTCTTCATGGTTTCAGTGAGTGAAACCCTACTAAGTTCACGCGTGACAATTTCCTGCTATTTGTCCCTAAGGAGGGCCTTGTGCACCTTCGCCTTCCTTTACTATTTTGTTGCTTGATAAGCAACAACATTTTCCCTCAGTCGTATTTCAGGTGTGGTTTCCTACTAAACTTCATAGACTTCACTCAAGGCTAGCTTGGAGAAGTTAATATGTAGACTATCATCAAATGCACTTGTCTCTGTTTCTATCTCCAGTGCGCGCCTCAGAATCTTTACTTTGATCGGCGGGACTAAATCTGGTGTGGCTAATGTAACATTGGGATCAAAACTGTATGTCTCAGCCTCCACAGTGGATTTGACCTCATTAATGGCATATATCAACTTATTCAAGTGGTTCCCAACTTGGTCAGCAATGTTTACCTGTTGTATGTTCAGAGTGGCAAGGTTGTCTTGAGCGACTTTAGCGATAGGATTTGCAAGCTCATGTACATCATCTTCAGTCAATGTGTTCATTCCAAAAGTTTTGTCTACTTTTCTCTTCTTGTGCGGGTGCTATGGTCTTTGTTGTTGTGTTTGTGCTTTTGTTGGGATGTTTTCCTGAGGATGTGTACGCTCAGAGTCAAGATGATCCGAGCCATTCCTACCAGCATCATGAGTTGTTTCTTCTTCTTCTTGCAACTGATATCCTTGATCATTGCCTCCCTCATTTCCTTGGCCATTATCGTGGCCATCATCATGGTCCACTTATGGGTCTTCTTCATTCTAGTGCTCAGGAAGTGGCTCTGCCAGTGAGCCGCTCCATTCCTCAGGCCACTCCTTAATAATGTCATCGACATCAGTTTCGATGATCATGAACCCTACATTATGTGCTTTCCTCACTGGGTCTTTCTTGGGCTCCAAGATCATATTATGGGCACCGGCCTGAAAATTGATAAATGCCACATACCTGTGCACCGTCGCAGCACGGATTCGGTGAGATCGGTGGACAACATTGTGCAGTGCCTCTGCGTGCAAAAATAAATTAGTGTTGTTATCCTTTTGTCGATTGGTATGCTTCTTCTGGTCCCACAAGTTCTGGTACCTTGCACCAAGGCACGGCAGTGGGACATCCATCTGTATGTAGTCTGGCGGGTTAGCCCATGGGGTGAAGGAGATCAAGATGAGCATCCATGAGTAATGAAATTTGTAAGTGGGCTCTTCCTAGGCCTGCATGGTGTCATCTATCAGCTCATTCAACAAAAATAGAGACCAATTGAAAATCTCACCCAGTGCACACAGTTATATGAGCTCGATTGTTCCCACAGTGCACTGGTTGGGCCTCATCTTGTGTAGCAACTTACAAGAGAGGAGCCACGCAGAAAATTGCATGCTTACATCTTTAATGGGGCCAATTAGGAAACCCCTATCTATGCATTGAAGTTTATACTTCTACTTCATCCTGGTGGTGTTTTTCTGGGCCAAATATGGCTTTGGGTCGCCCCCTTCCTTAGGGAGACCCGTTATCGCAGCAATAAGGTCAACGTCGACCAGGTATGGTCGATCGAGCCATAACCATCCTTAGTGGAAATAGACTAGAATTTGTCTCACATATGTGTTGACGTATGTACTATGGATGAAATGCAGCATAAATAGCAGGTTTATTTATCCTACGCATCCAACTCCTTCATCCCATTGCATTCGTCTGAGTATCTGAGCTCCAGTTGGGTTAGTCTGATCAGGGATCATGCAGTTCGCTCTTTTCAACCCTGTTTGATGTCATGTGTCAAAGTCCTCAAAGCTCAACTTGAGGAGCTTCTTAATGATGCTCTTGGGCATGGGGACGTTCTCAAGGATCCGCAGTGTGACCAGATTTGTATTGGCCTTCTTCGGCAGCACCACTTCCTCTGCATCATCTCTTCTTGGTGGGACATAGTGGGTGAAGTATTTGTCATCCTCCTCACCATCTAGGCCTCTACATGGTGGGGAGTCTTTGTCCATGGTGTTTTCCTTGAGCGGGCCTTCTTCCATGGGTGCTTTCCCAGCAGTGTCTGAAATGGTCGTAGCCTTCCTCTTTCTGGACATTTTCTTCATTTGCAGTCTGTACGGGCCTCCTGCTTCTTTCTCATCAACCTGTCTCAGCTCTTTGATCGGCTGCACAACTTAATTCAGTGGTATCTGAACTGGGTTCGGAACAGGGCGCGAACCACAGGTTGGAATATTAACAGGGGCAGTTGTAGGGTGAGGAGCATGTGGAGGTCTAGGTGCAGTCGGGGCAACATATGGTTTCCTGGTTCGTGTCGTCGAGTCAGTTTATAGCTGCTGCTCTAGTTGATGTACCGCTGGTGATTCTACTTCTTCTTCAACAATTGGGCAACCCGGGATAATGGTTGCATCTGATAACTCATTTTCACTGGGGATCTTAATGACCATGGGTGTTGGTTAACTAGGTGATAGACTTTTGTCTCTCTGATTTCTCGGCTATGGTTCTCTCGGCTCTCTCTCTCTCTGTAAAATATTGCTTGATGGTGAAGCCTAGTATTTATTCGTGTCTCTACATCCTTCAGTCGTCATGCATTCAGTGGTCAATGTCTAATCAATCAAATGGGATTCTTGGCCAACACATTCCTGTATTAACTCTACTTAATCAAGCGTCGGGTTGTACCTGTCAGCACAGTTATGGCAGTTATTCTGAGGACGGCTGACGGGACCAAAAATCACGTCATCATTCTCCTCATACCGCATCGAATTTATGGCTCTTAGCTGTCATAGCTGCCTCAATATTTTTCGGATATCCTCTCTTAAATACCTGAGTGTTGGCATCCTGTCATTTCCTCCTTTCCATATGCTTTCCGCCTTTTCTTACACGTTCTACTTTTTCTTGCGCTTCTACATGCGTATGTCGCCAATGTGTGACATAATAGCTTCCTTGCTTCCATTTTTTTTTAAATCCGCGCGACACAGACCTAGCTAGGCATGTTGCAACCATTGTAGTATGGATTCAAGCAACTTCCATTCACCATTCCTGCAACATATGTTCCATCGAGCTTCTGTAACTTTACTGTGCCTGCATCAGTGATGTGTGCAATCACATATGGCCCAAGCCAATGTGTCTTTAGTTTACTCGGGTGTTTGAAAAACTTGTTGTCATACAGCAATACAAGTGCTCTGAATTTAAAAGGATTAACTTGGATATGGTGATCGTGCCATGATTTATGTCTTTGCTTCTCCACAGTTTGATGATATCATGCGACGAAGCGTTCCTCTTCCATCTGAACGAGCTGCGACAGCCTTAGGTGAATGACATATCCGTCAGTCATCTCTGTCAGGGCAGCAATCCGTAGGCTTGGCACAATGTACTCCATTGGTACAACAGCTTCTTGTCCATATACCAACCTGAATGGGGTGTGACCTGTCAGTCGCTTGCAAGTTGTGCGATATGCCCATAGCACAGCTGAAACTTTCTAATCCCAATCATCTCAGCGCACGTTGCATACCTTGGTCAATGCATTCTCCAAAATCTTGTTGAAAGCTTCGACCATTCCATTTTCCTGAGGATGATAGGGTGTTGTCTTCTTATGTTGGATCTGGGATGCTGTAGTAAGATCAGCAATCATTTTTTTAACAAAATGCGTACCTTGATCACTTAGGACAATCTTTGGATAGCCAAATCTAGTCACTACGTTTTCAAACAAAAACTTCGCCACAGTTGCAGCGGTGCAATCTTTAACAAGTGTGGCTTCATCCCATCTAGTTAAATGGTCTGTCGCAGTGATAATATAACACGCACCAGTCCTCTTTCCTGGTGGGCTGATAGGTCCAATGAAATCAACGGCCCATTTATCAAATGCCTGGAGGGATATATGTGACACCAGTGGCATTTCGTCAAAACATGATGGTTTTCCTGTTCTCTGGCTGATATCGCAACACCGACAGAAACTATTAGTATCCATGTGTATGGTTGGCCACCATAATCTTGCTTGTAGGATTTTGTGCATAGTATATTTTCCCATATAGTGTCCTCCTGCGACACCAGTATGTGCTTTGCCCATAACCCACGATTGTTCATGTTCAAATATACAGCAGCGCAGTATTTCATCCGTACCTAGCTTATAGAGGTATCCAGCAATCAATGTGAAGTCAGCAGCTCTGACAACTAATTATTTCTTTTGGTTAGTGGAGGATCCCATAGGTGCATAGCCTGTACTCAAGAAGCATATGATAGCATTCAACTACGGATCCCAGTTGTCCATAACTGCAAAGAGTTGCACATCGGGCAAGTTATCTTCAAGGCTCATTGGATCTTCACCACTCTCTATCGTTGATAGGTGGTCTAGTCCAACATTCAATTGACTAGGTTTAATAATGACCTCAAAATCGAACTCTTGAAATAGGAGAAGCCATCTACATATCTTCCCACCCAACACTGGCTTGTTGACTAGGTATTTCAGCATTGAATGATCAGTATACATCAGAAAATGTCCACCCAACAAATAATGTCGGAATTTCTGAAGCACATAGACCCTAGCAAGACCTTCTCTTTCTGTTGTCATGTAGTTCTTTTCTGTTGTTGACAGTTTCCTTCTTGCAAAAGCAATAGGGTGGTTCAGTGCACCCTCTCCTAGTTGTGTCAATTCTATACCAAGAACGACAGATGACACGTCAACATGAAAATGGAACTCCTTTTTCTAGTCTGGGAATACGAGTATTGGCGCAGTGGCCATTGCAGTCGAGTCAATTTATCCAAGCTTTCCTGGCACTCTGTTGTCCACTGAAACTTTGCGTCTTTCTTCCACAGTTTCTCCATCGGTGCATTGATTGCTACATATCCTCTGATGAACTTCCGGTAGTAGACTGTATGTCCTAGCATTGATGTGAGTTGTGTAATTGAAGTAGGTGGTGGTAGGTCAAGAATAATCGCAATTTTTGTTGGGTCAACCAAAATCTCATCACGACGTACGACGTGACCCAATAGTATAACAAATGGTGCACAGAAAATACATTTCTTAGAATTAAGTGCAATCTGATACTGGCGACAATGGCTCAACATCATGTGCAGACTCTCAATATGGTCTCTTACTAGACCAAACACAGTCTAATCATCAAAGTAGACTTCAAGAAATTTATGTATAAAATCTTTAAAAGCAGAAACTACTATTCTAGAAAAAATAGCAGGTGCATTCTGTTGCAGCTGCAACCGTTCTCCCCAAATTTCTTAAATTTTGGCCCCCTCCTCATGATTTAGCATGGTCTTCTAATTGATTGGATCCTTCGAATTTTGGTCATGTTTGATTTTGGATGATTCTACAGATTAACTCTCACCCGGGTTTTCAATTTTTGATGGTGATGAAAATTGTTGAGGGTCGCAGTTTTGAGTTTGCTTGCTGGTCGATCGGATTAAGTTTCTTTGTTTTGGATCACCGTCGCAGAGGTAAAGCTGGTTTTTGTCCATTGTTGAACTTTGAAGAGCTGTCCAAAACACTTTAATCGTTTTAATTCGGGCGTCAAAACTATGTTAATTCGGCTGCTTTTGTCATTTTCCCTTCCGCCGTTACGGCTCCCAAATCGGTTTAGCGTCCGAAGTCCAAATCGTTCCGACTACCGATGCGTGTTGACTTTTGTTTTCCTCTCCACTGTTGCGGCTGGGAAAGTCTTTTGGATTCCGATGTAATGTCTTTCGACTTCTGATTGAGCTCTTCCCGCCCGCGTTTCGAATGTCTCTAGCTCTTGTCTCTTTCGTCGTTGTGGCCCTCAAAGTCATTTAGCTCCCGAAGTATAAAGTCGTTCGACTTCCGGTTAAGCCTCTCCCGCCCACGTTTCGCGTGACTTTAGCCCGTGTCTTTTCCGCCGTTGCGGCTAGGAAAACATTTTTGCGTCCGATGTCAAAGCCTTCCGACTGTCGATTTAGAACTTTCCCACCCAAGGGATGCACCTAGACGTTTTCATGTGGATTGGCCGTTTCAGATGGTTAATTTTAATGTTTAAAAAACTCCCTTCCAACAAATGATACACGGTTATTGATTGCAGGTATAACTCAATGGACTGTTGGGGCGACCAGGTGTGAAGGCACGGCTTGATCAAACTGAAACCGGTAGGGTCGAAAGGAAGACAAAGCGAAAGAAGAGACAGAATCGAAAACAACAAAAACGCAGATCTGAAAGGTCCAGCAGTTACTCAATTAATCATGAACAGGCGAAAAAAAATGGAGAGAGGGATACGAAACGCTTGAGAGACCGAAAGATCATGCATTGGGAGGAAACCCAAACGATTTACTGTTTTGTTTAAATACTGGAAAGTTAGAAGTTACAGGGACTTTTTCCCTGGAAAAACTTGTAACCCATTTGCTTGTAAGAGGAACTATTTCGTTTTACAATCAGAAACTGCAACTTTTTCCTGTTGGAGAAAGCGAAATGTGGAATGTATCAATGCAATTAAATGAGCAATGTTGAAGGGGAACTATTTCGTTTTCAGCTGTGTTTCATTAACTGTGAGAGTGTTTTAACTTCTTGAACCTATGTTCTTGTTGAATGCTCTTCACTATATTTTGTGATGCTCTCCACTGTGAGTAATAAATGTTGTTTATAAAACAATTAGCTATCTGGTTGTTTAAATATCTGTAATTGTTCATGTGTCTTGAAAGAAGTATCAGCTATCTGTAACTCTTCATTATGCAGGTACAAAATGTATTACTCACTAATGAATGATAATCCTGCTCCCTAGGGATAGTTTAGGTAGTTAGTTTATTTTCTTGTTGTATGTGATTTAGATGCCAGTGAGTCTAAGACGAGAGGTAAGAACCTGTGCATCACATTGTGACTGCTCCTTGCATCTTATCGCCCTACATGGTTAATTAGGCACTTGCATATCATACATTAAGTCAAAAAATACAAAAATACACGGTGGACCGGGCCGCAACCGGTAAAGCCTCTGTTTTTTGTTACTTTGACCTACGGTAGCCGGACCACAAACCGAACGGATTCCCCATACCAAACAGTCAACGGGATAGTTGGGAACGTTGATTGGGGAGAATCCCTTACTGTTGCTGCCTGCAAATTTCTGGGCCTCAATAGTTTTGGCACTAGAAGGAGGGCCGCCAGTGTATGGCTGGCCGAGGAAACCCGTTTTCCCAAGATTATTCCACCGGTAACAGTTCTGAAAGTAGTGGGTTTCATAATCCAATTCCAGAAGAAAGAGAACATCTATATTATGTTGGCAACAAAATTTTTAATGATCTGAAAAGACACACCAGGGCATATGTAAAGAAGATTGGAGGATTGCCAATCATCCCTGAATTTCCCAGAAGAGAGTATAAAAAGAAAGATCGTCCTGTAGCGGAAGACTCAGTGTTGGTTGGAGACTGGGAAGAACTTGTAGAAACAGCCTTACAAGAAGTTGTACTACCTTTGAACCAAGAAGGACCAAATACGCCTCAGAGTTCTCCTGCTCACACTCCTATTGACTCACCTCCTCACTCTCCACCTAGACTCATGGCAGGAGTAAATGCTAATCCACCACCTGCATGGAGAGATAGATCACCGTTAAACCTTACACCTCCATTACACGACCTACCTCAAGCCTTTGACAAGATGTTTCCCAAGTTCGACCCAAATGAGAAAATATTAGTAGATGATCACCTACAAAGTTTTTACTTGGCAATTGAAGGATTGAGGGTCAGGGAGTATGAAGATGTAGTCTGCAGATTGTTCCCGCATACCCTTAAAGGAGCTGCAGCATCATGGTACTTTGGGTTGCCTGCTAACTCTATCCCTGATTGGGATACCTTCGAGATAATTTTCAGAAGTAAGTATGCAACTCAGAAAACTCATGCAGCCCTCATGAAAGGGCTGTGTGCCTTGAAGAAAGAAAGAAAGGAAAAGGTGCACAGTTTCACACAAAGGTTTGCAGCCTATCTCAAGAATTTTTCTGAAATGGATAGACCTTCAGACAAAGTTCTAATTGAATATTATACTTCAGCTTTAGGCCCTGATTTGGCCATGTTTGCCAAAGGTAGGGCCAAGCCTACTTTGATGAAAACTTATGAAGAAGTAGAAGTGGTGGAAGCTGAAAGAGAGAGCATTGAAGACTATCCAGAACAGTCAGGAGAGAAAGGTGCGGGAAGAAAAGATTTATCATTTGCTAAGCCTAAGGAAGAAAATTCGTCAGATTTGGAAAATATGGCCAAAATGATGCAGAAGTTGTCCAACAAAATCATAGATATGGAGAAAGAAAAGGAAGCACAAAAGTTTTATAAAACATATTATAAGAAAAGAGAGGATAACCATCAGTCTCAACCTCCTCCTCACAATACTGCATCTATGAATTTAACAGAGGTAGGCATGGACAATTTTTGCACTTTCCACCAACAGCCACACTCTGAAAAGAATTGTCCTCAATGGATAAACTCGATGACACTGGTCATGAATCAACTGTTAGATTCTAGATTAACAGAAGAGGGAGATGAAGAAAGAAAAGAGAATCCTGGTTCTACTTCTACTAAAGAACAGGAAGAGGAAACCATGGCTTTATGGAATTCTGTCTCGTTATTTGATGCTGAAGAGGAAAAGACTCAGGGGTACAAGGACGTTATGGAAACCAGCGTAGCCACAAGGAGCCAAGGGACGGTTAAGGAAGACAGTCTTATACTCCCAATGATTAAGAGGCTGCAGAGAAATGTTAAGAAGAAATTTCAAAACAAATCTTTGGCTGATAAAATTCCAGAGTTCACTATTACCAGCCAAAATCCTAGGCAGAATGATGCGCGAGCCAAGCCAAGTGAAGAAAATGCTGATAAACCCCATCCCATTGAGCAGCCGATGGATTATGACATTGTGGAGGATTTAAAAAGGGTAAAAGTGAATGTTCCACTATTCGAAATGTGTAAAGTGCCGCAGCAAAAGGAAAGACTATTGAAAGCACTTGAAGCATCGGATGAGAAGCTGCCCGCTAACAATCAACCTCAAGAAGAAGAAGAAATTGGAGAAACCAGCGTGGGAGGTAAGTCTAAAAGCAAACATCCACCTTTCCTCCTCACATTTGAAATTTTCAATCATAATGTGCATAATTGCTTGGTAGACTTAGGGGCATCGGTTAATGTTATGCCCATATCAGTCTGTAAAAAGATCAATGGGCAACCTAAGCCATCCACGTGGAGGGTGGTTCAGTTGGATAGGACAGATGTAAAGGTAATTGGTGAGATGGAAGACGTCCTAGTCCCTCTGGCATCCAATGACAAAGTATGCCAAGTTATTATCATCGTGGTGGCTGATATACCAGATGCTTACGGTCTTGTCCTGAGCAGAGATTGGTCGGCCAAATTAAATGGATATTTCTCCTCAGATTGGTCGCATCTGTGGTTTCCATACAAAGGAAGTCCGAACCATATTAAGATCTTAAGAGAACCTCACATGAAGTACAATGTTACTCAATTGGAGGAGAAAAATGTGCCAGTGGATTCTGTATTGGGAAACTATTTTATTGAGTTGGAACCAGGGAATTACCAAGCGGAAGAAGCCAGCAACACATCTGACACCCAGCCTGATCTCCTTCAATTCTCACAGGCTGATGAGATTGATTGTAATATAGTAAGCTTAGCAGTAGGAATAGATTCACATTCAGTAGTTAGTGATTTTTGGACTTTGTTTTTTGATGGCTCTAAGACATTAGAAGGGTCAGGGGCTGG
Organism: Pseudotsuga menziesii; assembly: GCA_001517045.1. Taxonomy (NCBI): domain Eukaryota; kingdom Viridiplantae; phylum Streptophyta; class Pinopsida; order Pinales; family Pinaceae; genus Pseudotsuga; species Pseudotsuga menziesii. The sequence continues at coordinate 54,438 of LPNX010928865.1, read as the reverse complement.
CTGTGTCCTGATCGAACCCCAGGAGAATAAACATTTTCTTTCATGTAGATTAGAGTTTGAGTGTACTAATAATACAGCTGAATACGAAGCGCTGGTGCAGGGACTAAAGAAAGCGATTGAATTAAAGGTAAGTAATCTAAAAGTTTTTGGAGATTCTGAAATCATTGTGAAACAAATCCAGGATCAAATACATTGTGTTTCTCCTCACTTAAAGGCCTACGAGAATGAGGTATGGGATTTGCTTAAATGTTTTAATGCATTCAATATCATTACAATTCCAAGGCTTAAGAACGCAGCAGCTGACCTATTGGCCACATTAGCCGCTAGATTGGTACCCACTAATAATTGATGCTTTGTTGAATTACTTTTTAGGCCCTCTGTACCTGATATGATTACGAACCTACGAGTGTTCGATGATGACCAGCAAATCATAGAATGTTTAACGAATGACGAGGTATTTAAAGGAGCGATCATAGACGATGAAGAGCATCAGTCTGAGATGAAATACGATAATTTCATTCATAAAGGAGTCAGAACATTAGAAAAAATGTTTGATTTTAACGAAAAGTTCAGAAGACCAGCCAACGTGAAGACCCACAGCTCATCTCTGCAGTTTGAGCTAATTAATTTAGGGACTGAAACGAATCCTAAATTTGTGAATCTCGGCAAAAGTTGTTCACCAACAGAAAGAGACAAGTTCGTCAGTTTGTTTAAACAATATAAAGATGTTTTCGCATGGACGTACGAAGATTTGAAAACATACGACACTAGCATCATCAAACACGTTGTCCCTATTAAAGCAGGTGTCAAGACATATCAGCAACCATTGAGAAAAATGCATCCAAAATTGGAACCATTGATTCAAAGTGAAGTGAAGAAATTATTGGACGCTAGAATCATTTTCAAAGTCAGACACTCTGAGTGGGTATCAAATCTGGTACCAGTAAGGAAAAAGTCTGGAGAAATCAGGCTCTGCATGGATTTCAGGAACTTAAACCGTGCATCAGATAAAGATAACTATCATGTGCCACCCATGGAGCAGCTGCTACAAATGGTCTCAGGTTCTGAACTGTTTTCATTATTAGACGATTTCTCTGGCTACAATCAAGTATTGGTAGCCGAAGAAGACAGATTGAAGACAACATTCAGGACCAAATGGGGAACATTTTCATATAGGAGAATGCCCTTCGGGCTTATAAATGCTGGAGCAACGTTTCAAAGGGCTATGGATATAGCTTTCCGTGGATTGATTGGCCGAAGTGCTGTAGTATACCTTGACGATATTACAATATTCTCGAAGAGAAGAGAAGAGCACGCGTTTCACTTAAGGCAAATTTTCGAACACTGTCAAAAATATGGCATCTCACTCAATCCTAAGAAGTGTGTGTTCGCTGTCACGGAGGGCAAGTTGCTGGGTCACATAGTTTCGAAGAAAGGAATCTCTATAGATCCAGAAATAATTAAGGCTATTGAACAAATCCTCTTGCCCCATAATAAAAAGGGGATGCAATCATTTATGGGAACGATAAACTTTGTGCGAAGATTTGTGCCTGATTTTGCTCAGATTGTCAAACCACTACAGCAGATGGTAAAGCAAAATGCACTATTCAAGTGGACTGAAATTGAGAAGAGCACATTCAGCAAAATCAAAACTGCTTTTGCATACGCACCATCCCTGAAAAGCCCATATTTTGACAAATATTTCATCTTGTATACCTTTGCATCCGATGATTCACTAGCAGTTGTGCTCACCCAAAAGGAAGATGGGGGGGATGAATTCCCAATATCCTTTATGAGTACTGGTCTACAGGGGGCCAAATTGAATTACCCAGCTATTGATAAACAAGCTTATGTTGTATTCAAAGCAGTAAAACAATTCAGACCTTATATTTTAAAAAATAGAACCAAGGTGATTGTCCCCTACCCAGCTGTAAGGTCTCTTCTTATACAGAAGGAGTTGGGAGAAAGAAGAGGCAACTGGGTAACAGCTCTTCAAGAATACGACCTTGAATTCAAGCCAGCATCTATAGTTAAAGGACAACGGTTGTGCAAACAGATGACTGAAAATGGAAAAAATGAAGAACACGCCTGGGAAGATGAAGCCGAACTACATGTAATGGAGGTATGTCCTTTGTTTACAGCTCCCGAGTCTTGGTATAGGGACCTGGTGCATTACCTGCAGGCGGGTCTGTTGCCAGAACACTGGAGTTCCAAGCAAAGAAGAGCGTTGTGTGTTAAATCAGCTTCCTATCAACTTGTTGAAGGAGTATTATTTAGAAATAATTATGACGAGGTTCTTCTCAGATGCTTAGAAAAGGAAGATGCGAAGAAAGTAATGTCAAAATTGCATGACGGTCTTGCTGGGGGACATTACTCAGGAGATACTACGGCCCACAAAATTCTCAGAGCCGGTTACTATTGGCCTAGGCTCTTCAAAGATGCACACGCACATGTCAGAAAGTGTGATATTTGCCAAAGGTGTAGCGAGAGACAACCTAAAGCAGCAGCACCCCTAAATCCCGTGATGATCACGAAACCATTCGAGCAATGGGGTCTGGATATTATTGGAGAAATAAAACTGAATTCCTCTCTGCAGCACAAGTACATTCTGACCGCTACTGATTATTTCACTTGTTGGGTTGAGGCTATCCCACTGCGCAAGATAAATGAAGACGAGGTCATCAGCTTCCTACAAGACCACATCATGACCAGGTTTGGAGTTCCAGTTTCGTTAGTTTTTGATAATGCTAAGTACTTTTCGTCAATTAAATTGACTGCATTTGCTAATGATAACGGGATAAAATTGCATTATTCTGCTAATTACTATCCACAAGGAAATGGCCTGGCTGAATCCTCTAACAAAAATCTGATTAGAATTTTAAAGAAGACTGTGGTAGAAAACCAGAGGAGTTGGCACTCAGCATTACCAAATGCCCTTTGGGCCAATAGAGTCACCCCTAAGTCTATGATTGGAGTGTCTCCATATACCCTTGTCTATGGTAAAGAAGCCATCCTTCCTCCCAATATCATGCTACCATCTTCCATACTAGCTCAAGAGTCTAGAGGGTCGGATGATGAAGTTTTGCAAATAAGAATATATAATCTCCTGAAAGCAAAAGAGGCTAGATCTAAAGCCAGAGAACGCTTTAAATAGAAGCAAGAGTTAGTTAAGAGATGGTTCAACAAACATAAAGCTGGAACAAAAGACTTTGAAGTAGGAGACTTAGTCCTCAAATGGGATCACCCCTATGATGAGAAAGGAAAGCACACTAAATTCTAGCAGTTGTGGGTAGGCCCTTTTCAGATTGCAGCAAAGCTTGGCCCTTCTACTTACAAGTTGCAGGATCTACAGGGGTGGGAAGAGAACTTACCAGTAAATGGTTTGGTTCTCAAGCCTTATTTTTCCTGAGTTTCTTTGAGTTCTTCTGTCTTGTATATAAATAAGTTGTTTAGCTGTCTTTTGAGTCATGTTTTTCAGTTTGTTTTAGTTTAAGTTTTATTGATTTCAATAAAGGGAACGAACCCGCAATTGCATGGGGAACATCAAAATGTTTGGGAATGATAAACGTTTTCGGGTCTCAGACTGGGTGTTGCTAAAAGAACTTCTTCTAGTTTAGCAGTTTTCTCGAATAAGCTCCGTGTGCATTGAAGTCCTACTTAACCCCTGTAAAATAAACCGGATCTAAAGAGTCTAGAATACTATGTTGAGGCTCCATCCACGTCACACTTAAAATGTTCTAAGGAGCGACAGCAGAGGACCCATGGAAAGGAGCAAGGTGAATAGTATATTAAATATAAATGATCCCATGCCAAGAAACGAATGCCAAAAGGCAAATAAAGAGTCAAAAAACTCCTATGAAAGCATCATAAATCAAAGCAGGTGCTGAATCATAAGTGCTAGATAGCTAAAAGATCCTCTCCATCCGTGACCTGAAACTTGAAGTACACCACTCACACAAAAGGACACTATGGGATAGAGGATCCTGAATTAAGATTCAGTAAGAATGGCATGCAGGAGGACTCATATATAAAAGGGACAAAAGTCCAAAAGCACAAAAAAGTGCTAAAGCGGCATGGGAATGAGGAACAAACGAATATTTATGTTTACCATATGCTACAATCCTATGGTGTCCAAGTTGTCAGCTACCTGAAGACAAAAGTAATAATGAAACTCAGCCTCTGGCCTCAACAGAGTTATCCGGACTTGCAAATCTTGTTTTCCACTCTCCCAAATTGGACTATCATCAATGATTAAAGGTACACACTTCTGTCATTTGAGAAATCCTGATAGCTGGAAGAATTCCATAGATGCATTTGTTGTTAAACAGTCTGTCACTCAGAGACTAATCTCCCAGAGATCTAGGTTCACCAGGTAATCGCCAATTGTTGCAGCTGCAACCGTTCTCCCCAAATTTCTTTAATTTTGGACCCCTCCTCATGATTTAGCATGGTCTTCTAATCGATTGGATCCTTCGAATTTTGGTCATGTTTGATTTTGGATGATTCTACAGATTAACTCTCGCCCGGGTTTTCAATTTTTGATGGTGATGAAAATTGTTGAGGGTCGCAGTTTTGAGTTTGCTTGCTGGTCGATCGGATTAAGTTTCTTTGTTTTGGATCCCCGTCGCGGAGGTAAAGCCGGTTTTTTTCCGTTTTTGAACTTTGAAGAGCTGTCCAAAACACTTTAATCGTTTTACATCGGGCGTCGAAACTATGTTAATTTGGTTGTTTTGTCCTTTTCCCTTCCGCCATTGCGGCTCCCAAATCGGTTTAGCATCCGAAGTCCAAATCGTTCCGACTACCGATGCGTGTTGACTTTTGTTTTCCTCTCCGCCGTTGCGGCTGGGAAAGTATTTTGGTTTCCGATGTAATGTCTTCCGACTTCCGATCGAGCTCTTCCCGCCCGCGTTTTGGATGTCTCTAGCTCTTGTCTCTTCCGTCGTTGCGGCCCTCAAAGTCATTTAGCTCCCGAAGTATAAAGCCGTCCGACTTCCGGTTAAGCCTCTCCCGCCATTGCGGCTAGGAAAACCTTTTCGCGTCCGATGTCAAAGCCTTCCGACAGCCGATTTAGAACTTTCCCACCCAAGGGATGCACCTGGCCATTTTCTTGTGGATTGGCTGTTTCATATGGTTAATTTTAATGTTTAAAAAATGCCCTTCCAACGAATGATACACGGTTATTGATTGCAGGTATAAATCAATGGACTGTTGGGGCGACCAGGTGTGAAGGCACGGCTTGATCAAATCGAAACCAGCAGGGTCGAAAGGAAGACAAAGCGAAAGAAGAGACAGAATCGAAAACAACAAAAACGCAGATATGAAAGGTCCAGCAGTTACTCAATTAATCATGAACAGGCGAAGAAAAATGGAGAGAGGGATACGAAACGCTCGAGAGACCGAAAGGTCATGCATTGGGAGGAAACCCAAACGATTTACTGTTTTGTTTAAATACTGGAAAGTTAGAAGTTACAGGGACTTTTTCCCTGGAAAAACTTGTAACCCATTTGCTTGTAAGAGGAACTATTTCGTTTTACAATCAGAAACTGCAACTTTTGCCTGTTGGAGAAAGCGAAATGTGGAATGTATCAATGCGATTAAATGAGTAATGTTGAAGGGGAACTATTTCGTTTTTAGTTGTATTTCATTAACTGTGAGAGTGTTTTAACTTCTTGAACCTATGTTCTTGTTGAATGCTCTTCAGTATATTTTGTGATGCTCTCCACTATGAGTAATAAATGTTGTTCATAAAACAATTGGCTATCTGGTTGTTTAAATATCTATAATTGTTCATGTCTCTTGAAAGAAGTATCAGCTATCTGTAACTCTTCATTATGTAGGTACAAAATGTATTACTCACTAATGAATGATAATCCTGCTCCCTAGGGATAGTTTAGGTAGTTAGTTTATTTTCTTGTTGTATGTGATTTAGATGCTAGTGAGTCTAAGACGAGAGGTAAGAACCTGCGCATCACATTGTGACTGCTCCTTGCATCTTATCGCCCTGCATGGTTAATTAGGCACTTGCATATCATACATTAAGTCAAAAAATACAAAAATACACGGTGGACCGGGCCGCAACCGGTAAAGCCTCTGTTTTTTGTTACTTTGACCTACGGTAGCCGGACCGCAAACCGGACGGATTCCCCATACCAAACAGTCAACGGGCTAGTTGGGAACGTTGATTGGGGAGAATCCCTTAATGTTGCTACCTATGAATTTCTGGGCCTCAACACATTCTTGAGTCCAAAGGGCATTACCGTATAATGATAACATCCCCATTCTATGACAAAGGTCATTTTGTGGCGATCCTCCTACACAATTCTGACTTGATGATAGCCAGAGAAGCCATCATTGAATGAATACATATCTTGTCCACCTACATTTTCAAGTACTTCATATGTGAATGGTGTTGGGAATGGGTCATGCAAGCATGCATCATTCAGCTTCCTCAAGTCGACACAAATCCTGAATTCACATGTTGTCTTCTTATCCCAGATCACTATAGAGCTGATCCACTCTGATTCCTCAACAGTTTCAATTATTCCTCCGTTGAGCATGCGATCCAATTCTGTCTTTACCTTTTCCTTATACCTAGGGTCCATTCTGTATAGTCGTTGTCTACTAGGCTTAGCATCTGGTCGCAGGGGTATTTTCATTTCCCCTAAATATCCTACTATCCCCTTCATCTCTGAAAAATTGGTAGGGAACATATCCCGATATTCATGCAGCAAGCCTGTGATCTTTGTGACAATATCCTCATCCCAATAATCCCCTATATTGGCGAACTTCGGGTTCTCTGGTGACCCAATGTTTACTTTCTCGATTTTCAGTAGTTTTAGGAACTGGTCACTAGAAATTTCACTTCCCTCTACTACGCGTGTACCCTCTGACTCCGGTATGTTTATGTTATTCGGGTCATCATCTGGATCTCTAGTTAGGTTGTAATAGGCCATCCATTGCTCAATGGTCGCACTGATTTGGTGAGAGTTAGCCTCTTCAACAGGGAACTTGGCAAATATCTTATCCTTTATCGACTAAAGCGCAGCATCGAATGTAGGGTGCTCGTCAGCGAATTCAAATGTATGCAAAAACTATTTGGCTATCTCTTCCCAGTATTGAGTACCTTGTCGCAACTCTGTAGACACATACCAGGTTATAGGTGTCATTTCCAATGTGTGAATGAAATGATGGATCCATTCCTGTCGTGGGTATACTATAAATACAATGTGACACTGATTTATGTGCTCTGCAGGGCTCAACAACCCTATGTACCTATGACTTACAGTAACAACTTCTTCACTGAACTAGAATTCCATCAACCTTATGCATTGCGGCCAGTATATTATGAACTACTTGTGCATACCCCACCATCTGGCAGGCGTAGCCTTGAGTACATGATCCAACGTAGAAAAGCACTGTGATTCTATGACGAGGCCTTCAAACTCAATGAGAAATGATGCAAGGTTAGGTAATCCCTCATAGGTGGGTAACTCTCTATCCTCAGTCTCCACTCGTCACACATACCTGGTAATCCTTGCGCATCTCCTCATAAAGACATCATGTAACCGGTTTTGTCAATTCTCTAAAGCTTCCCCTGAGTCGGATGTGCAGGAAATAGCACTCTTCCAGCTTAGGTTCCCATCTGCAGTTGGATTGATGTAATCCTCTTGCATGGCAGTGACATTTTATATCTGCCTTGTCCATCATTATAGACAAGCTTAACATATCTTTGTCCTTCCAATGGATCAATGGGTGACACTACTCTCATTTCATTATCCTCGAATGAGAGTATCCTTTTCTTGAAGTTGATGATGGTATGATTGTCTATGGCCCAATTTATGCCCAGCAGCGCGGGATATGGATTTGTGTCATCAATTATGTTAATGACTTCAAAGTCTACAAATGTGTGCAACCCTTCTATATCGAAAAGTACTTGACGCAGTCTACCAATTGGGAGTACCTTCGCCTGATTGGCAAGTTGTAGCTGGATAGGAGACCAGTCCAATCGCAGCTTCCCCATACTTTCCCAAGTTTGTCGTGTCAAGATATTGACATCAGACCTTAGGTCTAAAATGATATAGTCCATGTCATAATCTCCTATCTGCTAGTCATTCTTAACTCGCGACTAGTTTCGAGTTTCTTTTCAACCTGGTTAACTCTCTTTTTAGGTTTTGGCTCTACTGGTTTCTCTTCTATTAGTGCTTGTAGTTCTTCGATAACATCTTTATCTTGAATTAGCACTAAGAAACTTGACAGAAAGGATTTGAGATTACTAATTTTTTGTGGGACCTTCTTCTGGAATATGTGCTGGAATCATTCAGGAATCTCCCTGACTTCTTCTGAAGTCGACAGCTCTTCTAGATCCACAAACTCTGGTCACATGTCCATGAATACTTGCTTCTAATTTTGGACGTCAAATGGTACCTTCTTCTGCGTCACAGGTCATACCTGTGGCTGAAGTTGTTCTTGCGGCATTTCCATATCAGCTTTGGTTGTAGCACCTCCTCATGTTACAACTGCAACGCTCGGCTCTCTTGGTTCAGCAGCAATCATCTGGACATTTAAGTTAGCATTTGGATTTGGATTTGGATTCTGCATATGAGTAGGACCTGCGATGATCCTAGCCTGCAACTTCGCAATCAACTGCAGACATTGTTCCACATTATGGTCCTGTCCCTTGCAATATGAGCACGTCTTTGCAGGCTCCAAGCAATCTCTTGCATAATGACCTAGTTGTCCACAGTTGTAGCATGTAACCTAGCCTCTTCCTCTACCAAATCCTCCTCCACCTCCTCTTCCTCTGAATTTCCCACCACCCCTTCCCTGAAGGTGTGGTTGTTGTGGGGGATACTGATTCTATTGATATTGCGACTGATAGTGATTATGTTGCACGTATGGATGTTGTGGCGCATACTGAGGCTGATATTGGTTCTTATACTGATTAGGTGGGAACTGCAAAGGCTAATATGATGCTTGCATGGGGTCATCCTGAGTCAACCCATCATTCTTCATCAAGTATGTGTCCACCGTCTTTTTCTTCATGAGATGATATGCTCTGCAATCCTTCTCTTCATGCCCTACTAACTTGAAAAATTTACAAAACAGGTTCACTGGGGTACTCACAATCTTTTGCAGGTATAGGTAGTCCTCATTATGATCTCCTTTAGACTGGAAGATGCGATACCATGGTATTCCATGGCCATTTACTGGGTTTGGTGCACCGGATGAGACATAATGCATAAAGGTCGAACAGTTACCCTTAGTGTGTCCATCTGTTCTGCATTTTGTGCACCATAAGTCTCCATGGGATTCCTTACCCTTCTTTATGTCTTAATGTTGTATGGTTAGATTAGCCAACTGCGACTGAATCTACACCATTCCTGCGGCACCATCACCAATTAGCGAGGCTTCCAACTTCATTTCCAATTCTAGCACTTTCGTCTGTGACTCAATCTTTTGTTGCATCAATGGCCCTCGGATGTGTGGAAACAGCGCAGCAATAAACCACTCCTTATGCTGAACATCCAACATCTGGAAACTTACTTTGGCCATCAAAGTCTTAAATCGTTGTTCAAAGTCCCATACTGTCTCTGCCAATGCTTGCTTTATCTCCTTCATCTCAGTGATGCACTACGACTCAGATTTAGGTTTTCTGAACTTAGAGATAATTGTGATGCGTATCTCCTCAAGGGTCTTCTGCGGTGCTCCTAATGGTACTATATAGTACTTCATAAACCATTCCAGTGCACGACCCCTTAGAGTCGTGATCATATGTGCTTTCTTTAGGTATGCATTCTGAACTAAGTGAACCATCCAAACAGCTTCACATATGAACCAACACTACTTTGGATCCTCTACTACATTGCCATTGAATGTGGGTAACCGCATATCCGCCCCAGCCATTGAGTTGGCGTTGGGGTTATCCAATGAAGGATTTAACGAGGGTGTTTCCTCTTGCACGATAGTCGTAGTACTAGCACTATCAGTATTAATAACTCGCTCAGGAGATGAGGCTCTAGACCTTACCTCAGGTGATGCTCCTGGTGTGATGTAGTTATGTCTTGACCTTGGTGTCTCGTCAAACTCTTCAAATTCTTCCACTCCTTCTGAGATTGAGCTATAGTCCTCCTCTTCGTCACAATATCCTTCGTATACTTGCAACTGAATTTTGTGTTTGCTTTCCTCGAACAAACTAGGAGTTCATCGACCTTCCTTTGTCTTTCTCCTCTTTCCAGATTAGAATCTCCTTCCACTCCGTAGGAATCCAGTCTCTAGTTCAGGATTTGTACTTCCTAGGAACATCTCAACTCACCATTTCCCATTTTCTTGACAGGTCATCTGTGACATAGCCTTCCTCTGTAGTACGCGACTCAACTATTCAACTGCAGGATACCCTTCTCATAAATGAGCATCTTGATCCATGTACTGATAGATAGCAAATATCTTCTTCGAGGTCCTTGGAAAAAATTTATTTCAGCCTCACTATATGAGGTTATAGCCTCTACTGTGAACTCAGTAATATATCCTTGTAAAATACTGTCAACCCAAAAATCAACAGCTTAGAGATGGTGTTACTTACACTAGTTATCTCGTGCACAAACTGATCATTCCACTTGACTATTTCTCATCTCTGGAAATTTGTCTGCTTTCTTGCCAATCTTGACAACCATTCGTACAACACAATGGGAAACTCTGCAAAGAATATCTCATGGATATCAGAATATATGTACCGGTCTACCCAGTTCTCTACGCTCAACTGATATCATGCGCTCTCTTCTTGCACGAATGCCAGCATCTTGGACTCCATCCAGTCCTCTATCTCGTTCTTTGTCAGATGCCACAACATGTCCCTCGACTCAAATGGTTAAGGTCCCAAAAATGGAACCATTTGTTGGCATCTTTGCTCTTCTTGTCTAGACCCGCGGTTCATCAACAACATAATACCAACAAGACACCAAAAGACATTGGGCCGACAGAGCAAGCCCTGTCGGCAACGCCCGCGAAGCAGGCGCAGTCTCACCCGAGATATCTTTATGGGTAACTGGAAAAACCATGTTTTGGGAGTTAGTGACGGATTCTAGTCCCTTGGCATGCGGCCAAGGCGCTTAACAAAGGAGACTGGATGGATTCTGCTACTGCGCAACGACAGCATAGCGATATGTCACAACTGGCGCGTGACATGACTTTACCATTATGACCCTACAACTAGCACAACAGCACGACACATCTTATTCCTTGTACTCAACAACTGAATCATAAATCCATACATAATATTCTAACAGTGCTTTAATCCTTCATGCATCCACTGATTATTCCTACTGTGATATTCATTCAACATTAACTGTAATAATGCATAGTAAGCAACATTCAAATCAACATTCATCATTAAACACATTCATCCACATAACACAGTAAATAACGTGGAAACCCATCTGGGAAAAACCACCAAGGTGCTCTTCATCTAAAAAGAGAATGGTTTATAGCACCTTACAGCCTGCGATATGCACATTGTTCTTTAGATATGTCTATTTGACTCAATCTTGTGCTCTCATGCTCTCTGGTTTATTCTTCTATCTACTCCTATTGATCCACACACAGCTTGGATCGACTCTTCTAGTTATTATCAGCGCACTCAACTGCAGATTCCTTATACTACTAGCGGTCTACGCACACAACTACAAGATCCATGGCTCAACAACCTTCTACTTCTACTAGACTCTCCTCTGAGTCTTCTTCCTCTAACTCTTTATCTAAATATAGCTAAGAACTGCATAACTCTTGAACAACAGACATCTAATGAATGAACGACTCAAGCAAACCCTTATACAGGTTGGTTTCCTCATATATATAATATTTACAAGACCACGCAGGGTCGACTAAGTACAGCTCAATTATTACAGACTCAACAACCCAAAATATCTCTGGTTTGCATCAATGTCGGCCCATACCTAGCCGTAAAATCCCTACAAAATCTGCGGCTCAACTCTTTCTCTAACTCTTTCTCTGAATATAACTAAGAACTGCATAACTCTTGAACAACATACATCTAAGGAATGAACGACTCAAGCCAACCCTTATACAGGTCGGTTTCCTCATATATATAATATTTACAAGACCATGCAGGGTCGACTAAGTACAGCTCAGTTATTACAGACTCAACAACCCAAAATATCTCTAGTTTACATAAATGTTGGCCCATACCTAGCTGTAAAAGACTCAGCTGCAGATTCCTTCTACTACTAGCGGTCTGCGCACACAATTGCAAGATTCGTGGCTCAACAGCCTTCTACTTCTACCAGACTCCCCTCTGAGTCTTCTTCCTCTAACTCTTTCTCTGAATATAACTAAGAACTACATAACTCTTGAACAACAGACATCTAATGAATGAACGACTCAAGCCAACCCTTATACAGGTCGGTTTCCTCATATATATAATATTTACAAGACCACGCAGGGTCGACTGAGTACAGCTCAGTTATTACAGACTCAACAACCCAAAATAACTCTGGTTTACATCAATGTCGTCCCATACCTAGCTGTAAAATCCCTGCAAGACATTAACCACGGACTTAACTAGCCGCAGAAACGTCTTTCAGCTCGTCTGTATCAGTCATAAATAGCCGCAAAATTGTCCTTCCTCCTCCTGTTGGCTCTCCCTTCTACAGTCTTCCTTGGCTTTCGTCTTCCAACCTTAACTTCTCTACATTCCTCTTCCACTGACTCGGATCTGTATTCCTTATTGCATCATCCTCGTTGCAACTTTCCTTCTGCCTCTTCCTTTGTCGCGCACATGTTTTTATCTTATCTGCGTTGATTCCTTCTTATCCTGCTTTTCTCCTTTCGCACACACACTTTTTATCCTTTTTATTATGCATTCGCTTCTTCCTTGTGTACTTCTTCTGCTCCAACAAATGACTAAGCCTTTTGTGTAAAGGGTTATTCCTCATATGCTGAGGTGAATGCTTTGATATGTCAAAGTGATGATGTTGTAAAGTATTGTTGGACAAGGCTCAAGACTTGTGTGTTAAGTTAGATTATCATGTGGACCTCCAATTATAGTAGGTACCCATGGGGTGGACCTCTAGTTATAGAGGTAAATGCTTTGCATGTTGAAGCATTAATGTTGTGTGATGTATTACTAACCATGGTCACCGATTTCTATTAATTATTGTTTAGAAACTGTCCACCTCTAGAGTGAATTACTTTAGCATATGATCATTTGGTCTGAGCTGAGTAATATAATATGATCACAACATCCAACAAATATTCTTATTATAAATTGATATGATAAATAGTTGAAGTTAGCACATATTGACCATGCAGTAAAGATAAGAGATAATGTATAGAGAGCAAGAGAATTCAAAATTTCTCATGAGATGAATTTAGTTAATTAATGTGAACTCGAATTGTTAAACCTTTAGTTAAAATATTTTGTTAAAGTAACAATGTATGCCTCAGTTAAATATTGATAAGCTTCATTTAAAGCTACAATGTATGCCTTGGTTAAATATTGTTAAGATTCGGTTAAAGCTACAGTGTATAAATCAGTTAATTAAAAGAGAACTCAAAGTGGTCACTTCATTAAATCAATCAACATGATTTCAGTTAAGAATAGTTAACTAAAGTGTTAATAAAAAGGAACTAGTTAACTAAAGTGTTTTGCATGATGACACTTTAGTTAAACTAAAAGACTACACTTAAGTTATGACACTTGAGTTACACCTAATGCATGATGACACTTAAGTTAGCATGTAAACTAAGTAATCCTACATCCAGTTAAGAGGCAAGTTCACTCTGAATATAGTTGAGCATGATTTAATGTCAAAGAAGAAAGACATAGCGTATTGATTATGTAGGATTGAAGAACCTTGAGGTGCACACCAAATATCCAAAAAGGAAATTCTCTATAATTTGCATGGGAGCCTAATTTCCAATGCAGTGATTCGCTACACCTTGCATGGAAGTGATTGTTTCTAGTTATTAATGTGTTGGACACATTGTAAAGTTCATCCCGTTATATCTATTCTCTATTGTTCAATATTCTCTTATCTTGCACCTAGGGTGCCGAAAGCAATATGCTATTGTAAAAGGCATTCTCTACTATCTATCATAATTATACTCTGAATATTTGCTAAGGTTTTTCATCCTCATTATTTTGAGGGTTTTCCCCAAGGTACATCTTGTGTTACGGTTGAATGTTCATGTGAATGCTTCATTGATTTAAAATATTCAATATTTCTGCACTTAAAGAATTAAAGATCAAAGCTCAACATATTTGCACAAAAATCAACATGGTATCAAAGTTTAGGGCATGAAGGGGATAAGGTTTGGAAAGAAAACTTGATCCTATGTAGATCCTGAGGCGTTGAGCACAATAATTGAAGACAATGACATCGGTCTCAGTACGTCTGAAAGGATGTCTTCGGGGAACTCTGAATTTCAACACTTGGAAGGTCGGGGTTCCGAACATCTTGGAGGAACATGACTTGGATACCTATGTATCCACCTTGGTATAGGAGCCTACACAGGGCATGTAAACTTCAAGAATAACCAAGCTAAATCCAAATGGATCATCTACGATTCAATGAAGGACAACTTGATGTCTGTGATTACTCCCTTGAAGACCTCAAATGAATGTTTTGATACATTGACAAACCTATATGAGAAGAAGGCCCCAAGTCAAAAGAGGGAATTGAAGAACAAGCTAGGAAACCTCAAAATGGAGAAGGAAGAGACAGTGGCCTCTTTCTTCACCAATATCTCTTAGGTAAGATATCAACTTGCTAGCATTGGGGTAGTGGTGTATGAGGATGATCTCCTTCAAGCTGCTATTGATGGTATCACATCCTCATGGGATACATTCTTGGTTGTAGTAAATGGACAAGAGGTGAAACTTATTTTTGATAGGTTGTGGCATTATTACCTTCAAGAGGAAGGGAGAATCTAGAGCAATATTGTGTGCACCAAAGAAGAAAACCTTGCTCTCTCAGCAAGGATGAAGAAAGGAAAGAATCACTTCTCTGAAAAGAAGTTTTCTCATTCAACAAGAAGGTATACAAAAAATGATTTGACATGTCGAAGATCATATGTTTTAATTGCAACAAGAAGGGTCATTGTGCAAGGGAGTGCCAAGCAAAGCAAAAGGGAAAAGGAATGTTTCACACTTCTAATTCTATAGAAGATGAAACTACTCAGAAGAACTCATCTGGTGAAGAAGATGATGAGTGTCGAAAGGAGTATTTAATTTAGTGCACCAATGTTTTCTTAGTATTTAGATGAGGAGATTGTCATTGGTGATGTATGAAGACCTAGGGACTCCAGTAATATTTGGAAGGAAGAAGAGATCAAGAGGGAACTCTCAAAACAATAAAATATTAGTATTTGCATTTTGATTACTATTATAAATCAGATCTAAATGTTTTTTGAATAAGTTTCATTAAAATTATATGCATATTTGTATTCCTAGAATTAGGAAGTATGGTATAATATAGCATGATGAGGATATGCCATAATTTTTTTTATTGGAAAATAGTAAAACTCATACATGTTATGATTAATTAAGTAGAATATGGGGATGCATAACATTTCATGAGTTGCAGATGGTAGTTGTGCTAAAACATTGGTTAAAATGTTTGCATGATTGTATGAGTTATTTGGCATTACATTGAAATGACTGGATTATGCAACGTTGCGAATCACATGAATAAATTTGATTTGCAGGGAAAGATCATATGCTATAACCTGCAAGCATAGAATTCCATGTATTGATGGAATATCCCAAAAGTTAAGAGGACTCGGATTCTAGTTCTCACCATTCATATGTTGAGATGGAGAATCCCAAAGAGTTCTCAAATTCGCTAGATACTAAAGAACCAATAGAATTGGTCGATGAACCTCCTGCTAAGAGAATATCTACATGGTGCTCATATAAAGAAGGAAGGAGGTACAATATTCAAGAATATCGGCATGGTTCTTGGGATTAGAGGTGTGGCAGAAACCAGATGATATTTTCCCCTGTTAAGGAAAATGCATGGTAGAGATCCAAACGAGATTCAGTACAATGGAGTGTAATTCCATGGCCATTCATATAGTGGTGAATATGAAGTTGATTATTCTTTAGATTTGGAGGATATATCAGATAATTGAGTAGATCCTAGATGTACTTGGTTATCACCAGGCCGAATATATGATTTCTAGTCAGTATATAGACATGTACAACAAAGCATGTGTTGATGCACCTACATGGTAAGATTGGATATGGACTTAGATATGTCTCGAATAGGTTATATCTGAGAAATGGTATAGGAAGGAGCGGTGCAAATCCAATACAAATCCATGAAGAATCGGATTGCCAATATACTTACTAAGCCTCTATCTAAGTAAAGATTGAGTAGTTCTGGGACAAGCTTGGTGTAGTACAAAATGAGTCCTCTTGTTGAGAGGGAGTATTGATATTTCTTGATAGGAAGTAGTATATAGATAAAATCCATACCTGTAAGTCATGTGGGACATGACTCACGAGTTATCCTCACTGGTAAGCCATGCAGTGGTCCATGGATCAAACACTAGTTCAGCAATACAGTAGTATATGGCTTAGATTAGCTATGTAGTGGTACACGGATCAGTTAAGCCATGCAACATATTAGCCACTCAGTTATACATAGAATGTACATAGATTAGATTAGTCATGCAGGAATACCTGACTTAGATGCAAGTTATTCAAGGTACATGACTCAGCCAGTGGTTGTTGTTTCTCATGTGGAGTGAACCCACATGAGAATATTTATAGTCAAGACCTCAAAAGACTATCAGACAATAGTCAAGGTATCTGAGACTATCAGTGACTATCAGATACTTGAGTGAGTTATAGTTAGGACTATTGAGGAGCAGTCAAACCTATTGGAGAGGTCATATAGTCGTATAATTTTCTAGTGGGGTACCGTAATATAGATATAAAAAATGAAAACACTTTGAAAGTGGTAAGGCCTTGGAGAACATCATAGAGAATGGAAAGCTCACTTTGAAATTCTCCAGACTATAGAAGATTCTAGAAGTCAACAAGAAGAAAACATGTATTGAAGTTTAACAAAGAAAAGAAAAGATATATCTTTCTCAAAGTAAATACACCACTGATGTGTTGTGCAGTTTTAGCATAATGGATTGCAATTCCATGACTAAATCCGTTATTTCTAGTTTAGGGAAATTACATGAGTCTGAATATGTAGCTTATAGGTTCCTTAATGTATTTGATACATATTAGACATGTTATATGTTATGTTGTGAGTTAGATCATGTCTGATATCAGACATAAGAATTAAGAATGTGCTTAGGTACCTTCGAGGTACTATTGCTTATGGATTTAGCTTTGCCTCCAGTGGTGAGGTAAAGGTACTTGGCTATGCCAAATCCAATTGGAGTGGTAGTGTATTGCAGCTAGTACTACAAAATCAAAGTATATTGTGGCTAGTACTATAGAAGCAAAGTGCATTTCGACTAGTACTACATAAGTAAAGTATATTGAGGCTAGTAATACTTGCTAAAAAGTAAAGTAGATCAGGAAGCTACTTGTTGGGTTCTTCAGGGAGAAGCTTACGGAAATTCACTCTCGTAATCATAGCTACATTAAGCTCTCAGAAAACCCTATGTTTCATTATAATTCGAAACACATTGAAATGAAGTATCACTTCATCATAGACATGGTCCGGAGAGTTAAGAATTCAATACATTTCTTGGTATGGCAGATAATGCATCCCTCAAAGAGAGGGAGTTTTGAAAGTACAACATCACGAGTCATTCTCCAAGCCAATATTGTGTGCATCCAAGATTGGGCCTCATGTGTTGAGGTAGGGAGCCCGAGTTGGACTCAGGAACTTGGATTAGAATTATTGGGTTGGACTCAAGGATGACTAAACCTTCCACATAAAAGGTTATTCCTCATATGTTGAGGTTAATTCTTTGATATGTCAAATTGTTGATGTTATAAAGTCTTATTAGACAAGGCTCGGGACTTGTGTGTTAAGTCAGATTCTCATGTGGACCTCCAATTATAGTAGGTACCCATGGGGTTGACCTCTAGTTATAGAGGTAAATGCTTTGCATGTTGAAGCATTAATGTTGTGTGATGTATTACTAACCATGGTCATCGATTGCTATTAAGTATTCTTTAGATACTAGCCACCTCTAGAGTGAATTAATTTAGCATATGATCATTTGGTCCGAGATTAATATAATATGATCGCAACATCTCGCAAATCTTCTTAGTATAATCCGATATGATAGATAATTAAAGTTAGCAGATATTGACCGTGTAGTAAAGATAAGAGATAATGGATAGAGAACAAGAGAATTCAAAATTGCTCATGAGATGACTTTAGTTGATTAATGTGAACTCAAATTGTTAAAGATTCAGTTAAAAGCTTCAGTTAAAGTAACAATTTATGCCTCAGTTAAATATTGATAAGCTTCGGTTAAAGCTATAATGTATGCCTCAATTAAATACAGCTAAGCTTAAGTTAAAGCTACAATGTATGCATTAGTTAATTAAAGGGGAACTCACAATGGTCACTTCATTAAATCAATCGGCATGATTTCAATTAAGAATAGTTAACTGAAGTGTTAATAAAAAGGAACTAGTTAACTAAAGTGTTTTGCATGATGACACTTTAGTTAAACTAAAATATTACACTTTGGTTAAAATAAAAGATGACACTTAAGTTATGACACTTGAGTTAAACCTAATGCATGATGACACTTAAGGTAGCATGTTAACTAAGTGATCCTACATCTAGTTAGAAGATGAATTCACTTTGAAGACAATTGATCATGATTTAATGTCAAAGAAGAAAGGCATAACATATTGATTATGTAGGATTGAAGAAATTGAGGTGCACACGAAATATCCAAGAAGGTAATTCACTATAATTTGCATGGGAGGCTAATTTCCCATGATTCACTACACCTTGCATGCCAATTATTCTTGTTTTTTATTAATGTGTTACACATGTTAGAAAGTTTGTCTGGTTAATCACTATTCTTTATTGCTTAGTATTCTCTTATCTTGCACCTAAGATTATGAAAACAATATATTATTGTAAAAGACATTCTCTTCTATCTATCATAATTATAACCAGCGTAGATCCAAATCCTAGGCTCTATCAAGCGCCGAGAGGGATCAAATCTCTTTGTAGGTATCCATTGATTTGATTCAAACCAAAAGACACATATTTTTATTTAAGGTCCACATATAATATTTTTTATTATTTTTTATTTTGTTATGAACTAACATTACAATATTTCCTCATACATGGTTTTAAAACCATGCACATGGTTTGTTTAAAACCATGTGCAAGACCAACTTTTTATTATTATTTTGTTAAGTAAAAACGTTACAACATCTCTCCCATATTGTGTTTTTTTCCTCACCCATATTTTTTTACGGATAATTAAATTTTTACTTTTTTATTTTTTTGTTAGTTAGGAAGATTACAACATCTCCCCCATATTAGGTTTTTTTCTAGCCGACATTTATTACATATGTGCATGGTTTTATGCTTTTAAAACCACATGGTTTATGCTTTTAAAACCATGTGCAAGGCCAACATTTTTTATTATTTTTTTAAGTAAAAACATTACAACATCTCCCCCATATTGTGTTTTTTTTTATAGCCGACATAACATTATGTTCTATTTTTGTTATAGCCGACATAACATTATGTAACGTTACGTAACGTTACAAGATCTACCCCATATTGGGCTGTAGAGCGCCTCTCGGCGCAATAAGATACCTGACTTTGAGAAAAAATGTAGAATGAATGTTGGACGAACGTTGGTTATCCCATATATTGTTGACGTTAAAGTTATCCTACCTATGGGATTTTCTTCCGAACGAGCGTCGCACTGATATCAATGCTTTTCTAAATATTCAACGCCAGATTTATTCTCCTAATGTTAAACCCACGCCACATTTACGTCGAAATAACATTGATGAATGTCCAATAAGTGACGTGTATATGCTCCCGGACTTACATTTGCATCAAATTTACAATGTAAAATACTTGCTTTTTCTATATTGTACACCATCAAAAGCATGGGCTAAACGTTGGTTTTATGTCGATTAAATGCCCCAAAAGGATGTTTCCAACATGAAACTAAAGTCAGCTAAACCG
Organism: Pseudotsuga menziesii; assembly: GCA_001517045.1. NCBI lineage: Eukaryota > Viridiplantae > Streptophyta > Pinopsida > Pinales > Pinaceae > Pseudotsuga > Pseudotsuga menziesii. The sequence continues at coordinate 34,273 of LPNX010928865.1, read as the reverse complement.
CGTCTAGAATTGCCTTGGTGTTGTCAAACGAATGTCATGTCGACATCGAGTTTACTCTAAATAGCCAATGCTAGCTAGAATTATGATACCAATGTTAAACCTATACCATGTTTAGGTCAAACATAAATCAATTGAATGTCCAATAAGTCGTATTTATAAATGATTTGAACCAAAACAATACGTCAAATGAACGCCAATTAAATTTTTCAAGGTTGAGTTCATTATGAGGTATCTAGTTCAAGTCTCGACAAATCCTACTGGTATAAATGAAATGTGATGGCTTAGGAAGACCAACATATAGGCGTTATTAATGTTGTTTCATTTATATAGGTATAAATGAAACGTGATAGTTCAATAAGACATAAATGTCTACATGGTTGAATGCCACATATTTAATGACATTATTTTGTACAACTCACCGAGTCACCAATATTAAGTATACATTAAAACATATGTATATATATCTCACCGACTCTATCGATATGCCTATGTTCATATCCATCACTATGTCTATTTGAATAGTAATCATAAAGGGAATTAGGGAGCCAGAATAACCAAAGGCATTTTCCATGGAATAAGCTAGCTATGGAGCAAACCTCCCTCCATCGGACGGAGGAGGAGCAAAGTCAACGTTGACTTTGCTCCTCCTCCGTCCAATGGAGGGAGGTTTGCTCCATAGCTAGCCCACGCCATTTTCCATCATCAAACAAAAAGTGACTTTTGAAAAAGTCAAAGCCAAGTTCACTCTTTTGAACAATGGCAAAGTGGAATTCCATAGCTTCATAGACCTTCAATTTGTATTTTTTTAATCTATGAACTTTCCATTGATTTTCTTTCACACTTGATACAGGCTTTCGAATTTAGCTAATATATTATCTTCAAAACACAACTGCTAACAAAGATTCCTTGAGCAATTGGTGTTTCAAGACAATCTAGGGCAGCCAAAAATTACTTGTAGACTCCACTACTCCTATCAATAGAATTTTATGTACCAATTTAGTCATGTACTTACATATGCAACAAAAAATAAAGTTGCCATAGTAACTGCTGCTAAAAAATTGCTAGTTCCACTGTATTGATCACCTTCAATTTTTGCAAATATAGATTTTGATAGTGATTTACAAGTAATGACTACCACCAATAATTGACCAAGAAAAGTGAAAATATGTATAAACCAAGTGGGAAGATATATTCAACACTTTGTGTCTCTATTCATCTGCACATAACACTAAATATACTGAAAACAAAGTTAGACATTAGTTACTATAATGTGAAAAAAGGAACCAACATCTTATTTATCTTACCATATTTAAATTAAACTAGTGTACATCTAGATTAGCCATAGATATGGATATAACAACTCACCTCAATACCTTCCAAATTGAAGCCATGTAGTTCTACAAGGATGGGATAAAGGAATTTTCAATAGAAATAGAATGTAGGCATGAAAAATTGGGCTTAGACAAATATCTTCTTTTTTAAAGAAACTAGAAAAATTATATTAAAAGAGATGCAAAATTATAGTAGAAGTCGCCATAATTACACTGTTTAGAACCAACAAATATTTCTCTCTACTATAGAGTATCTGGTATATTTTCTCAATGAGGTCTATTCTATGCATACCATTTTCCATACATTACAAAAATTTCCATAGCATAATCTACAAACTTTGCATAGAATCAAAACATGGAAGCATATAACCATAGAAATTACCGAGAATGGTATTTCTTGACATTGATGGTCTTGTATCCTCGTCCTCCCCTTTACCTTTTTAAGTTTTTGTGTCCTTTATTTCTCCTTTGGATCCCACATCCTTGGTTTTGCTACTTCCCTCCTCCATTTGCTAGGGGAGATTCAAATCCAGGGTCATAAAAGGTCTTGGAAACAATTCCTCCATTAATACTTCTAGGATTGGCTTACTCATGAATTCTTCATTGCTTCTCTAAGAGTGTAACACTCATCCTTGAGCCTCTTTAGTTTGAATTTCTGCTCTACCAAAATTTGCAAGGTGGTCATTTGTTGTGTTGATATGTCATGGATTTGAATTTGGAGTGAGTGCAGAGCCGGTTCATTTTCCTCCTCCATGTTTTTTTCTTATTTTACTAATGCAAGTTTTGATTTCTCCACCCCCTTTTTCTTCCTATCCATTGTCCTGCTACAATGCAGAGATTTTATTTTATGTCCAACCTGAGCTTGATGCTAAGATTCTTCCACCTCCCCTCCCTATTCTCACGAATCTCAATTCACTTAACTATGAACTCCATCCTATTTATTATATTACCCATCCAATTCATTTGGTTCATGCTTCCAATCATCCATTATCTATCTCGTGTGCGTTTACAATCCCCTGCTATCAATTCCTTATACTTTCATTACCTGATTCTGTGAACTCTCCTATATAATCCTCCAATTGTACTAGCAACCACACATTTGCACAAAGGATGAACAATGAGAGGTACGATCCAAGTTATGCATTATAAATTCACATAATTGGGAAATCATGATGTTTCTCGGTCCAACATATATCACTCATGCCATATGACTAAGTCCAAGTTTCCACATGACAAGAACATCAGAGGCACACATGTGGATTATCATCACTTGCACATATAGCAATGTGTAAAATGTTGATATTTGTGTCAAATTGGAAGGGGTGGTTAAATGAGTTGTAGGTGTTCATCATAGATAACTTCTCACATATTGAAAGGCGCTCCTCATAGTTATCAAGTATCACCTATTGAAATATGTCCATTATGTTTGTCACAAGATTTTGAAGAAATTATTGGTTGGTTTGTTACTGAAGCAATTATGCATGAATTCATCTTGTGTAGTTATCTTTGTGATTCATAAATAGAAACTATACAAGTGATAAATAAAGGATACACTTATACAACGGAGATTAAAACTATATTCTTCTGGAAAACAATAGATAAAAATAAACAAGGTGAGCATCTAATAATCTTAAATCTTGAAATGAGTCCCAATGAACTTGCTCATGTAGAATAAAGCATGAAGTTAATAAAAGGCCTTCTGGGAAAAATAGAATTTAGAAGTTGATTAAAAATTTATTATGTCAAGATAACTCCAAGTGTTATCTTGATTGGAATATGTTATTGTGCTTAGCCCAAACTCCATATAAATATTAGGATCAAATTTCATCGAGTCCTTTGGTATTATTAGAGGCCTATAAGGATGGCAATTGATCGTCCTTCCATCCGATAATTCAAGGGAAGAAGGGGGACAACTCTGAGGGATGACCTATTACCAACACCCCCATTCTTCACTTGCGTGTGTGAGGGTGGGGAGAGATTATTTCTTCAATGGAAAAAATTTATGACCAAATATAAATAATCTTGACACAAACCCTATACAGAATCAAATTTTCTTAATATTGTGGACAAACATGATGAGTTGAGTTGTAAAGTGTTTTGGCACAAGTGTTAAAGGAAGTATTAGTCCATTCAGGAGAAATCTTAGAGCATACTTGAAGAGTCTAGAAAGTCTAAAGAGAAAAACAAAGAATATCCCTTTGAAGTGAGAATATGAGCATCCTGTAAGAAGATATTTGAGAAATACAGTGGCATATTTGTATTCAAGGTCTGATGCTTTCAACTCTTTTGTAGAATTAGAATTGATTAGAGAAATAGATATGTTTTGAATGTGACAATATTGGAAGAGTTTCTAAGAAGTGATGGAGGCCATTAATTGAACTAAAATGGCAAACAACGAAGCTCCCAATGTTCCTGTGTGTGCATGGACAACTTTATATGCTTATGTAGTAGGATAAGTTGATCTATATGTATGGCATCAAAAAATAATTGATTGATGATATATATGCTCTGGTATCCTTGAAGGTTTCATGGATTATACCTGCTTATGCTTCATCGATTCTACAAAAGGAAGGGGGTAGAGTAAAATATAGATTAAAATACCAAGGGTGTCTTATTTCAAGTAGAAACAATTGGAAACACAATTCTTTCAAGGAAAATTCAACATCACCACAAATATAAAATATGTACCTCTAGACCGAATTCACAAGATTTATGTGCAACAAGACAAACCCCAAGCATAACATTAGGATTTGATGCATTTGTGTAGTTGGTGATAGTCGCTATAACAACATCACCATGTCTTAGTCCAACAGGTGCAACATTGTATGTAAAATTCAAATTTTTTTGTTGATTTTATTTTGGAATAACAAAACCATATGCAATGAACATAAACATGTTATTAAAACAAAATTAATAATACTAATCATCCACTAATCACTCAATTTGGAAAAAACACATAAAGATCAATGCACTAAATTCTAGTTTGAAAAGGTTAGAATACTCTCATATAACTATACGAGAAGCACCTCTCAAACGATAGACAAAAACCTATAGGAAAACACATCATAGGAATTGCCTCAAGAGGCAATTGACATTATCCGAACTTATAGAATGACATTATAACAACTGGAATAACCATTATTGATTTTGAAACCTTACTTTAATGGTTAAGAAATATGACTTAAAAAGACAATGTCGGTAGCATAAATTCATATTATACTACTCTTGAATATTTATGAATGAAACAAATCTAGGAACTACTTGGAAAATTGAAGATAGCAATGGTAACTCAAATGCAAGTTGTTGCAAGGTAATTATCAGTATACACAAATGTCTATGGAATCCAAAAAATGTCTCATTATAGGCAAATAGAGCAAATGAAAAGTTATATTATCTGCATGTACAAAATGACATTTTACTGATCTAGACACTAGCAGAGTATAATACCTCTAAAATATTTTGAAAGCTTCCAACAAGACTACTCACCTAAGTCACTAGATTTACTAATAGTGTGTTAGTTGCATTTA
>LPNX010928865.1:7092-27080 GCA_001517045.1 Pseudotsuga menziesii | reverse complement strand
TATATATATGTATATGTATATGTATGTATATGTATATATATATATATATATATATATATGTGTGTGTGTGTGTGTGTGTGTGTATATATATGTATATATATATATCTATATATCTATATGTATATATATATATATCTATATGTATATATATATACATATACATATACATACATATACATATACATATATATGTATACATATATATATACATATACATATATATACATATATATGTATATACATATACATGTATATGTATATACATATATATGTGTATATACATATATATATATATATATATATATATATATATATATACGCACACACGCATTCATATATATGTATACATATATGTATATATATGTATACGTCTATACATATATATACATATATACATCTATACATATATGTACATACATATAAGGCGAGCAGTATGGTATGGGCTGTTGCCACCAACGGTAATGGACTAACAGGGGCAGTTTATCTCTAGCTCATCTAGCCAGGTCAAGGTCTAGTCAACCTGGATCACGGATCCGCTCACGTACTATCAAGATAAATTGTATATGTCATTATGCGATTCAATTTCCACCATATGCTCCTCGTTTGAAACCCAACTGCCAGAGGATCCATCTGCTCCTCGTTTGAAACCCAACTGCCAGAGGCTCCATCTACCTGCTCCTCGTTTGAAACCCAACTGCCAGAGGCTCCATTCCTCATTTGTTTGTTTGTTTGTCTCTTCATTGTCTGATTGGAAAGAATGGGAGAAATGGGATCCCGAGGGGTTGGGGGTGGCCCCCAACAACGAGCCCTTCTAATTGGCCAGATTGAGAATATTAGGGTATCTAAGATATCTTGAGGGGTCCATAATGTTTTACCAGGATTTTCTACCATAACCCATATTAAACTTGGAAAATCTTCTAAAACATAATATTATTTATATTCATTCAAATGAAAATAGTACAAATATATCTTTTTCCACCTTGTATGAAAAAGGGTTGGCTTATATACTTGGGAAAGAATGATGGATAATATATGGAGCCATGAGAATATTAGGGTACCTAAGATATCTTGAGGGGTCCATGTATATACATATATGTATGTATATACATATATGTATATATATTTATAGATGTATATATGTATACATCTATACATCTATACATATGTATACATCTATACATATATACATATATCTATATGTATATATGTATATGTATATATGTATGTATATATACATGTATATATGTTTACATGTATGTATACATATGTATGTATATGTGTGTGTGTGTGTGAACAAATGATAAATAAATATGTATCATACTCTAAACAGACCAAAATGGAATACATGTATAAGCTTCTTTCTATTTCAAGAATAATTTATTCTCTACTAAACAGGGACAACCACATGAAGGTGGAAGCTCATTTGACCCCTCTTTCCCCTCCCCACATCACTCTCAATTCCCCATATCTAATCTATTCATTGTAACATACTTTATCATACATAAGAACTACCTACATCCAATGGTTCATTATTTATCATGATAAAATATTAAACTAGAGTGAATAATATATTAACACATATAAAACATGATAAAAAAACTATAAATGTAGAATAAATGTACATAAATATATAAATACATATAATGCATATATTGTGGGACAAAATGTATACATGAGGTCCTCTCATGAAAATACATCTAATACCATATTGTTTACAACAAAAACAATCTGCCATACATAGTGGCCAATCTCTACTACCCTACTTTCTAGGTTTTTCTTTTTAAGAAGGTCTATAATTCTGACATTGGCATCAATTTCCCCATTCTCTTGTCGACTAGTTTCTTCTAGTGTTGGATAAAAATCAGAGCGCAAGATACATCTCGTTATATATTATCTAGTTATAGGATCAACGTAAACTACAATTGAAGCAAACCATTTATTAATAGCTCATCTATACTATACATAAACCTAAAAAAAAATATTTAATTTTAATTCAACTAATTCTTGGTATCTACAGGTGTAGTAGGAGAAACCCTTGGTTGAGAAGAAGGGGAAACCTCTGGTTGAGAAGTACAATCAGTCTTTAAAACTTGCTCTTGAGAAACACTTAAATCTTATTGTACTTCCTGTAATAACATTTGTAGTTCTTGTAGAATCACACAATCTCGATTTGTACTTTATAATTAAGTATTCTATCAAAATGCATTGAATTTGTATAACTCCTCATTGATAGTGTGTTATTTGTATTGGCATTTCTCATTTCAACCAGGGAGTTATAGCCCCCTTTCAAGGAAACCTTTATCTCTTCATCTGTTGGCATGCCACCAAAGTCTACAAACTACATACCATAACATAACATTACTAATATTGTTTTGATAGTTGAAAGAGTGTTAAGGGATTCCAAGACATCATCCTGAGCCTACAAAGAATCATATGTATAAGTTTGATAAACTATGTACCAATAATCATTGCACTAGGATAAAATATAACAATATATAATATAATAACAAACATCTAGATAGCCATATATATTTTTCACCTTCCCATGATCTATGCCCTTCTCTTGATCAACCTATATCATAAATAATGATTTGTTAACCATATATCCAAATACCATGATTATGAAATAAATTATATGTAATGAAAAATAACGGTTAGAACATCATAACACCTAGTGCCATGGTCAGCTATCACCTAGGACATACCTTCATTTGTTTTTCACTTATGTTGTATAGTCCAAATGTGGTCCAAACCTTGGTTATGTTGGTCTCCTAAGGTATTTAAGGGTTTTGGACCATTAATTATATCCAACACCCACATTTTGATCATTCAAAAGCATGAGTTCCCTCATTAATGATAGTTTGGTCTCTTGGGGTGCTCTCACTCCTTAAAATAGGGAAATGGTTTGACCAGAGGCATCCATGCATTGTATTTGAGTGTTTTTGGCTCTTTTGGACCATTAAATTCTTCCTAGAGACACTCCCACTCACCCATGCACTCCAGCATGCCTAGAATACCCTTATTTATGACCTAGCATGCTTCACCTGCATTCACATGGCCATTCGTGACCACTTGAGGTGGTTTGGGAGCTCATTGGTCCACCTAGGGGGGTTTGAGTTCCAATCTAAGCTTGCCACATGTATGCCACCGATTTTCCTCCAAAGGATAAATATTTTATCCTATTGTATAATATTCATGTTCCAAACATATTTACATGTTGGACAGTAATAGAAAACTCATTATTGGCACCATCTCTATGTGTTAATACTGCTCTTTTGCATTGTTTTCTTCATGTTTTGTGAAATCTTTAGATGTTAGGATTCTCTTAGATTCTAGATCTTCCTGTGAATCATATTCTCACATGGTATCAGAGCTATTTGGAGATGTAAGTCGAATTCAGAGATTTCATAGGGTTCAAATTGCTATCTAGGGTCTCCTGCATAAAATTTGAGAGTTTGCATTGCATGTTGTTCCACTGTTCTTTCTCACTCAGTGTGCAAGCAGAAATGGAGAAAACTCATATATTTATTACCCCATTCAATTATTTTTAATGGAAGGCATAAATGGTGATCCAGTTGAGGTCGAAAGGGAGTCTTTACAGAGTAACCATGGGAACAAAGAATGAGCACAACTTTGTTGTGGAAAAGTCTAAGTATTTCAACATGTTGGATGAAGCATTCATGATGATTTGTCTCAGTATTTTGAGAGATATTTTATTTCATGTAGACAGTATTACAACACCCAATGAGGTGTGTCTCAAACTCAATTCATTGTTTGGGAATACTGATGAGATGAGAGGACACCAACTCGAAAATGAGTTGATCACTTTGAGATGATCCAGGAGGGAGATTACAACATGGGAAGACCTAACTGTTTGCTTCAGCCACACTTTCAGATTTGCGAGCGTTTATTTAGTGATACATAGAGCACTCCATCATATACGAGATGTCGTCTTATAGATAATCCCAGTGGAATTTCCCACATAATCGCATGAGACACCAGTGCAGTTGATGACAGAGTGTTACAATGTGATGAGAGAGCCTAATGACGAGGATGATCCATAGAATATTAATATTGTAGAATACGAAGGAAGTTAAGATATTGTAGCACCAGAGATGTCGACCGACAAAGTCCAACAACCTCTTAAGATTCATAAGGTCAATATTGGGACGGTAGAGGACCCGAATTTTGCAAGTATAGGAGATTATTAGGATGAGGCTACTATGTCGAAGATTACTGATCTACTGCATGAATTTCAGGATTCATTCCCAACCAAATTTTCTGAAATGAAAGGGATTTTAGGGGACTTGGGAGAAATGAAAATCCCACTAAAGCCAGATGTGAATCCCATAAAGCAACGTCTGTATCGACTGAATCCGTGATACAAGGAACGATTGAAGGCTGAGCTTAAAAGGATGTTGGATGCTGGCATCATTAAACCAGTGGAAGAGTCGGAATGGATAAGTCTGAAGGTCATTTAAGATAATAAGACAGGCAAAATATGGATCTGTTTTGACCTCCAGAATCTACATGATGCATGTCTCCATGATCCGTTCCCAACACCATTTACTAACTACGTACTAGAAGGTGTCAGTGCCCAATAGGTCTATTCATTCACATATGGACTTTCAAGCTATCATCGGATAAATATTGTGAAGGAAGATCAACATAAGACGACTTTTGTGACTAAATGGGGATGTTTACAACACACGGTGATGTCGTTTGGCCTCAAGAATGCACCTGTGATCTTCTCACAAATAGTAGTCACTACGTTTAAATATTTCATTCAAAAATTTTTGGAAGTATATATGGATGATTGGACTATGTATGGTTTTGTGAAGGACCACATTGCAAATCTGAGACTAATGTTGGAGAGGTTTCAACAACACCATATTGCACTAAATCTGTGGAAGTGTATATTATGTGTTCCATTTGGCATTTTGTTGGGGTAAAAAGTCTGTAAGGAAGGAATGTTAGTGGATCCCGCTAAGATCGCAATAATTGTTGATTTTCCCCCACCAACAACGGTGAAACAACACGGAGCATCGTTGGGGCATACAGGATACAATTGAAATTTCATAAGGGGATATGCCGCAATTACAATACCAACGGAGAAGTTGTTGAAGAAAGATGCAAAATTTGAATGGAATCATGAGTGTCAAGGAAGTATCGACAACCTCAAAAAGAAGATGGTCACAACGCCTATATTGGTTATTCTGGACTGGACGAAGGAATTTCACGTCCATTTTTATGCATCATCAATCACGTTAGGTTTAGTCTTAGCGCAATCAGAAGGAGGAGCGATTGACCACCCAATCACTTTCGCAAGCTGAAAATTTTCATCTACAGAAAGGAAATACACAACGACAGAGCGAGAAGGATTGGCGATGGTGTATGTGCTACAAAATATTTTCCACTATCTATTGGGAGGACACTTCAATATGTTCACTGATCATTCCACATTCAAATACTTGGTCAACAAGCCTATGTTGGGGGGCAAATTTGTCAATGGCTACTACTCTTCCAACAATTTGATTTCGAGATTATTGTGAAGTCGAATCGATTGAATGTTGGACCCGATCATTTGTCAAGGATTCAGACATGCGAAGAACCAACCAACATCGAGGATGGATTACCTGATGCACAATTGTTTAAATTTGGAATGGTCGATGATCATTATGAGCAAATTATTCAGTTCTTATTGACGGGGAAAGTGCCAGATGATTTCACCACTAGTCAAAAGAAGCAATTGGTCATTTGAGTTGCAAAATTTCGGCTAATTACTGGGAAACTCTACAAGATGGGGTTGGATGAGATTCTACACAAATATGTTATAACACATGAGAAAGAAAGGATATTGGTCGAAGCACATGATGGAGTTGCAGGAAAACACTATGGAGGTCACGCAACCGCCAGGAAGATACTCTGAACTAGCCTCTAGTGGCCAACTATGCACATTGATGTTGCGGACTATGCAAAGAGTTGTGATGTCTTTCAAAGGCCACTATGGGAAGCCATCACGACGATATGAGAGGCCACTAATACCTCAGGTAACTTTGCAATGAGTTGATAAATGGGCGATGGATTTTGTGGGACCCATCAATCTACCAGGAAAGAGGATGGGTGCATGATATATTATTACTGCGACAGACTATTTGACTAGATGGGCAAAAGCAGCACAGGTGATGGATTGTACTGCTGTGACTGCAGCAAGGTTCCTATTCGACAACATCATTACTTGGTTTGGTTGTCCAAATATATTGATGACTGACTAAGGATTTCACTCCATCAATCACACTATTAGTGTAATGACGGGGGAATTTAAGATTCAGCACAAGAAGAGCACTCCATATCACCCGCAATCAAATGGAATGGTTGAGGAATTCAACAAGGTGTTGGAGCATGCACTAACAAAGTTATGTAATGCAAACCGTGACGATTGGGATTTGAAAATTCCTGTGATATTATGGGCCTACAGGACTACATGCAAGCAATTGATGGGGAAAACACCATTCAAGCTCATCTATGGCCAATAAGTGGCGATTCCAATGGAGTACATTGTTCCCATCCTATGCATCGCAGTAGTGACAGGTATGGATGATGAATGAGCACTTAAAGAGCTATTGATGTAGTTGGTAAATATGGAGGAAGATCGGTTCATCACTGAATATCACCAACAAGTTTGAAAGGATCGTCAAAAGGCATGGTATGATAGACATATCAAAGCAAAGTACTTCCAACAAGGAGATATGGTCCTACTCTATGAAAGCAAGTTCTTGAAGCATCTGAGTAAGTTACAAATGCATTAGTTAGGTCCTTATGTGATTTATTCCATCACTGATGGAGGTGCGGTGTAGTTACAGCAGCTAAATGGTGCATTCTTTCCAAATTAAGTGAATGGAAGCCAGCTAAATCCATATCGCGATAACAAGGCACAGCACCCTGCCTAAAGTGTCACACAAATAAATAAAAAGATAGGATAGGATAGAATGAAGAGGAGGTCATAGCAACAAGGAAGGACACGAGAAACGAGAAGATGCGCAAGTCACAGTAGAAAGGAAGCTTGGCGACATCCGGCGAGGTGTGATGTGGTCAAATCAAGCAATAAATGAAGCAGTTACTCCAGACGGGCGATGATGCAAGTGGACGAGACACACATTTATGGGAAATTAGACAGTTAGATTTGCAGAATCAACGACGGATTTGGTCGATCATCGGAGGATTTTTCCATGGCGTTCCAAATCATTCACATAAGTGCTTTTAGTCTTATAATAATCAACAGGAGGGGAGTTGGATGAACCATTGTGATATTTGAGCATATCAGAATGAAGGGAGTTAACATAGAATAGTTGAGAATGAGAGAGTGATAGCGTTGTAGGGATGGCTTAGATAATTTCGAGCGGTAGTATCCATGAATCCCTGCCATTGATGACATCGATCAAAGAACAGATGCCATATCTTCAGGGGGGAATGTTGCGAGTTGTCTATAAAAAGAGGGGTGCACATCGCCCTAAGTCTCCACCACAGAAGAAGAGGATAACACGAAGTTCTCTTAGGGCTGCAGAATTCAAAGCAAAAGCAAGGTTGTCAACTATAGGTGGAGAGGATTCCACAGCCATAAATGATTCATAGAAACTAGTCCTCAACATTTTATTCACAGTCACTTTCCAAGAGTGATGCCCTCAACACACTCCTTGGTGAAATTCCTTCATAGTCTATTTGGAATCATTCTCCAATAAACAATTTAGCAAGATGCCCCATGGGTCTTTCCAATATAAATATTGGTTCATTATGCAAAATTTTGATTCCTTTAGCTTTACTGACCTGACTATGGTTTTACTTAATCCTGGAGGTGCTTGTAAATTCTGCAAAACATACACAATGTCACTATACCAAGGAGATAAAGTGAAGTCTATGATCACCTGCAATCCTGAATCCAACTGATTTGAAGCATTAGACAGGAAATTCAATTGCAAATATTCACAGTTTGAATCAGTCATCAACTTAGCTAATCAATGTCCTTTCACCAACTTTGTACGATTAATTTCCAAATCATACTCTAGAAAGACTGTTATCCATTTTGCTCTTTTTCCCTCTAGATCAGCGTGAGTAAGAATGTTTTTCACCACGTTGTTAGGAACATAAGCAATGATATGAGAATGTAAAATATACACCCTAAATAATTCCAAAGACTTGACCGATGCATAGGCCTGCTTTTCTATAATGCCATATTTTAATTATCCATCTCTCAATGTCTTCCTAAAGAAAGTAATGGGTTTCTCTGCATTATGTTGATTCGTTTGTAGCAGTACTCCAGCTATTGTGTGCTCAGAAGCAAAAGAGAAAACAATAAAGTCTTTAGAAAAAATTGGTCTAACTAGAACAGGGGCTTCTGTTATTGCTTTCTTGATGTCATTAAAAGACTTCTTAGCTTCACTAGTCCATTTTATTTCACAATCTTTCCTCAACATATTTGTTACATTTCCTAAATCTCTGCAAAACTTGGGATAAACCTCCTCAAACAATTTACTTGACCAATACATGACTGAATCTCCCTCTTATTTCTTGGTACTTCTATCTTCAAAATAGATTTCACTATGTCTGGATCAATATTGATCCCATTTTTTGAAATAATATGACCCAACAACTTCCCTTCTTTCATGGCAAAGTTAGATTTTCTAGGATTGAGGGAGATACCATACCTTCTACATTTCATAAAAACCTTTTCCAAGTGCTTTATGTGATCCCTGTCAAATTTAGAGTAGACTGTAATATCATCCATATATATTATAACAAATTTATCTTTTTCTTCAGTAAAAGCTATGACCATTTCCCTTTGGAAAGTTTCTCCTGCATTCATCAACCCAAATGGCATTTTGGCATACATAAAGATTCCCCATGGCATGGTGAATGTTGTTTTTTCCAGATCTTCAGGAAGAACCTTTATTTAATTATACTCAGAAAAGCCATCCATTGTAGAAATCCTCTCTACACCAACAACGTTTTGCAGTATATGATCCATCTTAGGCAAGGGATAGTTATGTTTTAATGAAACATTGTTAAGGTTTCTGAAGTCTACACACAATCTAATTTCCACATTGTTCTTTCTAATAGGCACCAGATTATCCACCTGCCTTGAAAATCTAAGTGTTACGATAATTTTTTCGTTGAATAACTTCCTTACCTCTTTTTCAATTAAAGGAAACAATATTGGATTTATTCTTCTAAGCTTATGTTTGAAAGGTTTTTCTCTAGGTTTAATAGGAACGGTATGATGTATAATGGTTGTGTCATATTCTTTCAGATCTTCATAGCTCCAAGCGAAAACATCAGTGGAAATTTTCATCAAATCAATGTATCTCTTCTTTTCTTCTATAGAGAGGATTTTTGAAAGCTTCACTATTTTCGAAGAATCCTCAGTTCCAATATTTTGATCTTGAATATCATTTTCATTAGGTTGTACTTTAGGGTCTTTTGCTACATCATTACGGTGAAACAATTTTTATACGGGTATAAGGCATTTTGGAATATAATTACCTTTCAACTGAATAATATCCTTACCCCCAATCATATTTTTCAAATTTTTATGTTCAACATTCTCACATGCAAATTGTTCATCATCTTGGATATTTTTTGAATTCTGATTTTCTGCATCAATATTTGTATTTACAAACTCATATGGCATTTCTAAAAATACTTTTATTTGTAATTCGTCCTCAAATACTTGCCATTATTTAGAATTGTCAGGGATAGAAGGTATGTTTACCACTTCAATCTCATACTTTTTGTTAGAATAGATAGGAACCTTAAAATTCCCAGCAGTAGTATAAGCTAGAGAATCAACTATCTGATTTTGTATTATGGGAATTACCATGACTCTATCTTCAATGAAATTTTTTCCAAGCATATCCCAAAATTCATTTCTATAAGCTCTCATTCTGGGATGTTTAGTTTGATAGCTACCATTTACTTGATTTACCACTAATTCTTAATCTCCAAAGACATCTATTATTTTTTATTGTAATTCCTTCAATGCATTTAATCCTAGTAACAAAGCCTCATACTCTGCTACATTATTAGTACATTCAAATGTCAATTTAAAATAAAACACTTTCAAATCTCTATTTGGAGAAATAATCCAAATACCAGCACCAACTCCCTCCATGCTTATTGATCCATCAAAGTACATTGTCCATAACCCCTCATCATTATGTTTATGTTCCAAAGCTTCTTGCCTCTTAGAAAAGTATTTATCTTTTGTTCTTTCATCTACTACTGGAAATTCTTGTTCAATATGAGAGTCATGAAAAATATAGAAGATCCCATATCAGTATTAACAACATATATGGGATGATTATTGGGCTTATCTTGACTGCTCACCGCATATGTTAATCTCCTTTCCCTGTATAATCTTCTATGTTCTCCAAACAAAGGAATTGCTGCACATGACATGTCCATCTCCAATGCTCCTTTGAGCTTTGAATCCCAAGACCTTGATAACGGCATACCAAATTTTGGAGGAATATAAGCCACTACTACATCCATGATAATACTCTTGGTAGGAATATGTGCAAGAGTAACTACCAAATATTTAATCAGTGCCAAACATCTTACTTTCCTGGAATCAAAGGAGAGCAAATATTTATAAGGCCTTGTGATTTCTAATCCTAGGCTCTCTACCACCACTCTTGGCATGAGATTATGTGATGCACCCAAACACAACATCATATTATGTAAGATCATATCATGAACATTAAGGCTAACGTAGAAAGGTGGAACATCTTCTTCATCAGTATCTCCAATCCTGGGACCAAGAACTATTATTGGGGCATCATATGTCAACTCTAGTGTATCTGGATGGAATTCTCCCTCAGTTATAGCCATTCTGGTAATCTTTTCTCTATATTCATTATTCTTCAACAACTCATTGAAAGGAAGGGGAATATTTATCTTGGATATCGCATTTTGTAAACTGAAGGAGGAAACTGTTATATCACTTTCAATTGGAATTTCTTTTTTCTTTTCTTTTAATGTCTCTCTTTTGCTCTCTGGAATATTTTGTACAATATTTTCTTTTTGTTTTTCTACATTTTGTTGAGTGCTAGAAGGTTGATTTGGAGGAAGCCTTCCTTTATTTATAGCTACATCTCTACTTCTCAAATTTAATTTTTTTTGGAAATCATTTATAGCATTATGATACCCTCTTTGGTATTGTTTTGTCTCTAACTCTAGGGTATTACAATCATTTTCCTGAGCGAACATATTATGTTCCTCTTCTATAAGATCAATTTCATAGTTTAGATCATCAAAATGGTGTATCTCATTACCCAGGAGATCATTCTCTTCTTCCCCATCTACAAATTTCTCTGGAAGTTGTGGTCTTATATGTTGATCATCGGCATTCCTTGGATTTCTTTGATCTCTATGTCTAATCTGAGGGGGAGGAGGAGGTCTTCTAAAATTGGGATTCATGATTTGTGGCTCAGTATGATCTCTGTTGGAGGCCTATTATCCAATGCTAATATATCCGTCAACCTCTCCATGGTCTTCATCATTATATCAAATTTTGCATCAAATGAAGAAGAAGTGGAGGGTTGATTTTCTTCCTTGGTTTTTCTCCTATCTACCTCCATTCTTTGTTTCATTTTTCCAGAACCCATTAGGTTAGCTTCTACCTCCAGAGCATATTTAAACATAGTAGGCATATTAGCAGATTTCCTCTCTCTCAATAACAAAGCAAAATCAATGTTAAATGCATAAGCATAGTGTAGTTTAGTAGCTCCTACAAGGGGTTTAATATCAACTGGTATTGACTTATAAACCCTCATAAATCTACTAGAATATTCATGCACCGACTAAAAATTCCCTTTCTTTAAATTGTTATATTAGGATAAAACCTGTAGAGGACTCTTTTTATCTTCACACATGTCCAGAAAAATATTTTGAAAAGCCTCAAAAGTGGCAATAGATCTTGCAGGAATATCCTTAAACCACATTTTTTATTCCCCATATAATCTTTGTGTAAACAGTCTCATTTTTCCATCATCATAATCTACCTCTTCTAAATCAATGAAATCATCAAATCTATCCATATGTTGTATAGCTATAAAATTTCCCTCTCGATCAAATAATGTAATCCTTTGGGAAAAATTTTGTGGAAGATCATGTAAAACAGTAGGAAAGGAAAGTGGAGCAAACCTAGAAGCCATGGCTCTAGGATGGATTTGAACAATAGGGGGATTTTGAACAATATTAGGAATTTGGGGTTGAAAATTTTGTTATGTTAAGTTTCTTTCTTATGTTTTAAAAGTATTCTGGAGATTTTTCCAAAGTGAATCTAAAAGATAAGACTGAAGTCTGTTTCGATTGATTTCAACTTGTTTTAAATATGATTCATATTTAGACCTTAAAAGACATTGTTCAAACTTTGTTTCCAAATCAAAATATTCAAAGCTGACAAATTCTTCTTGAGTTTGAGAAAATGATCTTTCTATTTGAGAAGTACCCTCATGTTCTTTTCCTAATTAAACTCTCTGGATATTCCAGACTATACAAAGTTTCAGAATTAGGGTTACCTCTTGTGTGTGCTCTCTTGAAAGCTAGGATGTCGTCTTTGAAACACCTCTTAAAAATTATTGTGGAGTTGCTAGGGGAAAAAAACAACCGACTTGAATGCAAGAACTTTTGTTTGCCCACAGAAATCCTATTTTCATGAAAAATATCGTCATTCTTCCCAGGGAAGATTTGAACTCTTGTCCCATGGAAACAATGCCAAAATGTTATTACTCGGAATTTACCCTTGGTTGTGAGAGGTGTTGCAGCTGCAACTATTCTCCCCAAATTTCTTAAATTTTGGACCCCTCCTCATGATTTTTATTTGGTCATTGAATCCTTTGAGTTGTTAGTCTGTGTTTTAATTTTTAATGACTACAAAAGCTTAACTCTTGACCAAGGATCGGATTTCGATTGCATTGGAATTCATGGTGAGTCGCAGCTTTTAAGCTTGCTTTTGCTTGTTGATCAAACCAGTTGTCTTTGATGTGGTCGCCGTTGCAAAAGTATGACAGAGTCTCTGTCCGATGTTGATTTGAAGAGTTGTCCGAAACACTTAAGTCGTTTTTGTTAAATCGGCGGCTGATAGCCTTTTCCCGTCCGTCGTTGCGGCTCCCAAACTGTTTTGCCATCCGAAGTGTGAAAAACTCCGACTACCGATGCGTTTTAACCTGATTTAGCCGTGTACCCGAAGCCATTTCTCATCTGCCGTTGCAGATGGGAAAGCCATTTGTCTTCCGAAACGTAAATCCGTCCGACTTCCAACGTGCATCGCATGGCTCTAGCCTTCTCTTTTCCGCCGTTGCAGCTCTCAAAGTCTTTTGGCTTCCGAAGTACAAATCCATCCGACTTCCAATTAAAGCCTCTCTTGCCCGCGTTTCGCTTGTCCGTAAATTGTGCCTTTTCCGCCGTTGCGGCTGGGAAAGCCTTTTGGCCTCCAATGTTATTTCCTTCCGACTGTCGACTTTAAGTTTTCCCGCCAATGAGTTTCCTGTTGACCATCGTAGGCTAGGTTTGTCAAGCCCATAGGTGGTGCGCCTTGCCATTTCCTTGTGGAATAGTCGTTTCAATTGGTAATATTTGTTGTTTTTGAATCATGCTTGTTGATTTGATTGCAGGCAATTTTGAGGAGATCGGTCAATCTACCGTGGTGCAGAGAAAGACGGATCGTTTTGGCAGGAGTATAACTGAAACCAAGGGAATTGCCAGGAGGGCTAGGGGAGTAAAAGACGAAATCCAGAGCTATAAATGCGCGGACCCAAAAATTGATCAGTTACCCAGTGGTTCATGATTGCATACAGACAAGATAGAGGAATGTGAAACGTTTGGGACACTGAAAGATCATGCGTCTGGGGAAAACTGAAGGGTTTTTGGAATTGTAGTTAAATATTTGAAAGTAGGACTTAGAAAGGGCTTTTTCCCTGAAAAAATTGTAAACCCTTTTGCTTGTAAGAGGAACTACTTCCTTTTACAGTAAAAAAGTGCAACTTTTGCCTGTGGGAGAGAGCGAAATGTGGAATGTATCAATGTGACTAAATGAATAAAGTTGAAGAGGAACTATTTCATTTTTAGCTGTGTTTCATTTACTGTGAGAGTATTTAACTTCCTGAACCTATGCTCTTGTTGAATGTTCTTCAGTATCTTTTGGGATGTTTTCCACTGTGAGTAATAAATGTTGTTCATAAAATAATCGGCTATCTGGTTGTTTAAATATCTATAATTGTTTGTGTGTCTTGAAAGAAGTGTCAGCTAACTGTAACTCTTCATAATGCATGTACACAATGTATTACTCACTTACAAATGATAATCCTGCTCCCTAGGGATAGTTTAGGTAGTTAGTTTATTTTCTTGTTGTATGTGATTTAGATGCTAGTGAGTCTAAGACGAGAGGTAAGAACCTGGGCATCACATTGTGACTGCTCCTTGCATCTTATCGCCCTGCATGGTTAATTAGGCACTTGCATATCATACATTAAGTCAAAAATACCAAAAAATACACGGTGGACCAGGCCGCAACCGGTAAAGCCTCTGGTTTTTTTTGTTACTTTGACCTACGGTAGCCTGACTGCAAACCGGACGGATTCCCTATACCAAACAGTCAACGGGCTAGTTGGGAACGTTGATTGGGGAGAATCCCTTATTATTGTTTCCTGTGAATTTTGGGGCCTCAACAGTTTTTGGCGCTAGAAGGAGGGCCGCCAGTGTATGGCTGGCCGAGGAAACCCGTTTTCCCGAGAATATTCCATCGGTAACAATTTTGAAAGCAGTGGGTTTCATAATCCAATTCCGAAAGAAAGAGAACATCTATATTCTATTGGCAACGAAATTGTTAATGATCTGAGAAGACACACCAGGGCATATGTAAAGAAGATTGGAGGATTGCCAATCATCCCTGAACTGCCCAAAAGAGAGTATAAAAAGAAGGATCGTCCTGAAGCGGAAGGCTCAGTGTTGGTTGGATACTAGGAAGAGCTTGTAGAAACAGCCTTACAGGAAGTTGTGCTACCTCTGAATCAAGAAGGCCCAGAAACCCCTCACAGTTCTCCTGCTCACACTCCAGTTGGTTCACCTCCTCACTCTCCACCTAGACTCATGGCTGGCGTAAACGCAAACCAACCACCTAACCGTCAAATCCTCCACCTGCATGGAGAGCCAGATCACCCTTAAACCTGACCCCTCTATTACATGATTTGCCTCAATCCTTTGAAAATTTGCTGCCTAAGTTCGACCCCAATGAGAAGATACTAGTAGATGATCATCTGCAGAGTTTTTACTTGGAAATAAAAGGATTAAGGGCTGGGGAGCATGAAGATGTAGTCTACAGACTGTTCCTGCATACTCTTAAAGGAGCTGCAGCATCATGGTACTTTGGGTTACCTGCTAACTCTATCCCTGATTGGGATACCTTTGAAAGAATTTTCAGAAGTAAGTATGCTACTCAGAAAACTCATGCGGCTCTCATGAAAGGGCTGTGCGCGTTGAAGAAAGAAAGAAAAGAAAAGGTGCACAGTTTCACACAAAGGTTTGCAGCCTATCTCAAGAATTTCTCTGAAATGGATAGACCTTCAGACAAAGTTCTGATTGAATATTATACTTCAGCTTTAGGCCCTGATCTGGCCATGTTTGCCAAAGGCAGGGCCAAGCCTACGTTGATGGAAACCTATGAAGAGGCTGAAGTAGTGGAAGCTGAAAGAGAGAGTATTGAAGAATATCCAGAGCAGTTAGGAGAAAAGGGTGCGGGAAGAAAAGCCTTATTGTTTACTAAGCCTAAGGAAGAAAAGTCGCCAGATTTGGAGAATATGGCCAAAATGATGCACAAACTTTCCAAAAAAATCATAGATATGGAGAAAGAAAAGGAAGCACAAAATTTTTATAAGCCATATTATAAGAAAAGAGAGAATAACCATCAGTCTCAACCTCCTCCTCACAATGCTGCATCTATGAATTTAACAGAGGTAGGCTTGGACAATTTTTGCACTTTCCACCAACAGCCACACTCTGAAAAGAATTGTTCTCAATGGATTAATTCAATGACGTTTGTCATGAATCAACTGTTAGATTCTAGATTAACAGAAGAGGGAGAAGAAGAAAGAAAAGAGACTTCTACTTCTACTTCCACTAAAGAACAGGAAGAAGAAACCATGGCTTTATGGAATTATGTCTCGTTATTTGACGCTGAAGAAGAAAAGACTCAGGGGTACAAGGACGTTGTGGAAACCAACGTAGCCAAAAGGAGCCAAGGGATGGACGTTAAAGAAGACAATCTTATACTCCCAAAGATTAAGAGGCTACAGAGAAATGTTAAGAAGAAATTTCAAAATAAATCCTTGGCTGATAAAATTCCAGAATTCACTATTACCAGCCAAAATCTTAGACAGAATGATACAACGGCCAAGCCAAATGAAGATAAGGAGAATGCTGATAGGCCTCATCCCACGGAACAGCAGATGGATTATGACATTGTGGAAGATTTAAAGAAGATAAAGGCGAATTTTCCACTATTCGAGATGTGAAAAGTGTCGCAGCAAAAAGAAAGGTTGTTGAGAGCCCTTGAAGCATCAGAGGAGAATACGCCCACTAACAATCAACCAGAAGAAGAAGAAGAGATTGGAGAGACCAGCAGTGGAGGTAAGTCCAAGCACAAGCATCCACCTTTCCTCCTTACTTTTGAAATCTTTAACTACAATGTACATAATTGCTTGGTAGATTCAGGGGAAACTGTTAATGTCATGCCGATATCTGTCTGTAAAAGAATCAATGGGCAGCCTAAGCCATCCCCGTGGAGAGTAGTTCAGTTGGACAGGACAGATGTGAAGGTAATTGGTGAGATGGAAGATGTCCTAGTCCGTCTGGCTTCAAATGATAAAGTATGCCAGGTCATTAATATCGTGGTGGCTGATATACCATATGCGTACGGCCTTATCCTGAGCAGAGATTGGTCGTCCAAACTTAATGGATATTTCGCCTCTGATTGGTCACATTTGTGGTTGCCATAAAAAGGAAGCCTGAATCAGATTAAGATTTTAAGAGAGCCTCATATGAAATATAACGTCACTCAACTGGATGAGAAGAATGTACCAGTGGATTCTATCTTGGGAAACTATTTTATTGAGCTAGAACCTGGGAATTATCAAGTGGAAGAAGCCAGCAACACATTTGACACCCAGCCTGATCTCCTTCGATTCTCACAGGCTGATGAGATTGACTGTAAAATAGTAGACTTAGCAGTAGGAATAGATTCGTTTTCAGTAGTTAATGATTTTTGGACTTTATTTTTCGATGGCTCTAAGACATTAGAAGGGTCAGGGGATGGCTGTGTCCTGATTGACCCATAGAAGAATAAACATTTCCTTTCATGTAGATTAGAGTTTGAGTGTACTAATAATACAGCTAAGTACGAAGCACTGGTACAGGGACTAAAGAAGGCAATTGAATTAAAGGTAAGTAATCTAAAAGTTTTTGGGGATTCTGAAATTATTGTGAAACAAATCCAGAATCAGATACATTGTATTTCTCCTCACTGAAAGGCTTACCAGAACGAGGTATGGGATTTGCTGAAATATTTTAATGCATTTAACATTATTTCAATTCCAAGAATTAAAAACGTGGCTGCTGATCTGTTGGCCACATCAGCCGCTAGACTCATACCCACTAATAATCGATGCTCTGTTGAACTGCTTTTCAGGCCCTCTGTACCTGATATGATTACGAACCTATGAGTGTTCGATGATGACCAGCAGATCATAGAATGTTTAACGAATGATGAAGTGTTTAAAGGAGCGATAATAGACGATGAAGAGCATCAGGCTGAGATGAAATACAATAATTTCATTCCTAAAGGAGTCAGAACGTTGGAAAAAATGTTCGATTTAAATGAAAAATTCAGAAGACCACCCAACGTGAAGACCCACAGCTCATCTCTGCAGTTTGAGTTGATTAATTTAGGGACTGAGACGAATCCCGAATTTGTAAATATCGGCAAGTGTTGTTCGCCTGCAGAAAGAGATAGATTCATCAATCTGTTTAAACAATATAAAGATGTTTTCGCATGGACATACGAAGACTTGAAGACATACGACACTAGTATCATCAAACACATCATCCCCATTAGAGCAGGCATCAAGCCATATCAGCAACCATTAAGAAAAATGCATCCAAAATTGGAGCCGCTGATTCAGAGTGAAGTAAAGAAATTATTGGATGCTAGAATCATCTTCAAAGTCAGACACTCTGAGTGGGTATCAAATCTGGTGCCAGTAAGAAAAAAGTCAGGAGAAATCAAGCTCTGCGTGTATTTTAGGAACTTGAATCGCGCTTCCGATAACTACCCTCTGCCGCCCATGGAGCAATTGCTGCAAACGGTCTCTGGTTCTGAATTGTTTTCATTATTAGATGGTTTCTCTGGCTACAATCAAGTATTGGTAGCCGAAGAAGATAGATTGAAGACAACGTTCAGAACCAAATGGGGAACCTTTGCCTACAGAAGAATGCCCTTTGGGCTGATAAATGCTGGAGCAACGTTTCAAAGGGCTATGGACATAGCTTTCCGCGGATTGATTGGCCAAAGTGCTGTAGTATACCTTGATGACATTACAATATTCTCGAAGAAAAGAGAAGAGCACGTGTTTCACTTAAAGCAAATTTTTGAATGCTGTCGTAAGTATGGCATTTCACTCAATCCTAAAAAGTGTGTATTCGTTGTCACGGAAGGAAAGTTGTTGGGCCACATAGTTTCAAAGCAAGGGATCTCCATTGATCCAGAAAGAATTAAGGCTATTGAACAAATCCCCTTGCCCCATAATAAAAAGGGGATGCAATCCTTCATGGGAACCATAAATTTCGTACGAAGGTTTGTGCCTGATTTCGCCCAGAATGTTAAGCCGCTGCAGCAGATGGTCAAGAAAAATACACAATTCAAGTGGACTGAACTTGAGAAGAATGCTTTCAGCAAAATTAAAACTGTTGTTGCACATGGACCCTCCTTGAAAAGCCTAGACTTTGACAAAGACTCTATTCTGTATACATTTGCATCCGATGATTCACTGGTAGTCGTGCTCACCCAAAACGAAGAAGGGGGGGATGAATTCCCAATCTCCTTTATGAGTACTGGCCTACAAGGAGCCGAATTGAACTACCGAGCTGTTGATAAACAAGCTTACAGAGTATTCAAAGCAGTAAATCATTTCAGGCCTTATATATTAAAGAATTGAACCAAGGTAATAGTTCCTTACCCAGCCGTAAGATCTCTTCTTATACAGAAGGAATTAGGAGAAAGAAGAGGTAACTGGGTAACAGCTCTTCAAGAATATGACCTTGAATTCAAGCCAACCTCTATAGTTAAAGGTCAAGGGTTGTGTAAATTGATGACTAAAAGTGGGAACAATGAAGAACAAGCCTGGGGGGATGAGGTCGAATTACATGTAATGGATGTATGTCCTTTATTTACAGCTCCCGAGTCTTGGTATAGAGACCTTGTGCATTACTTGCAGGCAGGGTTGTTACCTGAACATTGGAATTCCAAGCAAAGAAGAGCGCTATGTCTTAAGTCAGCATCTTATCAAATTGTGGAAGGGGTATTGTTCGGAAAGAATTATGACGGGGTTCTTCTCAGATGCCTAGAAAAGGAAGATGCGAAGAAAGTAACGACAGAGTTGCATGACGGGCCTGCTGGGGGACATTATTCAGGAGACACTACAGCCCACAAAATCCTCAGGGCAGGTTATTATTGGCCTACACTCTTCAAAGATGCACATGCACATGTCAGGAGATGTGACATATGCCAAAGGTGTGGTGGGAGACAACCTAAAGCAATAGCACCCCTAAAGCCTATGATGATCACGGAACCATTCGAGCAATGGGGGTTGGATATTATTGGAGAAATAAAACCGAATTCTTCTCTCCAACACAAATACATTCTGACTGCAACTGATTATTTC